>OX454417.1:87649541-87960723 GCA_949715475.1 Microchrysa polita
AGAAGATGATTAAATCATTCTGTTCCCTGTACCCTCTTCTGAATCGTAAATCTAAATTATCTACGGAAAATAAACTCTTGATTTACAAAATGGTTATCCAACCGATTGCAGCCTATGCCTCACCTGTTTGGGGCACATATACTAAAACAGTTAGACGGAAACTGCAAACCACACAGAATAAAATTTTAAAGCACATAATCAACAAACCATTTTTCTACTCGACCCAGAAATTGCACAACGAAACGAAAATTAATAGTCTAGACAAAATTGTGGGTAGAAGTACTTCTAAGTTCATAGCATCTTGCCGAAACATTAATAATGATTTAATTCAAAACTTTGTCAATTCTAATTAGCTAGCACAATGTAAATTTAATGTAGATTTAATATAATTTAATTGTATTTATATATGTTTTTTTTTTTTGCTTCATGAGGTTTTTGCTGTTGTTTTTTCCCTCACTATTTCTTTCGCCTAGTTTAAGAGCTATGTGTCTAATCGATTGCACAAATTAATATCATACTATAGAGTTAAGGCGACTGCCGGTATCTAATCTAAGTTACATGTTAGGCATAAGATATTATACTGAATAAAGATTGAATTGAATTGAAATAGATATAGATTGAATAATCTTTACGTACAATTCATAAAAAGTGCAATTAAAATTATCGATACTGAGGGTTCAATAAGAAAAAATCTAGAAAAACCGTTATAATTGTTTATTGAGAAATAGGTTATCAAAATAATCCCTCAGAATCAATTCTATTTAAAAAGACTTTGGCCGTTATTAATTTTCTCAATTTCCGCTTTTTAATCAGTTTTTGTCTGGCTGGTCTAGCCAGGTGCACAGGGTCATGAGTTCAAATCTCACCGTGGATCATGAT
This sequence comes from Microchrysa polita, assembly GCA_949715475.1. NCBI lineage: Eukaryota > Metazoa > Arthropoda > Insecta > Diptera > Stratiomyidae > Microchrysa > Microchrysa polita. The sequence continues at coordinate 87,650,421 of OX454417.1, forward strand.
CTCACTCAGATGTTAAACGAGTACCCATTTATGGGGATAAATAACACTGCTGAGCGTGATGCTGATCTCATTACCTCAACAAAAAGCAGATAAGATCTTGGAAATGGGATGTCACTAACACATCCTGCGGCCTTAGTCCAATGTTGGTTTGTCGCGCCAGTTATTTATTTTTTTTATAATCAGTTTTTGCCATACTAATTCCAAGTGTGGCACTAGCAATGACGGACCAGAAATTTAGATTTTCCTTTATTGAAGAATAACGGCTTAAAATAATCGGAAAATTTGTGTGAAATTGTTTGTAAATAACTGTGCTCTCTTTCAATTTCCAATTGTCTGTTTTATGGTGCTACTATAGTTATGGCAGGCAGAAATATGGAATTGAAGTCAAGGTATTTACCGCTTAACTAAATTACGGAGCAGAGTTTGTGTTAATGAAATATCAACATTTAAGCATAATTTAACTCCAATAAAATATTGACTCTAATAAAAATTTATTAATTTGGTTCAACAGAAATGCAAATATGAGCCCGATCTCCGTAGTGAATGTTCAGCCAACCACCTTCGAGGGATTACATCACAGGAGCTCAACACAAAATCATCTTTCACCATTTATGCCTTGCAGCTTGAACAGCACAAAACCGTTTTCATATGCATCAGATCCACATTTTGCTGCCGGACTTTCAGCATTTTGTAAGTATTATTTTTACAGTAATTGCAATATTTTTTTTTAGAATTTCGGTATGCTAGCCGATTACCTGGACTCCCTTACACCGGCTGATGTAGAAGCATTTTTACATAGACAACACCGGCTAGGTAACAGTGGAATTCGAGCTCCGGCAATTCAGGAGTAGAGTGCATTCTTGGCCCACTGAGCTACCAAATGCCATCCACGATGTTGTTCGTATGATCAACTAAACTTTTTTCACCTCCCATTACGACTATAAAAATTCACCACAATATAGTACAGGAATACCTCGATTTAAGTCGCTTCGATTTAATTCGCTTCGCACTTAAGTCTTTAATTATTTCTCAACTTACAATTTCTCGGCCGATCGATTGGGCAATCGATTGCCCACAATCGATCTGCCGCCCGTACAGCACATACATTATAGGCAATTTATCGGGCAATCTGAAATAGACAGTCTCGCGGTCCACAAGACACAACACAAAATAGCGAAAATTGTACCATTTTTGGCGATGGAAGATGGACATCCATTGCTACTTTGATGGAGAATGACCGCCACAACCACAGCATGAAGAACGACCACAGGTTTATGTCAACAAATCAGCAACTGAGAACACATGATTGTCGAGACAGCTGTACGGAAAATGGCATTGGCAATACGTTCCACATGTCAAAACAAAAAATTGAATCCGATGGTCCCATACAGCTTCCGATTTATTTCGCAATAAAAAAATCTGGCCGACCGATCGGAGGGTCTGTGGCGCCTCTTACGTCATTTTTCAGGATTTTTTTTTCGAATAAAAAATGAAACATTTTTGCAATTAGAGGAAATATTTTGGTGAAAAAATCACATCCATTGGGAAAAATAAGATCGCATTACAAATCCGACCTTTCGATAGATATACTCGTTAGTCGGAGAATCTTCGCATGAAAATGTTACAGGGAGTAAGTGACTATGTTTCATTGTAGAAACGCTACTCAACGAGCATTGTTTCACTCCTTTTTTGTTTTGGTAGAACAATCACAATGTACATAGTTTTATTAACATAGATCAAATGTGGATTAATTCTTTGACTTATCATATCTGTCAACTACTACTGGAACCTGGGCCAAATAATTTATATGGAAATTTCTAAAACATCAATACGCAAATGCAAACGCATTTTCGTATTTTAAATGTCTTTCAAACACATTTGAATCTGTTTCACAAATGATTCCGGGTTTATTCTTTATTCCATCTTTTGAGAGCGTATGAACTGAAATCAATTTGTTGAAACCTTAGACAGGAAGTCAATTTTAGAGAATAGAGTGAGTGCATGTCACTGATTTGACTGAAATACGAAAATCGCTCGCCAAAATTTAAAAATATGATAAAAACGTTACACCAGTATTCCAGAAAAAGGAAACCCAACCAACCTTGTAACTTGGTAGCCAAAGTTGCTGAACTAAAACATAAATTAATTTCGCACAGCAAGATTTCTCTATCTAAAGACAAAAAACATACAAAATAAAAACTATTGTTCACGAAATTACCTCGCCAAATCCAGAATTTCTAGAGTCCTTAAGCTTCATTCGACGTACTCGTTGCAAAACTGATAGATTTATTCGGACAATGCGAATTAGAATGCAACTCTAAAAACAACTTGAAATTCTTAACTGAATTCATAGACAAAAGAGTTCCACGAAGGGTATGTATTTTCTGCTCAAAAAAAGAACAGCCGCTTTGAAGAAGATTCCTAATAGAGGTAGATTTTGCTTGCATAAGTCACCAACCTTTTTTCGAGTGATTTTTAGACATCTATTTTATACTAGAACTAGAGCACTAGAGGCACACTGCTACTTAATGGATCAGGTAACCTTAACCCTCATCCAGCGGGATAGGTACAGGTGTACCTTTCTAAAATACCGTCACTTTTTTGCTATGGGTCCGATCGGTCTGAAATTTTCTGACATCTCTACGATTTTAGTTTAAAATATGTATTCCAAATTTCAGAAATGTGTGACCACCCATCCCCAAGTTAGGGAGCAAAATTAATTTTACACCCTTTAACGGCGGCAAAGGTACATTTGTACCTTCATATATTTTGTATGAAAGAAAATTTACAAAAGACGAAAATAAAATATTTTTGGTGAATGCTCATGCTTAGAGAGACTTATTATAGCATCAATAAGTTGAGAATCGAGTGATGTACAGAAGTATTCGATTTACGATTTTTATTTGTATTTGATCAAGGTCCTTGGAGATATCGATTTATAAGGACTAGGCTAACTCATACAGCGGTTTTTGGTTATTTCACATCAATCTGAAGACTTTTACTGGCATACTAAACTTTTTGAAGTAATGGCTTGGGGCAACCTTCTTTCCCCATAACATCTAGTGAGAATTAGGTTTGTAGCAAATGTTGAAATTTTGGATTTTAGCGGTTTATTTTCTTTGTCACAAATTCCCATAATTTGTATTCCATCACCTAATATTTATTATTTGTGTAATTCGGGACGTCCACCCGAGTTAAGCTGAAAACCAGCAAAAGCAACCAAATTTATAAAATTGGATGTTTGGTGGGTATATAAACTTAGTTGAATTGTATACGTCGGTACCATATATAGATAGCGATAACTACTATAGATTATGCCACATGCCCACATGTCTTCGGTTTTTTGTTTTAATTTTTCAATTGATCCCTGGATTTAATTACATATATGAGAAAATATTTTGCAGTTAACCAACAACAATCACAATTGCTATTTTCTAATTTTGCTACTATAGGAATTGGCATGAGTTTAGATTCACAAAGAGACTGAAAATTATCCTAACCGATTCTACTTGCTTGTTGCTTGACAGGACCTGTCTTTCGTATAATAACACATTTAATCATTTCTTCAATATATTTATTGTTTCAAGCATTGTTGTTTTGTGGAAAATAACGAGAATGTGATAATTATTGTTTTTTTCGTTAGCGGTATCGGGTTCTAGTAACAGAATAATATATTGGGGGTAGGGGGGTAAATTTTAACCAAAGAGTCCACAATTCGCAAATCAAACATACTAAATTCTTCTAAAATAATTAATGACTTAATTTGAACCGTTTTATACTTTTCATTTGTAAATTAATTTTAGATTTCGTCAAATTAAAATTCCAAGCAACCCATTTTTTCAATTTTCTTTTCAAAATTTTGCCTATTTTCTAAATTGACCCACTCCAAAAATTAAATCCACATAAACCCAACTTCCTAAAACATCCAATTCCGTAAAAACGGTTACTAATTTGTGACTAGTCAACATAATGTAACGCTTTTACGGCCAAAATTCATACAAATAGTGAAGATTTTCATACAAAATGTACTAAGGTACAGGTGTACCTTTGCCGCCGGCAAGCGTTGTAAAAATCTGCCGCTGGATGAGGGTTAAATTGTCCAAATTAACAACAATTTATATACCAAAGGCGACGGAAATTATTTGCATTTACCCAGCGCTAAAAAATTAATGAAGGAAGCAAGAATGAAAGAAAGCTTTTGATAGATTTAATTTTATGTTAGAACGAAGAATAACTTATTGCTTTGCGAGAGCGCACAGCGCATACAGCGTTTTTTTTTATCTAATTCCTTACGGGGTGAAAATCTACACTTGCCAACTCCACTGATCCCTATTGTCTGGTCCAAAAAATTAAGTTTGTTTGGAATCTACATTTCTTTGTATTCGCAATCATATTTTATGGTGATTTGTAATTTAGCCTTTGACAGATTTTTTTTTTTCATTCGTACCAAAATTTATTTCGATCTAAGTCTTTTCGACTTAAGTCGCTTTTTTTCTGGAGCGCAACCCTGACGTAAATCGGGGTATTCATGTAAAGCATTTACTTGTATTGTGGATAAATTGGAAAATCTATTGTAATTCATTGTAAATTTAATCTTATAGGGTATAGGCTATTCACACATGACTGCAAGTTCTAGGTGGATTATGAAATCTCGAATCCTGTTACACTATGATCGTAATCTTGTTCCAAGACTTGACAGTACATACAGTAAAGTCCGTCTAAATTGTTCCTCTAAAAATTGTATGCACGACTGAGAAAACTTATAAAATGTCATTGATTTATGTTCTTCAGAAAGTAAAAAACAATCAAAGAACCGTCAACAGAGCAGAATACGGATTAGACGGCCTCTATTGTAGCTATGACACTTATTGTCAAACGCGGACTTCATCATACTTAGAAAGGACACGATTTTGTAGAGATTTCTCAAAACTCAAGATTCTACAAAATCTTCTGAAGTCTGTATTTTAATCTCAGGATTTGTCTAAATGCCGTATAGTGTGCAGAAAGTTGACAGTTAAAAAATCTATCCATCGATATACGAAGATTGAACTCAATACATTCGGATATCCCGCTTCGCCCTGTTAACATCAAAGAATTTAAGACAAGTTTGTCATGGAACGTGGACCAAAGGTATACTTTCTACTTCCTCCTTTCACGAGCATGAATAGATTCTTCGGATTCGTACGTCCTGTAAAAGTATCGATACTCATAGTCATACTAAAACTACCAATAAAAATCATACGAGTACAACAATGACTACAAAATTTCACGAAACTGCAGAAGATAAACCATTTCCACATGAAATCACGACAATTGTCAACGATGATGATGATGATGACGATCCGTAGACGAGATTCCGCAGCTGTTCGGTTCCGAATCAAATTTTCCGCTTAATAGAGAATGGAGGGAAACGATGATTCCCTGAAGAATATTATTATTATTCTCGAATTGTCTGCAAACGAGACGATGGACATCACATAGTCATGGTGTGCTTCCATTTCAGTTGCCGCACATTGTTAACAGACGCGTGAAAATGGAAAATAAATGTGAGCTTATGCATAGAGCGAGGAGCTTAAATACGAAATGGAGTATTTAGCAGTTGTTGCAGAATATATTGTCAAAAAGTGGGATGGGTAAAGCTTTTATTTATTGAAACCGCCAATCCGAATTGAGAGTATAATGGGTGAGGTTATGAAAGACACCGTTCCCCTACCGGTTCGCGCAACGTTCCGATTAATTTCATATCAACCGGCCGTTACGGATCTGAAATTTTCTCTTTATCAACAGATCCCCTAAGCGCCACCTTGCGGAGTATACCTTGATTCATTGAAGGAAATCTACAATGTGCCGTCCAACCGTGAATTTTCGCCCTCAATTTATACTCAAAATAAAATTTATCTGCATCTCGTTTCAAACTGGAAATTTTAATTTTCGAACCAAATGTATCAGCTGTGATGTGTCAATTGTCACATTTGTCATTTTCCCGGCAGATGGCGATGGGAACACCAAGTATGATCAACGCCATCTAGATATGTCATAGCCGCAACTCAGCTGTACAATGACGTCATGGATCCTGCTTAAATTGTTCGTCGGACGCGGGCAAACAACAACAATGTCATGAGAAGCAACAACAATGCAATGCAATTTAATCTGTGGATTTGACGTTTACGAGCCTACATTGCGGCCTTAGTATATAGACGGCGGTGGTATGATCCGGATCTATGCGTTTACAGAACAAAATAGGAACTGTTCGGAAAACGCGGCACGGTATGGGAACGTTGTGTTTCAGAACCTTACCCAATGTATGTACTTAATCTCACAAAAAGAACTGTGTTGTAAAAGGTGTCCGCCAAAGAAAAAGTCATCAGCCGCAAAAGGATTGATATAAATACAATCCCGCCAAAATACTCGCAACTTGTCTCAATGATGGTGGTGGAGCAATTTTTTTTCAACGCTTATTGGCAGTGAGCTGAACGAGGGTACTATTTGCTGCTATGTTCTTTTCTTAATCAGATTTAATTTTGAAGCTTCCAGTCTTATAGAAAATAAAAATGCGTTTTAGAACCTTATTTTGCTTTCCTTCGTATGGAACTCGTTTTGTTTTCTATACGATAAAAGTTCTTTCATAAATTTCTTAACATTGATCTTATTCTGTTATTAACCTTATTCAAGCTCCCCGCCAAACAGCGTTGAAAAAAATTTGCTCCACCACCATCATTGAGACAAGTTGCGAGTATTTTGGCGGGATTGTATTTATATCAATCCTTTTTGCGGCTGATGACTTTTTCTTTGGCGGACACCTTTTACAACACAGTTGTCTTTGTGAGATATCATATCTTTTTGAAGTTTTCGATTTACAAAATTCGTAAATAAATTATGAAGACGATATTCATTGCCCTATTGTCACGAATTTGTTTGAGAACAATAATTATAAGAATGATAAACCCCTTGCTAACCTTCGTCTCCTTGGTAACCTTGCTCGCCTGTCGCCTTGGTAATCTTAGTAACCATAGTACACTTGACAACTTTGGTGATCTTGCAAACCCTTAGTAACTTTGGTAACCCCGATGGCCTTGGTAGCTCTAGTAACCTCGCTAACCTTGGTATCTTTATACATAACATTAAACTTAATGATAACCCTAACTTTGACCATAACCCTGGCCTATACCTAAACCTCAAACTCAGACTCAACCTTAACCCACACCCTATCCTTACATTTAACCCTAATAATAACGTTAACTGCGATGTAACAATAACTTTAACCCTATCCGTTACCCTAAACTTGATTTTGACTTTAACCTTAGCCCTAAATTGAGTCTAAACCTTTACTTCATCTCTATCACATTCATCCTAATCTTAAATCTTAATTTTTAATGTAACCATTAAGCCTCACTGGGTACTCAATATGTGATTCAAATAACATCCATATTTCCTAAGTTCCACATTGCGCCTAAGGCACATAGAGAAAGACATGTACATGTGAAAATATCCTTTTATCCCTCATCAAAGGTCCCGAAAACCTGTTGAGTCCTGACTAGCATTGGTTTTACAGCAATAAAGTGGTTTCATGACCAAGAATCAGGGATAGCTAAGAAATTCACTATATAACTAACAGTACCTTTTAGCCTACCACAACAGGACCAAACCGGGTGGAATTACAAGAATAAATCTACATGCCAAATTTTGTTAAAATTAACTCATCAGAATTCCTTGAAAATCGATTTTCCACATGCCATCATCACGTAACTCTGGTTTGAACACAACAGAATACAACGTCTAGACAAAACCGATTTGGTGTCCCAGCGCCATATTTAACCCTCCGTCGGGCGCACCCCAAATCAAAACAAGATCGGGCGCACTCGGCCTGAGAGGCCACCCATCTATTTGAGTCCTTTTTCCTTACTATGTTACTACAAATTTCTGAAACTTTTCGGAAATTAAGTTATTAGTATCTAAGGGATGTAATTAAAGTAAATATAGTACTAAGAAGCCTATATGCTTAACAGTATAATACAGAAATAAAATTATCGATTTACAAGAAAAAACCCAAGAGAGAAAATTTTATGAAAAATACCGCATCAATTGTTCGTTAGAAAAATTGAAATTAATGAAAGGTAGGCAGTCTAAATTGATAATCGTTATTTGAAAAGGTTCCTAATGCTCCAAATTAAATGTGGAAAAGCATCTTTGATGCAGCGCTTTTGCGTAGTTTGGGTATACATTCTAAATTATGACGCGATCGGGCGCACCCGGCCTGTGAAGCCAGAGTCCTTACCACACAACTAACTAAAGGACCATGGAAAACAATAGGTAGGCATTGTGTGAGACTCTTAAAGTTAGACGAGTAAACGGAGCTAAAAAGTTGTGGGCCACTCTACTTGAGTGAAGCAGACCAGAAACTGTTTTGCTGGCCTGTCAGGCCGGGTGCGCCCGACGGAGGGTTAAGCTTCCACCAAACCAGCGCAGAACGGTAGCGGTACGTGTCAGAATGTATGAAATAGTTTCCGCCGCGGTACACCACGGAGTACTTGTCAATTCTTGTGATGTGTGTGTTGTGTGTACCGCGTACCGCTACCGCGCTGATTTGGTGGAAGCTTTAGGATCATCAGGATGAATGAAACAGTGCGTATGAATCGCACTATATGCTCATCCAATATTAAACTAATATGTATGTACGTACTCGTATATATGTATGAGACGAACCAAAACAGGAACTTTGACCCGCCCCCGCTCTTGCAGACGATCTAAAACTGAAAATTTTGGATACAAAAGATTATTCGGTCCTACCAACTATACTATACTATACGATTCTTTTCTAGGCTTTTTTCGGGCCTATCCCCGACTTTTACAAAATGCTTGCATTAAAACATATAAAAAGACTTAAGCGAGAAACTCGATGCATTTTTTCCACATTTTTCGCTGTATCTTTTTTTCTACCGCACGGATCGGAGCAAATGATAGCCTATGCATGCACACCTTCAGGACAGACTCTATCAATGGGAAAAGAGAGCGAGTCCCGAGATGCTCTCTACGAGGCTGTAGCCCTGTCAATAAACAACAAGAACAACGAGAACGACGAGAACAACGAGAACAAGATTTTTGAAAAAATGCGATTTTCAAACTCTTATATCTCCGGTGTTTATTATCGTATCATCTTCAAATTTTCTACACTTCGTAAGACGCGAGCGAAAACGCTTACCGAATTTGAAGACTCAGAACCAACCAAGGTCCGAGCTACAGAGGTCCGAAAACCCGTACTTGTTCCGTCGTGTAAACATAGTCTTAGTCGCTTCTCACTTTTTATTTGTTCAAATTTCTTCGTTTTTCTTTGGCGTGCGGGACGCTCCCGCGTCCCTAGATATGTAGTGGCTGAATTCAGGGCAATATTAGTCATTTAATCGATTTATAAATTACTCAAAGTTGTATATTTCATTTAAATTTAATTTCCATAAAATTGTCACTTTGGATCACCGTTATTGCTAATTTCATTAGTTTTACTTGTACTATCCTTTAATCGGTCCAGCGATCTAAGTTCCATGGATAGGTAGGCACGCATATTGGGATCTTGAACTTTATCTAAAATCAGTTGACGTGCCTTTTCCCCGCCATCCTTGAACAATTTTGCAAGGGTCTCTGCATATTCGATCCATACACAGTTGGCACAGCCCGACATACAACAATTTGTTGGTTCTGGTGGTATCTGAAAGGATAAGCAATTTCCAGATATGTAGGTATATACAGTAACAGTAGAGCGTCGATTTATCCGAAAATTCGATTAACAGAACCTGGGACTAAGCTTTTTCTTAAATTGTGAGTTTAATTGAAAGCCATCCCTTTCGACATTAGTTCGGATTGTCGACGCATATAGAATGATAAATATTTATAACATACCTCTGCACTAGTAATATCCTTGCCATGATTTGTGCAATACATTCGATTTATTCGATACAAAAGTGTTCGGAGATATTTGATTTTATTGAGATGCATTTACTGTAATTGAGGAAAAAAACTAATATTAATCACTGAATACTGATAAATATCATTCACAGACATATAATGGGAATTATTAGTACATATTCCCGTGCGGTTCATAATAATAATAAGTTTATGAGCCAATAAATCAATGTACCTAGTTCGTTACACTTTTTCAATTTAGACCTATTGACACATTGGCCCATTCTCTCGTAGATCTTATAGAATGGTTAGTCTTATCGCCCAGAGAAGACACACAGAATATTCAAAAAGCTTCTCCATTATATTGAATTGATTTTTTGTTAATTTTGCATAGTTACATATGTTATCTTTTGCTTATTTACGCTGTTGGATGAAAGTGCGCAATGATTTTCTCAATCTAAGACGATGGCTTAAACAAGCAAAATATGGCGTAGCTATGCAAAATAAGCAAAAATTCCATTCAACACAATGGAAAAGCTTTCTAAATATGGTGTGTGTCTTCTCTACGCGATAAGACTAATCAGCCGACAGGTACTGAATAAGAGCTATCAGAAACCCGACCATTATCTCCCTGAAAGCCATTTAATCACACCTCTCCACTATCATTATCAAATCCTTGCACTCTCTTCATTCATAATTTTTTTTATTCATCGGATATTGCGAAATTTGATCTTTGTTGTTTATACATAATTTTGATCAATATATATAATGAAAAACGCTTAAAGGGAAGCCACTTTAATCACAGATCATTGATTTGCGGTCAATGACTATTAAGATTTTTGAAATCGTGTGTAAATTCGGTATTAATGAAGCACGTTAAAAGAATGTTATAGCATTATATCCATAACATGAACAAATTGTGCCGGATGGATGAAAGACGGAAACTATATGTGGCAGTGCATATAAAAACACCGTCCCCTTTAGGTCCCTTTATACTTCTCTTTTATTTTTTGCGAACAAATCAATCGCTAAACGGAATTGCGGATAATTTACACAGGCAGGACATGGAAAAGGGTAATAATGTTGACAGTGATAATATGACACCCACCGCAATCACTTAGCAAACTAATCATGCGTAAAGTGTGTGATACCTTTCAAGTGGCCAAGTCGATAAATCTGTGGAACAAGAAGTTAAACTGGCAAATGCAAGGGACTACAGCAAATGAAAATATGGAAGTTGTGTGCTTCTTCTTCTTTCTTAGCGGTTATGTGCTCATAAGACACAACGTATACACTAAGTACAGTTAATCTCGGCTTAGACCGAAAAGGATTGAAATTCATTTTCACTGGAATTTACGTATATTGAAATGGGAGTGAACTACTCGGGAACATGCTCAGACGCAATATACCCTTGCCCTTGTTTGGCCATATAATATCACTTAAATATGCTTATTAGAAAAAGAAGCAAATCCGTATTGATTTCAGTGGTATAGTGGAAGAAAGCAAATGGAAAACAACTATCGTACACAGACTATCTTTGCTTTTATTGGTGAGCGCATGATAGAGCGCAGACACCATTTGAAATTAGTTTTCGAATTTTAAATTGTTAAATAGGAATAACTAGAATTGAGCGCGTGAGTTTTCATTACATACTTCAAAAATCAAAGCTATACATCCTAACTATAAAAACTGATAGCGAAATGGCCTTAACCAGCTTTGTTATGACGCAATGGTAAATTTTCTAAGAGAATAGAATAGAGTATTAATGAAGAAAATATAGAACAGAACCAGTGGCGATTGTACGTAGGGGGTCCAAACCCCTTCTGATTTTTTTTATGTATTAATATTATAAGCATACGTAAATTATAACAATTCTTATATTAGTGTTTGAAAAATCGCGATAATCGAAAAAGCCCACCGCAATCTGCATTTTTGAAAGACGAAAATGAGGACATTTCAAACAACAAAGAATTTCTGCAGCAATCTAATCGACAGTGAGCAAGAGCAAGGGACGCAGCAACCCATTTAAGATAATTTCTCCTATTGGTGCTTTTTCTTATTTCACAAAAAAAAATCTAATGCCGATTATTATGACTCAGTTCTGATCAGAGAAAGATTGAGTTTAGTCTCTCTCAGAAGTGTTGGACAGTTGAAACCACTCCCTTTAGTGTTTCTTAAAAGTTCTATTTTTTCAACCCTGGGCCAGTAGCGTAGATTGCTTTTTGGGAAAATGTTAATAAAGCAGGATTAGCAAAAGAAGACATTCAAATATATAAAGTAGTCTAAGAAAAATGGCATATTTGGTCGGCAAAAATCCTACATCGGAAATTTTTTTGGATTATGGTTGGGGATGGTCCCCAGATTATGGCATTAAAAGTCCCAACGATTGGTTGTCCGCAACCTTAAAAAAAGGGGGGAAAGGGGGCATTTTTTCGGTTTTTTGCGATTATTTAAAAAAACGGTAAGAGATACAGAAAAGTGGTCTGAGAACGAAGTAAACTACATAAAATTACCTTTGTAATGATATATAACACATTATAGTTTATAGGAAGACGGGGTGACGAAGAAGGGAAATTTTTGTTTTTCGAATATATGTGGAAAGCTATTAGTCTGATCGCAAAATGTTCTAAGGACGAAACACTCACGAAAACCAGCCTGTTCATTACTTAAAGTGCGATCAACTTCATCCTTGAACCGGTTCAAAATAATTTTAGCCATCAACTTGGAGACAGCTGGAAATAGGCAATTTCCACGACAATTATTACAATCCTTAAGGTTACCCATACTCATTGGCCTGGAAGAGTTTCAGTTTCCCAACACTCTCTGATTAGGGGAAGCAGAATATCAACTAGAATTCCATCTATTCCCGGAGCCTTACCGGTGTCCTTAGATTCGGTAACTCGCTTTAATTCTGTTTTAGAAGATGGTCTGGAATTAATACCGGCTACTAGAGGGACATGTTCTTCTGCCGATGAAGATGAACTTGCAGGCCCAAAGCGGTTGTTTAGGACCTAAAAAAAGTGCTCTTTCCATCTCTGAAGTTGCTGTTCTTCGGTAACAAGCAGTAACTCTTCATTATTTTTCACAGGATGGTCCGTTGCGAACGATTTACCAATTAGAAGTTCAATTAGCTTCAATAGGGTACTGCTTTCACCACCGCTAAGCCGTTGATGTAAGTGCGCCTCACACTTCTCTGCACGGCTTTTTGTAGTGAATTGTATTCAGCTCGAAGTTGATTTTTAGCTGAATCATCAGCAGCAGAGTTAATGTGTTCCTTAACTCTTTTCGACCTGACGTCTAGAGACCTCTAGAGTGACATTTTTGTCCGCTTCGATATTTTCAGTGAAAATGTATTGTTACTGTCGTGGAATGTGTGGGGAATGCTGGGGAATTCCAGTTCCAAGCTACAATCTGAAAACATTTTTTCGGCCATTTTATGTATAGGTATTTCGAATTGGAATGAAATGGAATTCCCCTGCATTCTCCACATATTTCACGACAGCAACAATACATTTTCATTGAAAAAATCGTAGAGGCCAAAAATTTCACTCTCGAGGATGTAATGGACCACGGGGACGGAGCTGACCGTGAAGGTCGGAGAATGAAGATGGCTCCTTCAATGAGGACGGCAGCGGCACGAGCTTGCTGCTACGCTCAGACTCGGAGGGGGCGTGGGTTTTTGCCGCCTCATTGTCCCTGTCCACACATATTACGGGATTCTCGTGCCTATAAAATTCCAACATATCACACACACGCGGAAAGAAAAAAATTTAAACTATTGAAAAGAAAAAAGGAACCCTGGCATCAGCCAGTTCAGTCGCCATTTTATTTTTTGGCGCTCCGAGGCCAAGATGGCGGTAGGCCTCGGCCGTCTTCACCCACGAAATCAAAAGTAAAAATCCCGACCATGAGGCGCGCGGGCCGATATAATTTGGGGCGCCTCCCTTAGCGAAACAAGGAATGGGGTTAATTACCTCATCCCACTAAACCACTTGGGACCGGCGAGGGAGAATTTTTAAGGCTTAAATGGAGCTCATTTGGGGCCGAACACGTGGCATCTCAAAAAGCATGCCGCCAAAAGGGACACAACACAAAAAAACACACCACAAAAACTTAGCTGGATTTCCAGTGATTCCTTCCTATTGCGTCACCACACATCACTCGCGCAATTTTTAATTTTTCCAACACAAAACACACCTAAACAAAACAGACTTTTTTAAAGGGCACGAGGAGGAGCAAGAACGAAAAACGTGACGCGCGAGGTGTTGCTTTTAACGCGGCCAAAATCAGACTCCCCTCGTTGCCATTTAAATTTGCGGGCCGGAAAACAGCTGATGTCGACACATAAATATCCGTTCTCGATCTGAGCGGCATTTTTCAAATTTCAATGATTTGAAAAATAAATTTAAATCACTAAAATTTCAAAAATGTGACAAAAACCGAGAATGGACATTTATGTGTCCAAACTGGCCGTTACAAGGTCAATACTAGACTTTAGGAACAGCAATATGGTCAATGTGGTTCACTGTTCTGCCATCAGGAGAAATCCATTGCTTTCGATAGAAGAGTACAATCGTCTATATGTACTCTTCACAGCACGCTCTAGCACCTACCCCGCCCGGGCAAAAGAACAAATTGCCCCCTCTTAGCTTCTGTACCGGCAGATTGGTAGTATCTACATAATGTCCTTATTGTTGTAGAAGCGATTTAAGAGATTTTTGTCTTTTTATAGTGTAACTTTCGCAGATCTTGGTTGTTGTAATAGCGAATAGCTCTGAAACGATTTACATTCTGGAAGCTGCTACCGTAACAGCATTTTTATAAAGACAACACAAAAATTCAATGGGATTGGAGCCAATGCTCTTCTAATTCAGAGAATAGAGTCTCCAGACAGTATTTAGTAAAAACCTATGTTCCGCTATCATTAATATACAGGGTGTCCGGTAACTGCCGCATAAACGCACCGGATTGTGATTCCTCATGTGTATGGAACATACCCCCTCAGCGTAACCCTTTAGCTGCCACAGGCATTTAAAGATTTTTGAAAAAATCATTTTCTTGCACGACTTAAAGCCTAATATCTCCAAAGCTAGACCAGCCAGAATAGTGAAATAAATTGATTATTACAGCCAACAAATTTACCTATAAAATAAAACTAACCACATAAAAATTGGCGCATAGTCTTACAATCATATCTTTCTTACATGATTTTAATCTAGCTTCATTACTTCTAACAGTTTTTATACGTTAAGTGTAGAAAACTAATTTAATTTTAGCTCGAATTCAATACAATTCAATTCACACTGCCCCTAAAGATCTGCAATTGGGAAAATCTATTCAAAATATGTCGAAATCGAGCCAAAATTAACCCCAGTTTTCTGCACTTAAGGTACTAGAACTGTTAGAAATAATGGAGCTAGAATAAAATGATATAAGAAAGATATGATCGTAAGACTATGCGCCAATTTTTAGAAGAATCGTACAAGCACCTCACCTTGGCAGAAGTTGGAAAAAAATTGAGATGGAAAAAAAGATTGTTTTTGGGTCAAATCACGCAAATTTGACTTTGAAGCTCTGTAAAAACCAAACTTCTTATCCGATTTTAGTGTGGCTAGTTTTATTTTATAAGTAAATTTGGCTCTAATAATCATTTTATTTCACTATTCTAGCTAGTCTAGCTTTGGAGATATTAGGCTTTAAGTCGTGCAAGAAAATGATTTTTTCAAAAATCTTTAAATGCCTGTGGCAGCTAAAGGGTTAAGCTGAGGGGGTATGTTGGGTACACGTTTTTTGCTGGAAATCAACTGAGGAATCATAATCCGGTGCATTTATGCGGCAGTTTCCGGACACCCTGTATACTATTAAACATAATTCACCAGAGTTCAGCGAAACTTTGTAGAGAGTTTGTTTGGAAAATCAAAATGAAAGCTTAAGGTACGTTGTCCTCGACGCGGCCACACGACAGCGACTCGCTCATTCCATATAAAAACTCGTTTTTCTCTCATTTTGAAAACGAGTTTTTATTTGGAATGAGCGAGTCGCTGTCGTGCAGTCGTGTCGAGGAAAATTTACCTTTAGTATTGAATTCCCCGAGCCACATATTGGTCACAACTTTCAAGAGAAAAATAAACACATACCACACAGGAACCTGGCGGCTTTTACACCCTACATGAAATCGAAAATCAATGCGAAAATTTGTTATCTACACGGAAAAAACAAAAGTAGTTATTTTAGCTAGTTGAAACTAGGAAAACAACAAATCGGTAAATTCGCCACTCTTTTTGCGTTTTGTCTACTTAATGATTAGGTGCGTCATACCTAACAAGGGATAGTAAAAAAAAAATTTAAAAAAATTAAATTAAAATCGAGAGCACCTAGCCATCCCAATGATACTGATACTCAAACCACCTTGTTCAAAATTTGGCCTCTCAATAGTAGATGAATCAATCCATGTGGTCAGGAATTCGGGATCGTTGCAAACAATTTGAAACGAGACAACTAGCTTTAACGTTTCAACACCTAAACACGTTTCTATTAAACTTTTCTTTCCCCTTCCGCGTTTAATGTCAGGAATGTTTCCAGGCAGGTTATGTCAGTTGTCAACTTATTATAAACAAATAAGTGTCAAGATTCCGGAAAACGGTGAAAAAGTGTATTATGAAATAAGGTATGCTTATTCTGAACACGCGGATTCCTTTTGACAGAAAAAGAAAACACGCACAAACATTTAGGAGAGGTGAAACGTAGAACTTGTTGGTTTGTTTTTTTTTTTTAATTGTTTGCAACGATGATACATTGAAGAATTCCTGAACGCACGGAAAGCAATCGAAATCAACTTAAAGAATCCATCTGCAAGGAGATGGGAAGAATTGAAGTTGAATTGTCACCTTTCAGTAGACGGAAGTTATCGAAGTTAAGAACTGAAAATGAATATTTAGTGGTAAAAATGTTGGCTTTGGGCATGAAATTTCTCAGAAGAGAATTTTTGCGACTCCTTTTTTCTAATTTCATATGAGATTTCCTGGTAGTTAGTGGACGTGCTCTCCTGTGATTCAACAAGCTACACAACAATTCGGACAACAAATTTTATATATCGCATCAAAATGCAATAATAAAATTTCGTGCTATAATTGCGCCCTCTATTTGAAAAATAGCTATGTCTTCCCATTTGCTTTTTTACCTCCAAAAAAAAGTATTCTTTATTTTATTTCGCCCCTCTTTATTTCATCTGTAGTCTCCACTTTATCGAAGTTGATTTTTATTTTTTTCTTTTGGCTTTTTACATTTACTTTCTTCTTTATTCGAGTGAAAGGCAAAAAACCGCCCTCAACATTTTGCGCCCTGGGCGACCGCCCGGTTTCGAGCCAAGATCAGCAGATTCTCATTTTTTTTTTTGAATTAAGTCAAGTTATGAATGAATTCGACTGTAGCAATAGGATACAAGAAAACTTTTTAAATTATCCTTACACTGACACAACTGCTGACGTCGAAATGTCTGCCTCTCATTATACTACGTCCATCACTCATCCCGTTACGCCTTAGTGCACCGATTTTCCGAACTGAAAAGGAAGAGCTCAAATGACACGCATAGTTCAACAAAAAATAACGCTAAACACCATGTGGTTGACCATTTTACCGGCATTTTGCACATACGATTTATTTTTGAATGGCTAATATGAAGCATATAGCAAATATGTAAACAAACATCCTTGAAAAAAAAAGATCACCAGCATACAACATATTTCCAGTTGAATGTTCAATACCTGTCCGATTTTTTACCATACCGGACCGGACGAAACGTATAGCGTGTAAGCGATCTGAAGAGGAAGCCATTTAGGAAAATACGAGTAAGCTTGAATCTTAGCTTATTAGCAGATTGAATGTCAAAGAAAAAAACAAACATAAATAAGGAAGAAAAAGATTCAAAATAAAAGCTTTACGCAAAAAAAAAAGTAGCAAAAAATCAAATCGTCTTTTTTCCATGCAATGTTCTCGATTTTAGTCTAAGTTTTATATGAGCATTTTCTCTTCCTTTTTGGATAATAATATCAGTATCACTTTTTTTCGTCAAAATCCATTTCTGATCTCACCATATGTTGAGTTTCACTGAAATCTCATGATTAAAACCTGTTTAAAACTACATTGCGTTTTTTTACTGATTACCCACTTCTTACGAGAAATTGTCCTTTGATAAATGCACGTGTAATAGAATAGTGGTGAGAGAATAGGAACTCCCCTTCCTGAACTCTTCAACGATTGTGTATATAGATTATCCTGAAGTCCTGTTCAACGGGATGTTGTATATTATGGGTGTTAAGTTGACAATACGGATCGCCTATATGCCCTAGGAGGACTCTTTATTAAGTCCGTCGTCGTATGAGATGAGTTGAGTTAATCAGACACAACACAATAAAAAATATTACGCAGGGGATATGTTATCGAGCCGTCATTCTTCCTTGTTTTTTCGAACGTGTCCGTCCGTAAATGATATTATTATATCCATTCAAGTGTTTTCCTTTTAAAAAGGGATGAAATTAATGGCTCAATTAGTTCGGAAAAAAATGATATTAAGGAAGGTGATATCTGATAGTGGGGAATTGTCTCGTAAATTTGTACGTACTTAGAATGGTTTTAATGTATGATACACGCAATAGACACTGAGAGGGTCGATATTGTGCGGCATAGTTGTGTGGTTAAAGCTATTGCAGGACATGAGAGATTAGGATCTGACAAGCATATGAATTATAGTCATATAAATGAGTGGGAGGAATTGGTTTATCAATTAGCATATGTGGTAAGGATTTGTGGTTAAGGTAAACGTTTTACGGTCAAAGCACGCGATTGACGATGACCCATGATAGTTGTGGCTAATTGGGAAGAGTCCCGTGAGAAATTACGTAAGGTGTATGAATGTCGAGTTTATGAACCTAACTGTGTGTTTTTAAACTATATTTAAACCTGGCACTTGACTGGAGCTGAATAATCTTAATCCAATCTATCAGGGCTCATTTGCAAACCAGCTGTTCGTTCGACCAGGGGACAATGCGAGTAGGCATAGTACTCAGTTTTCACAGTTCTCAATTTTATATTACGATATCCCTAAAAAATGTTTTAGCAAGCTGAGATTTTACTTACCCTTATGCACCCTGTTGTTTAATATTCAGTCACTCATGCCAAATCACCATGACAAGTTACGCGGTTGAGCAGCGCGTTAGCGCATTCAAATTATAAAACTTTATTATCAAAATTAGTGTTCGTTAGTGCACACTTTGTAAGCTTTACGCCTATTTTACGTGAAGCGGCCACCAAGCACGTGCAATTTGACCCCGCTTGACTTTTTCCTGTGGGGTTTCCTGAAGCGCAATCGACCGATGCATAATATATGGGTCTTTCAAATAAAATTCAAAAAAATTGTTTATACCTTACATACAGCTTGTTTTATTCCATTTCAACATCCCCCTCCCTTATTGGCACACCCTATACGTTTGGCCCATTGACAAATAGGTTTTCGTATTTTTTTTTGGAAGAAAATTTTTTAAGAGTGGAGTTTCTATGGCATGGCAACAACTGCAAGCCGCAATAAAAACCTCCTTCGAAGAGAGTTGCAGGTTAACGAGACGACACACCAATGCGAAATGCAAATGGTGGAACTCGAACCTGAACATTCTGCGTAAGAAGACACGTAAGCTTTTCAACGTAGCCAAAAGAACTGGGGATTGGGACACATA
The DNA here is from genome assembly GCA_949715475.1 of Microchrysa polita. Classification (NCBI taxonomy): domain Eukaryota; kingdom Metazoa; phylum Arthropoda; class Insecta; order Diptera; family Stratiomyidae; genus Microchrysa; species Microchrysa polita. The sequence goes on from OX454417.1 coordinate 87,670,043, forward strand.
CCGCTGCACCCTAACCCAGTATAGCAAAGAAATTAGGAAAGCCAAGAGGGAATCCTGGAGGAAGTTCTGCGAAGAAATAGAAAACTTGCATGAAGGAGCGAGACTCCAGAAGATTCTAGCCAAGGATCCAACAAACCCCATCGGAACACTTAAAAACTCCGATGGAAACCAAACAAAAACAGGTAAGGAGACCCTGGAAGTCCTCCTAGGGTCTCACTTTCCTGGATCAACGATAACATCGGAGCGCACAGACCAGTTGGATGACAACTCCCTTTTTCTCAGGGCTAACAAAGACGACTGGCGGATTGCGAACCAAATAGTAACTTATAATAGGGTGGAATGGGCGATCCACTCTTTCGAACCCTACAAATCACCAGGACCAGACGGTGTCTACCCAGCCCTGCTTCAGCAGGGTTTTACGACCCTGGCTCCGCTTTTACTAAGACTATTCAGAGCCAGCATAGCCTTAGGATACATCCCAATCACTTGGAAGCAGGTAAACGTAGCATTTCTGGCAAAGCCGGGGCGTGACCAAACCCTAGCGAAATCGTATAGACCAATAAGTCTAACCTCCTTCCTACTTAAGTCATTGGAAAAGCTCGTCGATAAACATATCAGGGAAAGGTGCCTGTCGCTTTTCCCGTTGCACCCAAACCAACATCATGTGAATCAGTACTACACCATCTAGTTGGGAAGATTGAGACCACATTAGAAATCAAAGAAATAGGGCTTGCGGCCTTCCTAGATATAGAGGGGGCCTTCGACAACACTTCCTTCGAATCTCTTGTACACGGCGCCTCGAGTCATGGAGTTCAAAACACCCTATGTCGGTGGATAAAATCAATGCTTCAAGGACGACAAGTACATGCAAAATTATTCGGTGAAACGATGTATACAGCTGTCCTCAAAGGTTGCCCACAGGGGGGTATACTTTCACCCCTCCTGTGGAACTTTGTAGGGGACAGCCTACTGGTCCAGCTAAATAATACTGGCTTCTATACCCTAGGATATGCCGATGACATCAGCATCCTTATAAGGGGAAAATATCCAGGAGTTATTTCTGAACTCATGCAACAAGCTCTAACCCAAGTGGAGGATTGGTGTAGGAGGGTAGGCCTATCGGTCAATCCCGCCAAAACAACATTAATAACCTTCAGTCGCAAATACAACTTGGAAGGGCTCAACGCTCCAACATTATTCAACCAACAACTGCAGTTTACCACGGAGGTAAAATATCTGGGAGTCACCCTTGATAACAAACTCACGTGGAACAAGCAGCTGCAAAACACAATTTCAAAAGGCAAACAGACCCTATATGCTACTAAAAGAGCAATAGGAAAAACGTGGGAGTTAAAACCACGAATGATACACTGGATATACGAAGCTGTGGTCAAACCCCGTCTGACCTATGGCTCCATAGTCTGGTGGACTAAAATCAAGCAAAAAACAGCAGCAGCGAAGTTGGGATCAGTACAGAGACTGGCCTGCGCAAGCATAACCGGCGCCATGCGCAGTGCACCAACTTTAACTCTATAGAAACTACTAGACCTGCCACCACTGGAGCTCAAAATCACAGAAGAGGCTAGACTCGCAGCGTACAGACTCCAATCATCGAACATGTGGACACCACAAAGGGTAGGACACTGTACGATCACAGAAATCATTGCAAACCCAATCCTAGATATGGGCAGCGACTATACCCCGGCCATGTACACCTTCGACTCCAACATCCAAACCTCAACGGTTAGGGAAGACTGGAGTAAATGGAACGACAACCATCTATCAAATCACATTGTGTGGTACACTGATGGGTCGAAGACAGACGAAGGAACGGGGGCAGGAGTCTATACTAAAACCAACAACTATAGTATCTCCAAACCCCTAGGTCAATATACAACTGTCTTCCAGGCAGAACTTATAGCCATAAACCTTGCAGCAGGGGAGAGTACTCGAAAGGGATATACCAATAAGACCATATATATTCTCTCCGACAGTCAAGCTGCTATAAAAGCAATTGCAAATCCCAAAACAACCTCTAAATTGGTTTGGGAATGCCAACAAAATCTCAAAAACCTAGCAATCCGAAACAAAGTAACTCTGAAATGGGTGAAAGGACATAAGGAGATCGAAGGAAATGAGAAAGCGGATGCCCTCGCAAGAGAGGGTTCCGAACTACCCTTAACTGGTCCTGAACCTGCAATCGGGATCAGTAAACCTACTGCCAGAACCGTTGCCAGACGATGGACCGAGGATAAATTCCAAGACCGATGGAGACTCGCTGAAGGGCTCAGGCATAGCAAGCGCATGCTGGAATCTAACTGGCATACCAGCTGCACCGAAGCCCTCAGGCTTAGTGAAACGAACCTCAGGGCAGTGACAGGCCTTATAACCGGTCATTGCACCCTACGGAAACATCTGCATACAATAGGGATCTACACACAAGACCCACTATGTCGCCTCTGTAACGAAGATGAGGAATCAGCCTCGCACGTTATTTTCGAATGTCCCGCTCTTATGAGCTGGAGACAAAACTTCTTTGGAGCTCAAACCACCAGTATGGGTGCACCCAAAGTAAACCTGGTTAGCTTTCTTCTAAGCCTTTTACGTAGGACAGAGCTAATAACCTGAAATTTTCTCGCTTAGATGGGTAATACAATAAGCCAGCAGGCTGCAGTATCGGGCGCAACCAGCCCAACCTATCTCAGCGCCATATCCATCCATCCATCCATGGCATGGCATAGAAATCACTACAGACCGATCTCGGCAGCTTCTACATACATTTTGTGACTGTTGTATAGGTATCGGTGGAACCTAATGTTGTATAGGTATCGGTGGATGAGTGAAAGAGATAACATTTGTGGAAACATGCAATACAGTACTCCTTTGTGCCACGCCGGAAAAAGAGTTGTGGCATTTCATTAAGCCTAGTATTGACCTCGAAAGTGAAATTTTTGTCCACTGCGATTTTTTCAATGAAAATGTATTCTTATCTTACTGTCGTGGAATATGTGGAAATGCTGGGGAATTCCATAAGCTACAATCCGAACAGTTCCATATTTTTTTTCGTCCATTTTATGTATTTTTTCGATTCCCTATGGTTGGGTACGCGATAATCAATTTGTACTGTTTGTTTTCAGAAATTTGTCGGCTTTCACCCATCCCATCCGAACCCCGGCCGCAAGCCTTTTTTTGGGTACGGTACGACCGAGTTGGATTTCGAGAAGATTTCTACCGTCACATAATAAGAAAAGGTGCCGCGACGTTTTGGTGTACTACACGAAAAGTGAACTAAGGCCCGTATTTATAAACATACCTTAACTCAAGGACACCTTGAGTCAAGGATGCCGAAGTTCAAAAAATTAAATGTCATTTCCCATACCTTTTATATTCAGGAGTTAATGCATCCTTGTTTTAAGGCGAAACTCAAGGAGACCTTAAGGCCCGTATTTATGAACATTTCTCAACTCAAGGATGCCGAAATTCAATAAATTAAATGTAATTTCTCATACTTTTTCATAGAAATCATTTTTATTTAGGAGTCAATGCATCCTTGTTTTAAGGCAAAACTCAAGGAGACCTTAAGTTTTCAATAGACTTGAAATATTATATTTCAAGGAAGGTGTGTAGCTACCTTGACTTCAAGTGAGATTGACTATAGAAAATTTCAAGGTCTCCGTGAGTTTCTCCTTAAATCAAGGATGCATTGACTCGTGAATATAAGTGATTTCTATGAAAAAGTATGTATTTAATTCCGGCATCCTTGACTCAAGGTCTTGTAGTGGCTATCACTACGTAGAAATGTAATTTATTAGTGAACGACACTATGCTTTTAGTTTTTTGTGTTTTATTTATTAATTTATAGTTTACAATTATTTTAATTCGAAATTCGTAATTATTCGTAACTCTAAGTAGAATTATTTGAATTGATTATTATTTTAACACGTTTTAATGCAACTTGAATTTCGATACACGTCCTAACACGTTGATGGCTGCGAGTCGAGTGGGAGTTGGGCGGATGCCTCTTTTTGTGATCTTGAGACTAAGTAAAGAAGTGAACTTAAGTAATTGGTACAACTGATTACTTCCGGTTTCTATTACAACAATATTAATTCGGTTACTTAAATCTATGCTATTAATGTTAATCCCAACAGTCTTCTTGAGTTAAGGTATGTTTATAAATACGGGCCTAAGATTATAAATGACAAAATAGTTGTCGTTGGCCAGTTGTTGACGTAATTCTCTATCACGTCTAATGTCATTCCTTATGGGCGCACTTCATCATCATCAATGTGGCGCGATAGCCCGACTTTGGGCTTTGACCGCCTGAATCCTTCACCTCCAATTGTCACGGTTACGTGACCTTATCCTTCAGTTTCGGAAGTCCAGCAACTGGTGGGCGTCTTCACCTACGGAGTTCTCTCAGCGAGCTCTCGGTCGTCCACGCAACCTCGCTCGGCTAATTCGTTGTGCGTCCGTCACCTTCTTTGGCATGCGATTATCTTCCATTCGTTGTACATGCCCCGCTCATTGCAAACGTTGAAGCTACAAGATTTTCGATACTTCCAGCTCGTCGTACAATTCATACAACAAGGGCGCAAGCGGATTGGCTTTATAGGGCTTTCGCCTTTATCTCGGGAATATCTCGAAAAAGGTAAATCCTACCAACATTATTTGTATGGCAGTATTAAAGCCCATTTAGCATTTAATTTCCTATAAACTTGTTCTAACTTACATGTGTCAAATTCCTAACGGTACCCCGATAACTTTATTGAAATCCGAAAATCGAACCACCCCAAACGCTGTGCTGTCAAACACAAGAACTTAAAAACTGAAATTGGAAGGGAACAAGTTTGAACACAGTTTAATAATAATGTCTAAGGAAACTGCATGATATCAGCTGTGAACTGACAGTACCCCGCGAATTATTCGCACCGGTGTGAACACCAAAAAAAATCCGTGAAGCGTTGGTGTGAGCACCACTTTAAGTTCCATGATATCATAGTCCAATTTAACATAATGTTTTTCGCCAGCGATAGGGACACATTTATGTGAGGTTTCATTCCGAAAGTTAAACAAATCCCCTCAATAGAGTTTCGAAGGAGATGGATTAGGAACACACGCACAGTAGAATTTATAAAAATTTGACAAATGGAACTCGAGGGTTATGCCCTTATGAATTTGATATTTTGAGAATTCGGCTTTAAGACGTTTTGTGGCTTAGGTGTTTGTTTTTTTTTAAATTATAAACAAAGAATACATGAAAAATTTTCAAAATCTTCACAGTGGCCCGTCGCCGACGAAAAGAAGGACGACCGCGTCGACAGCGGACAACATTCAGCAGTGAACAAACGCTCCGCTTAGAAGTCGAGTTCCATCGAAACGAATACATATCGCGTGGAAGACGTTTCGAACTGGCCGAATCACTGCGACTATCGGAGACACAAATCAAAATATGGTTTCAAAATCGTCGGGCCAAAGACAAACGAATTGAAAAGGCACATATTGATCAGCAATACCGGTAAGTCTCCACCTCCCAATCCTCTGGCTCCTTTCCCATATCCGTATTCGGATGACCGTTAATTAACTTAACGACTGTAACTCGTTAAATTTTATTAAGCGCACGATTAAATACCAAAAATATTATAGCATCCTAACGAACTTCCGCAATCAATTATATATTTTCGTAATTAATATTGAAATGTTGATAATAATGAACACATAAAACTAACACATGCAATTTTTATTTCATTTTCATTCTTGGTGGATTTGATATTCGACTGATTGTATGACTGTATACAGAAATTTCGTGGTGGCCAACGGTTTTATGACATCCTTAATACCATCGAATGCCTATCCGCCTATCATGTCCGACTTGCAACAACATTTGCAACTAACGTCGTCCTCGTCGTCGCCATCAACGAATTATCCCCAATCACGAATAGGCTCGTCCCCATCGATATCGTCGCTCGGTCCGACCCCATCATCGTTAGACAGTATCATACCTAGGCTCAATAATAATTCCGTCGGTTATCATCATTATCATCCACATCGCGGAATGGAGACTAGTGGTACAAATAATATGGCGAATTATTACTCAGCCATCAGTACAACAGCCGTGGCCAGCATTACGCCTCAGTTAAATTCATCCTGTTAGCAATAAGGACGTGGACAGTGTGAATAGGAATTACAGAGCGGTTAAAATTTAGTTGTTTCTTCTTATTTGATTTTTGTTTAGTAGAAATTGGAAAATTTAAAAATTTAAATACTGCCAGTCAATTATCCTTTTCTTAAACGAAACAGTATTTTTTTATTCATAAAAAGCTTTAATTTGATATTAATATTATGATCTCATAATTTGAATATTTTAGGCTCCACTCACGCGGAGATACTGATGTCTTGGTCTTGGTGTCCCAAAGGGATGTTTGTGGCTCAATTTGACAAAACAGTTGTCTAGTCTCTGACTAATCCAGACTTGAGTATCCCCTCTGTGAGTTGTCTTTTAGTTTTAATTGTCAGTTTATAGCACTTTTATATTAAATGTACATATACACAAAAATTAGAATTATATTCTAGTCAGTAAGTGCTCATACTCAAATGACTGAAAGTACCTTTGTAAAACGAATAAAATCTTAAGACATTTAAGCAAAATTAAAAAGAAAATCGTTTACTACTCATACTACTTAGTTTTGTATTTGTATCGCAAAATTGTAGAGAATTTTGTAATAAATATTTTTATTATTCTCAAATTGGCTATACTGATTGTTTTCCCGATTTATATTCTCCCTCCTTTTTCCTTATTGTTCTCGTCTAGTTCTTGTTTGGCCTTTCTTATTTTCGTAATTTTCATTCAGGAATATTTCGTATGAATGCACGCAATTGGTAAGTCCAGAACAATGGGCATACACCATTTAGACGAAATCTTAAGGAATTGGTCTTAAGATTTATGAAAATGTAAGGAGGTTCTTATTGTGATGGATTGCGAAAGGGAATCTGTTCATTTTGATATAATGATAATGAAGCGACGGTGTAGTCAAGTAATCATTATCCTTTTTTGTTGGGCAAATTGTTGCATTCATAGAACTTAATCTTTAGAAGGTGATTAAAATCAGTCGACCGTTATTTTTCTCTGATTTGAATTTGTGGTGGTTTGTAATATTTTGTAGAGTATTGATTGGAATTGAGTGGGTTGTGCGATTTTTCTTTACCATACTGTTCCATATGGCACGTCGTCCGTGGAGCATTCGTTAGCTCAGTGGGAGGCATGGGCGTAGCCAGGGGGGGTGCCCCCCCCTGCGGTCGCCCCCCCCCCCCCCCTGCGGTCGCCCCCCCCCCCCTGGTCGATGAAGATGGTAAAAAATCCTTATTGATGTAGTAAAAAAATCGCTGCACTATACAACATTTTAAAAAAATTTTCAGCAAATGACTTTTCACCACTCCAAGTGCTGCCGGAGTAGCCATGATTGGGATGCAGTCAGGAGGCGCATATGACAGCGAGTGGCCTCTCATAACTGACGGAGGCTCGTACCAGCACACACATTTCACTTTTGGGTGTGCTACTGTGGCTGCGTGCATCCCATATTTCCTGTTTCATTTCACGGCTTCTGAGCAGGAAAACACAATTTCAACCGTTAGTTACCTTCGGGAAGTTAGTGGAATTCAACTTATTTTCATCTGAAAGGGTGACAAATGGTATAAAGCTGTGCTTTGTTAGACCTGGAAGGTCATGCTTTGCCGGATCGACTACGCATCATCAAATTTGTCCCATTTTTCGTGACAATTCTGATTATTTGAAGCTGAGTTTTCGTACAGCACTTACCGTGCCGATGTACGAGTACTTGCCGGGTACATTGCGGCTAGACGAAGTAAGCAGGGTAAGTTGGATTTTTGGAAATTGGCGTCGTCGAAACGACGCAGGATGAACTTTGTGTAACTTTTAGAACTCCAGTATGTATTCTTATGGCTAGTTGCCGATTCGACGATAAGTCTGTGTCTATATAACTGGCTCGTAAAAAATATGTTTATTTTGGAAATGTGCGACCTATTTTTCAAATTATGGAAAAAAAATATTTACTAGGACAAAAATAGGACAAATCAGGAAAATGGCTCAAAATTCTTCCTCATTTTAGGAAGATTGCATTTCGAACTCATAAAAATCGGCTCGAAAATCGATGTTTTTCCATTCGAAAAAAACTAACGATTGAAAATCTGTCAAATTTTATAAATATTTTGAGAAAGGGTGATTTGTATGAGGCGTCTAAGTAGAGTGTCGTCGAATCGACGAAGCATGACGTTTCCGTACTAAAAATAAGCATGACCTTGTAAAGAACGGGTCTCATATTTCAGTGTCTTTCAAGTTCTGCTTTTTCTTCTCAGTACCGTATAGCCCCTTGTGGGGTCATGGTGCGTTAACTTAGCCGTTTATAGGCAACGAGTCAACGTTACATTGCATATCATTTCGAAGTGTATATAATGTTGTAAGCACTACATATATAAATTTTGAACCACGCCGAGATTCGATCTACGGATTACTAGCATCATAGAGTGCGACTCAACCAAGTGAGCCACAGAGCGGGTCTTTTAAGTTATTAAATCAAAATTTATTTTCGAGCTGAATCATACCAGCAATAAAATTTAGCCACTGTTAATACTTTGATGAATTTAGAGGAAATCTTATTAAAACCGTTAACCATATTTCAATCAATAAAGGATTTATAAATATTCTGACGTTGCTACTTTGCTAAGATGAAAGTGACAGACGAAACAAACTGATTTCTCAAGTGGAATATGCAGTCCGTGATGCAAAAAATGCACTGAAAATACACAAACTACGCTCTAAAGGCAGATATTGGAGGCCGGTTGAATGTAATCAGAATGCAGAAGAAAATCATTCTCAGTTCCATGTTAAAAATTTGACTCTAAAATAAAAAAAATAAATAACATGCGTGGCAGTCCACCAGTATGCTAGGGCCGCAGATGTGTGAATGACATCCAATTTCCAAGATCTAAACTGCTGTTTTGTTAAGGTGTTGAGATCAACAGCACGCCCAGCAATGTTATTTATCCCCATAAATGGATACAATCTGAGCGACATCATAGTCCGTCACGTAGGTCGTGAGTTCGAGAAACTCCATGAAATGAATTTCGTTCACGGTGAGTCTGGAATCCATGACCCTGTGCACCAATCCAACCACAAGCCAGGCTACTCTAAAATTTGCTAACAATATTTCTGCGACCGGAAATTTAAACCCCTAAGAAAATCATGATGTTGAAAAAATTTTGGGCTTGCCCCCCCCCCCCCCCTGACCGAAATCCTGGCTACGCCCATGGTGGGAGGAGAAGACAATCTTCCTCTGAGTTCGAGTCCCGCTGTCACCATAAATCCCCGCAGGGGGTCTGGGTCCCTGTGACATAGCGCGGCTGTGTAGTGGGATAGATTTTTGGTGAGTTGCGCCACCATACCTGAACAGCCCAGGGAGGCCCCTGGTCATATATAGGCCGAGCAAGATAAAGGTGGTTCCTTGGTGGGGAGGGATCAACATACGGTTAATCGTGTGACCTTCGGAGCTGGTGTATAGCATAACCCGAGCCTCGATGGGGCTAGTTAGGGAGAACGGTCTTGGTGGAAAATGCCTACGCGCCTATATCTAACTAGTTTGTGGATTGATAACCACAAATCGCATTGCTGACTAGTAAGCTGCAGGGCCGCCCGGATGTGAAAAGCAGCACTACGATTCTGCTTTAAGCAGACGAGTAGTCACAGGTCCAACGAGCATGGGATGTGCACATCTGAAAGTTTTCGTGAGGTTTAACCAATAGGGGGCCGAAGGAGGATCATACCTGCTAAAGATAAGTCTTTAGCGAATAGTGTACCTCAGGGATAGGACCAGGGGATCATGGTCCTTGCCCATCAAAGTGTTGGCCTCGAGGTGGAGGTTGTTGCATAAGTGATGCAGCCCCAGGGTTGGGTTTCTGAAGCTCAGTGCATTCACTGGATGGAGAAATCCCCATTTGACAATAAGACTTTGTCAGTAAAACGCCGAAGGTCCAAACCGCCCGAAGGACCGGGAGATAAGTGCGTAAGGCCTAGGTGCTGTAGATAGTAAACTTGTAACCATAAATGCTTATGTTGTACCGGACCTACCCGATTGTTTTGGGTTTCCAATGAACTGTTGTAGGTATCTGGGTGCAAAGATGAAAGAGGTAACATTTGGGAAAAATTGTCGGTATCGATGGAGAAAGAAAACAGGTGGAACTTGTGCAGTATGCCAAAATTGCCTTAGTGTTTTAGCTTCTTTAGTTCGATAGGTATTTACCGACAAAACTGGGGCACCACTCTGCGGCGGACAATCTCAAATTCGTTTCTTATTTTCGACCTCAAATTCCACATGGCCTATTGAGTGCATTCGTCACGGGAGAAGGAAAAGTGTATGTTGGCCTTTTTGAGATGTACTATTAACTTAAAAACTCATTTGAATATCGATATACATTGTAATCGACACGCCGAAATGGAGGGTTGAAGCACACATACTAATAAACAGGATACTTGCGCCCACGGAACTACGAAAAAAAACGCAACCGCAAAAAAAAAATTTGAAAACACTAGAAGAAAAGAACCTAGGAGTTGCGCAGTTCAGTCGCCATTTTGTAATGCTCTAAGCTAAAATGGCTGAAGTCCCGGCTGCCTATACCCGCGAAAAATGACCGACCTTTGTGCCCTTCAGAAAATTTGGGATGAGGCACACCGCCTTGTAAGGGAAGGTATTGCCGAGGAGGGCAAAACATCAATACGAGGACGTTCAATACATTTGCTTATAAAGCATGGCCCGATCCGCAAAATTAAAAAAAAAAGGATTTGGCACCTTTACCTACACAGAACACAGTGTCCGCTTTATTTCAATTCTGCGGCCTGGCATTCTTGAATCGCGGTCCATATTCATGACTATGGACATTTAAATCCAACGATTATGCACAGTGAGCCTCAGACAAGGCATCAGGAATCACATTCAGGCGTCCTTGTTTAAAACCTTGAAGCTTTAACGCCCATCGAACTAGGCGACCACTCGAATCTGATCAGCAACTTCAGCGAGACATGATCGGTCACTATCGTGGACTCCTGGCCTTCCAAGCAATGGGTATTCCTGGCAAGCCACTGGTGCGGTATGAGCAAAAACATGTCGCAATAAATTGCAGTTTTTGCGGATTATGTCTGTTGGCGGGGCTGATAAGGCAGAGGAGTTAGCAACGGAGTGCCGGTACCATCCGCACATATCAAAAAATCGACGCAACTCTCGGAGAGTCATAGGGTTTGGGAGGACCGTAATTGACTGCCGGAGTCATTACTGATGGTTCCTTGACCGATTATGTTACCCAAATTTGCAAGTTGCATTTAAAACCTACTCCATAGAGGAGGAGAATCGGTCTGAATACAAACTCAAAATTAATTTCACCATAGGACGGCTTGAGTTTCTCTCAAGGAGAGGCAAAGAGTATAAGCATCCTTCAAAGTCACCGCATCAACATTTCATGCATCCAGGCACAAACGAAATACCAGTGCTTTTGGGTTCCTCGATATCCGATCCTGGAGAAGCCTCTCGACGACGGTAGAGATTCCATAAGACCGCAGTAACGTCACATACACTTAATTGCTTTACTGCGTTCGACGTCGATGGCGTGTGAAATAAGGTTTTTACGCACTCAAGCTTTCTACAAAAATAGATGGAAATCTTCCAATGAGTGCATTGAGGCTTGTTGCGCTTCAAATGTGACCGGACTCAAAAGAATGTCGAGTGCCATACATATGTACATGATACACCCAACCGGAATCTCTCCCAAGGGCGATTTGGACCCATCGAATCCGAAGCAATTATACTGCATCGCGCTCCCGTATTCACCATTGGCCACTTACTAAAGTACCAAGCATAGAAACTGCAGCGTATGGTCTTTCTAACATCATTACGAGAACGGTTTAAAAGAATATCCGAGCATTGTCGATTTGACAGAAGTTGCCAGAGACGCCATAAAACTGTCGAACTGTCACATAATCTTGACAAAATTCTATTACAAATTGACGAATTTCAAAATCACGTTGTCGAATTTTTATTTCAAATTAACGAAATTCCATGTCGACTTGACGAGTATTCATTGTAATCATTCGATCTAATTCACGAATTTCAAAATAATGTTTACGGGTTAAATTTTAAATTGACGAATTTCAAAATCATCTTGACGAACTTACATGAACGAATTTTCTAATCATGTTGAAGAATTTCCATTTCTAATTGATGAATTTCCATTTCTTATTGGTGAGTTTCCATGTAAGATTTGCGAGTTTCTAAATTATTTTGACGAATTTTCAAATTATTTTGACAGATTTACATTTCAAAGTTGGCTTGATGATGGTATTTTCCAGACAATAAATTGATGTTGAATGTCGGTACACGCATAATGACACAAGACAAATTAAATTAATTTATTGAAAACTAAGTCGCTACAACTAGAAAGTTTGCAGCTCTCAGGCGAGGCAATTAGGAAGAAAGAGGCGAAACTCCGCATCGGAGAACTGGCCGTCGTAGGAACATTTTCTTTACAACTAAAACATAAACATCCATTGGGACAGTAAAGTTCGAACCATACGAGAGTGTCTTCTATACCCACTGAGCTACCGAATAATAGAATGCGAGTGTCGTAACGTCCCCAAAGTTAGAACTAGAAAGTCTTTTGATTGACTTGTCCCTGCTGTAGATTTACTTCAACTGGACCTCGCGCTTATGAGTCCGAACATACAAATTGAAAAATGTTACGTGAAACAATGTCTTATTGTGACTGTTTCGGACAAAAGCGGCATAAGACTAAAGACTCAACAGGTGCTTGTCAGCGATTAGAAATTACAGAAATTAGGAGCATGGCTTGTCCTGGAAATGCGAAACATAGAGAATATTACCTTCAATATACAGTCGAACTTCCCATAAGCGGACACCATTGGGGATTCAGATTTTGTCCGCTTGTTGGAAGTGTCCGCTTATGAGAATATTTCACAAAGGTATAACATTTTATAAAACTTATTTGGACTGCGCTGCGAATAAATTTAAAACTACGATGTATAGAAAACTACACGATAAAATGCCGCGACATACATTGAACTCCTGAATCTGTAATAAATTCCACCTACACGGAGAGATAAACAAGATTTGTACAGCGATGTCCGGAAAGTGAATTTTCCTTTACGCAAAAGACCGATTTTCCGGTAATTTCAAAACTTCTTTGCACGAAATACAATTCTGTAATGGAAGAATTTCGAATTTTATTTGTGGAACTGTCCGTTTATTAGAGACTTGCTTGTTCAGAAAGGTTATAAACGTACTGTCCGTGTCCGGCTATTGGAAGTTATTTTTCTAGTAAAATATAAGGAAAAACGTTGGGGAAAATAAAAGTGTCCGTTTATGAGAAATGTCCGGTTATTAGAAGTGTCCGTTTAGGGAAGTTCGACTGACTATAATTTGAGTCAGTAAATTTCTCGAAAATGTTATAATTTGCAAGCCTCAGAGAAGAAGTTAAAACGACAAAATTCAGATGATCATCAAAGATCGCTACCTATTTGTGATTTTTTTAAAATAAAGTTTGGATAACTTATCATGACACTGTTGCACGTCATCCAGAAACATACAGGTAGCCCAAAATAATCTTAGGAGCCGGAGTTTTTAGACTGGTAAAATAAAGTCCAGAAAGAAAGGTGGCTAAAAATTTACAAAAATTTGTTTTGTGATGAATCAATCAAACATATGCATCAGTAGAGCTTATAATAAGCTAAAATGTGAAAAAAACTACGAGAAGTTTTCCCTTAGGGGAAAAATCTTACATATTGCCTACGTTATTGCTTACAAAATAATCCACATTGCTTTAGCCGTTATCTTGCCACTCCAGAATCCCAAAAATCCTTTCAAACCGATTACACACAGTATCCCAAATGTCGACTTTCGAACGACAACCATAATGCCCATTCTCAGTTTCCTTGGAGAAGTGTCCTTTTTGGTAGTACATATGTATATAATATCCTTTGGAATCCCAAAATGAGCTTGTGGTGATTTTAAAGGGCTCAACTCACCGAATACTGTATTTTGATATGCATATCGACTATGATGCATTCCCAAAAAAAAAGGAACTTTTTTGTCCAAGGACATCTTTCTCATAACAAGTGCCGACACCAAAATAATTAGGATCGCACCACTTAACTTCCACCCGAGTTTCATCCAAATCGCTCCACAGGGGGAGCCAATTCGCTTCAAGGGCGAATTTACCGCTATTCCCGCAACTCATCAGTGATTGTCGATTCTTTGTAAGGGCGATCAAAGGAAAATTTATACCAAATTTAGCAATGATCAAACCAGTGAAAGGTTGACTTAAAGCTTCGTTAGGTTTTCGCTATGTTTTACAGTGTCTCATTTTGTCACGGAACAACCCAGCGAACACATTCCTAATTATCACCAAGCTAAAAAAAATGTTTTGGACACTAATAAGAGAAAAAAATATATGTTGCTGTGGGGACTCGAACACATTGCCCTACGCATCAAACCTGGCGGATACCCAACCAGGCTACACCGACTACAGAATCATCACATGATCATTTTCGAACATTTTGCAGAGCGTTTACATATTGCTGAATGGAGAGAAAGAAATGTCCAATGGATCAATGATTTGCGGTGCGGTGACGGACATTATTGGTTGAATTAAATTTCACTTGAGCGTGATAAGCAGATAAGATCTTGGAAATAGGATGTCACTAACACATCCTGCGGCCTTAGTCCAAAGCTGGATTGTCGCGCCTGTTATTTATTAAATTTCACTGCTAAAAATGTTTATGTGCAAACTCTTCACACTGTTTCTTTTCAACATTCAATTCAAGGTACAGTGGCTCCAAAACCATTGTACGTACTGTACAACCACTGTTACATACTGTTTCATTTCAACATTCAACGTTCAGTGGCTGTACAACCACTATCACTAAAAAAATTCAAAGGTACGTTTAAATTCAAAAACCCTAAAACGTGCAATTTCGTGCATTAACGTGCAACTGCCCGAGAATCCCGGCTCTAGTGATGACTATAGACCAGATGATGATCACTAAAGTTATTTGTACTGATAAAGCGCAGTGTGGTCAAGGCGGTTTGGTGGTCGTTGTTGACTTTTTGGAAGGTATTGACGACAGTTCGAACCCCCCTGGGACATCGGTTTTTTTTTCTTAAAAAAAAAAAATATTTTGAAACCGATCACATACAGTGCCTCAAATATCACCTTTCGAACGACACCCATAATGCCCATACTCTGTTTCCTATGCTAGAAAAATATCCTTTTTGGTGGTAATATCCTTTAACAAAACTCAAAATCAGCTTGTCGTCATTTTACAAGACACGTCGCAACGGATTCCGTATTTTGATATCCATATCCTGATACATAGCGTCTATAATACATTCCCACAGAAAAAAGGACATTTTGTGTCCAAGGACATCTTCCTCATAAGAAATGCTGGCACCAAAATAGTAAGGATCGCACCACTTAACTTCAATCCGAGTTTCGTCGACATTGATCCACGGGGAGAGCCAGGAGAACCAATTGAAAGATGAATTTTCATTCGCTTCAATGGCGAATTTACCGCTATTCCCGCATCTTATCGAAATCGTGATTTTCGATTCTGAGTCAGAGCGATCAAAGGATGTATACCAAATTTGGTGAAGATCGAACTACGGGAAGATCCATTTGAAGCGTTAAACGTAATCGTTACAGTTTTCGTGACGCTTTTTCACGGAACGACACCCAGTATTTCTGAGGTAGCCTCCGCAAAGACATATACATGTCAAAAACTGTACTTGGCTTTTTCGAATGAGCTAATTTTTGGTGGGTGGGGTGATTATGAGCTCCAATCGCAATAAACCAAAATTTAGCACTCTGCTCTAATTTTAGGGGGAGTTATGGACATGTCCTTTCGCTAAATTCAAATGGGGGGATAATGGGGGTCGGAGCGACTTAATGTATCTCCCAGAATAATATTGAACCTATTGTGAATACTTGTATGAAATTTTACGGCTGAACTCACATTCTTTCAAGAGTTATGGGGCTTTTAAAAAAGGTATAAAATAAAAAAGATCTAATTTATTTTTAAGCTAGCGCCGAATCATTGAATAGATCTCTATTGTGTTATATATCATTGCAAAGATAATTTGATGTAGTTTTTTCGTTCTCAGAATATTTTTCTATATCTTTTGTTGTTTTTGAAATACTCGCAAAAAAACGAAAAATGACCCCCATTTCCCCCCTTTCCCTCTTTTTTAAGGTTGCGGACCCCCAATCGGTTGGGACTTTTTTTCCCATAATCTGGGGGTTGTCACTAACCATTCTGCAAAAAAATTTCCGATGTAGGATTTTTGCCGACCAAATAATATCTAATTTTTCACACGGAACTTGCTAAGTGCCCTTTCAGTTCCAATGATGCCATATGCCATGCTCTAATTTGTTAACAATAGCGCTTAAAATTTTGTTTTTCAAAAAAATATAAAAGATGCCCACTGAACGACATAATGTTGTTAGAAAAATTCTCCGCTTAAAATCCATAATTTGGGCATGAAAGGGTTAACCAAGAATCTACTTAACGTTTATAACACGGGAGAACAATTTTAACACTTTTTTCTGTTTTTTTTTAATCTTGCACCTAATTTATAGTAAAACGGCCTCGCTGATTCCAAAAATGCAGTCCGGTTTTCCCCTATACGGCAGGTTTTTGAGATAACGGGGTTTTTTGAATTTTACGAAAAATTACAATAGGCCCCCTTAAATAACAACTTTTTTTTAAAGCTACCGGGTTGCATCCTTATGCAGGACCTTTTAGTACTTGTATACAATAAAATTAAATAAATAAATGAAAGTAATTTGTCGCGACCTGGTTTTTATGTTAAAAGTTGTGAAATTCTTCGGTCATTTTTAAGTCTTTTTTAATCAAAAAAATGTATTCAAAAGCCTCCGTTCGAGTATATAACCCTATTTTTGTGATCTTAACTTGTGTAATGGAAGCCTCTACTATCCCTTGTCGAAAGTGTCTCAACACCCGGAGTCAGTTTGCTATAGATGTGGCAGTTACACATTTCTAAGTCAAAGGGCAAAAAATAGGCCCCTTTGTCCACCAGGCATATCATATGTGTAGACCTCAAGATGGTTCTTCCTTCTTGGTTAGCAACGTGGATATACAAAATATCCGTGCTTTTTGTATATGTGGGATAGCAGAACTCGCCATAAACATTGGATACAAAGGAATTGGCCCCCGAGATCTGATCTGAAGGCTGGTGATCAAAATATTGTTCATGAACCGCTTGTGGATCGACAAAAAACATTTTCCCGCTGTTGCATATAAAACTAGGCCTGGCGAAACAATTTGTAAAAGCCTTACCAACAGAAGGAAATTATTTTAAACATATGCTGTCGGCCCTTCCTGCGCTATCTTACGAGAAAATAAAGGCTGGAGTATTTGACGGTCCACAAATTCGGCAGCTTCTCAGCGATACAAATTTTATGGAATCAATGAAAGAAAATGAAAAGACAGCATGGCTGGCATTTGAGAATATAGTCAACAACTTTCTAGGCAATATAAGTGCATCGAATTATGCGATAGTAGTCGAGCAACTATTGGACAGTTTTCAAAGGCTTAGCTGCAACATGAGCATCAAAGTTCACTTTTTACACAGTCATTTAGATGAATTTCCGGAAAATCTTTGAGCTGTGAGTAATGAGCAAGGAGAGCGATTTCATCAAGATTTCAAAATCATGGAAAGTCGATATCAAGGCAGATGGGATGCGAATATGATGGCGGACTATTGATGGGGCATAAAACGGGACTGTCCGGAAATTGAACACTCCAGAAAAAGCTAAAAACGAAAATTTTTTTTTTAATTCTTAGGTAATGTTGTTAAAATATAAAATCAATATTTACAAACAAAAAATTTTTAGCGAGTTTCGTTTGTTTTGATTTCAATGAAGGGAAGGTTTGTATGGGGGCCAAAATTTGAGCCCCCTGTATCTCAAAAACTGGACGTATAGGAGAAAAACGGTTAGCATTTCCGGATTCTACGACCAAAAATTAGCTAGAAATGAATATCAAATCTAAATAAACAAAATGCTGTTCCCCTGTGAATTATTAATTTCGATAAGCTTATTATTTACTTTTCGAAACATTTATACATGGGATCCTTTCTGTTTTCTGCATGAAGGATATGCTCTACAAATGCTTAAATGCGGTATCAAGTTAATGGTTGTGGTAATGATTATGAACAGAGGAAAATTGAACGTTTTAATTAAAACCAGACTGCATCGTAAGTTTTGCTAAATAATTGCAACACTCAAAATTTACATAGGCCTCTGTATAAATATCAGAACTAGGAGAGCATTAATTAAACGCTCTCCTCTTCTAATTGCATAATGAAGTTTTCCAGAATTTGATTTGTTTTTCGCGCCATATAAAAATCCCGATAACACATCTCTTCACTTTGCACCACTCATTGTGAATTGTTGCTGAAACTCAAGATTCGAACCAGTGCACTTGCACTAGTCATCTTTCAGAAGGGGAATCATGAATGAAAAATGCTAATTCATAATCTCTAAAGAATTACGATGGAAATCATTTCGCACTTTGCATCGAATAATCATAAATGGAAACAAACTTACTTCGACTTGTATCTTGAATTATTCATACAGCTTTGTTGTGACAGCTATTTTCCGCCACAAATGGCAGTGTGGGAAGAAATGGCAGTCAGCTGATTAGGTTCTTTCGTGAATTTTCAAAACACTTCTTACAGCACTATTTGCTATTGACACACTTTAGTTTTACGGTTTTCCAGCAATTCAGACCTTTAACTGCCGGTTTCTTTGGTATTATTCGACACTAGAGATTTAGATTTAACGAAAATACACCCCGAAATGTTCAGCAACCGATTGAAAACAACCTAATTGGGTGACAACTGTCAAAACAAGGTCAACATTTATAGGGGAGAACGACCGATGCTGGTAAATGTTTGGTTTTAAGTGATTACTAATAGGTTAGTTTTTTTGCTACATCCCGTGTAGGTTTTGGGAAACAAAATCCATATAAAAAAAATGACACCCAGGTATGACGCGGGCCACTACACAACACGGAATAGAGTGTAGAGAAATCAATTGTAGATGGACAATGCCACTGCCATCTAGATAGACAGGCCGGATTATCAGCTGATCTGTCAGTGGTCATGCAACACTAGTATTGCCATGGTTGGTCATGGTCCGCGCTTAGTACTGCCAAAGTACCGCTCAGTACAATCCACAAATTGTCCACAATCCAAATATCAGTGGCTGTCAGCCTGTCATTTCGTGTGACTTGCTATGATATACACATGCCAGTGCGTTGATTTTTGGGATAAATATGGTAAGTACGATGTTGATGTATACTATTTTACCACTTGCACATCAAAAACACATTAAAGCAAACCATAACCTTTGTTTCGTAATAAACGCTCGGCATATTTAAACTTTTGGGTTCCGAAGCACTGGAGGTTGTGGGCTTTACAAATGTCAACTGTCACTGGTCACGAACGCACTTGTCCACTTGTAGACGAACAAATTTCTGCAGTTCGGCCTGTCTATCTAGATGGCAGTGACAATGCATAGGGAAAAAACGCGGGGACTTTGCTTTTCTGTGTTGGTGTACGTGTAAAAAATAACAATTCAAACCAAATGTTGTGAGAATCTTTCTCGTGGTGGTTTTAGATTTTGCAAATAAATAATCGTATTTTGTGGTGAAATCCAAATCTAAACAAATAAGCCGACGAGAAGTGAGATAAGGATGCAAAGCAATTGTTAGGTGTCAGCGAGGAGCCGGGAGGTTAAAACAACGCCATCTAGAAATATCATAGCCGCAACTCAGCTGTACAATGACGTCATAGTTTAGCTCTTAAATTTTAGATTTACACGAACAAACAACAACAACAAGCATATGACCTCATTAAAAACAAGAACAATGCAATGCAATTTCAGCTCTTAAATTGACGTTTACGAGTCTACATTGCGGCCTTAATATCTAGACGGCGTTGCCCAAGCAACAATTCGTTTGCTTTAAAGAAGCACTCCATACTGTAGCAATCATATAGTACCACGAAATTCATTTATCGTGTGACATCGCTTAAAGTAATATTTTAATCCGATAAAACTTCCTTAAAGTATTTTCCGGAAAGCTTATATCATCATTATGGAATACATTTAAAGATGGTGGTATAAAACTTCGATAAAACAGTATTTTAGGGATGAAATTGTTACTTGGGTGGTTAAACCTCGGAATAAGTAGATAATGGAACGGCTTACTTCATACAAACGCTTGTTCATATGTGGGTCCAATTTTGTAGCGTATGTATATCAACTGTAAATTAGCCCCGCTTCGAAAACCCACGAAGATGGCACGAAGCTTGACGTCGGTAACATGTCATTGCATGTGCGCATGCGTGCGATTTGTTTATTTAATAGAGACTCATAGGCGTATCATAAAAAGAGCAATCGTGGGGTTTATCTAAAAATATATGAATTAAAGTCGCTTTCTCTTTTCATCTTTTTGTTGGTAGTTTTTTATTCAATTTGATAAAAAAGTATGTATATTGATCGTCCAGGTGTTAATAGTTTGGAAATTATGCATTCAATCCCGGAAAAACTTTGCTTATTACCGAATTTCGAATTATCCAATGATCCAACAATACAGCCAGTGAGTAGGAAGGTCATAGAGTACTGGGTACGTTTCTCTTTTAAATAAAATAATATGCAAAATCTATGCCCCCTGAAATATTATCCCCACCGGCGCTAATGTTTTTTTTATATATGTAGCGTTGTGTATAATTGGAGACACATTTTAACAGCTGTGACCATTCCATTTTCTACTTGTTCCAGTTGTTAAACGCGATCATTTTTTTTGTTAGTCAGATTCACCCGCGCCGGCAATAAAACGCAAATAATGATGCGTGATGCATGTGAAGAAAAGCATATTTGTAAGCAGCAACAGCCAACAGCACAATACATTTTGAATGGGTGACGTTATGTTTTCTGGTTTTATCACTTAAATAAAGCAAAAAAGAAATTGTATGCATTAAAAATCATCGTATGTGTATGTTGTACGACAATGGTAACTAAATCGAAAAATATATCGCTTTTTTCACATTTCATTTTTTTTTATAAATCCGTGGTTTCCGACTCACAAATGTCTGTGACCACTTTTTAATGAAAGAAAGATTACTTTTTTTTGCAACGCAGCCTCTCTCAAAATACACCTTTTATCCGAATTTAAAATTCTAAGAATATGGAAACCCCCTGATAAAAACGTGCATTTTAGAAGCGCCACAGACCCTCCGATATTGGGGAGATTTTTTGATTGTGAGAAGAAGAAGAAGAATGTGTTCTCAGTTGCTGATTTTTTGACATAAACCTGTTGTCGTTCTTCATGCTTTGGTTGTGGCGGTCATTCTCCATCAAAAATATCAACGGATGTCCATATTCCATCGTCAAAAATTGTATAATTTTCGCTATTTTGTGTTGTATCTTGTGGACCGTGATACTGTCAATTCCAGATTGCCGATAAATTGCCTAGTGTGTGTGCTGTACGGGCGGCAGATCGATTGTGGGCAATCTATTGACTAATAAATCGCTAGGTATGTGGTGCCCTCCCAAGCAACAATTCGTTTGCTTTAAAGAAGCAATTCACACTGTAGCAACCATATAGTACCACGGAATTCATTTATCGTGCGACATCGCTTAAAGTAATATTTTGATCCGATAAACCATCCTTAAAGTATTTTCCGGAAAGGTTCTGTCATCATTATGGAATAAATTCAAAGATTGTGGTATAAAACTTCGATAAAACTGTCTCTAAACGTCAACCTAAAAAAAGACACTCCTTTAAATACTCCATACTGTTTATTAGATGATACAGCACACACATGCAATAGTCTCTCTAAGTTAACTCACACACATGCATATATTCTTCTATAGCACAGTCGGTGTCATTTTTATCGTGTGACATTCGTACGGTCATCCAATAAATTGTTCAGCGTAGTTTTATAGAAGGATGGACTTTGTGATTTTTTAAGAATTGACACTTATGAAGTGCTCTGGAATACCACGTTTCTTGAATTGAATTCATTGAAATATTGCATGAAACTAACATTTCCTCACTCCTTGTTAACTTATGAATCAATTAAGATAATCTCAGCGCAGAAAATGTCTGCATTTTATTGAGGAATGTGTGGATTTATTCAACTTGAATTGACTGACATATAAAGAAGAAGGTGCAATGGAGAAGAGTCGATAAAGATGTGTTGAGCACTTCTAGTGTTTACGAGCAATGTTAACTATATGTGAGGTTGGCCGAGTGGTTAGGGCGTCGGACTGGCGTACGACAGTCGCTGGTTCGACGCTGGCTGGGGGAATTTTTTTTTTCTTTTTTTTTTCACGAGAAAATTACAGAAAATGATGACATAACACATTGATGTATGTCTTTTTCAAAGCTTAGTTCAGTGCTACAATAAGGTGCAATTGGATCAAAAAACGGCGCCAAACGCCATTATTGGACTATTATTCAGAGTTTATACCCTGTAAAGTGCCCCTATTATCGTTAGAAGAAAATATTCTATGAAATATTATAGGGATGAAATTGTTACTTGGGCTTTAGACTATCATTGGATGTGTTTGTACTAAAAAAGTGTGAAAACGTGACTTCGTAGTGACGGAAATCATAATTTACAAATTAAGTGGAGATTACCTTGTAAGACAACTCATTGACTATAGTGACCAAATCAGCAGACTTTAACCGAAATAATAGCGACGTTTTTTTTCGTATCGCGGTTAAATCTGACTCAAAAAAAAAACGATCACGGGTAACATCCCGGTTAAGACCAAATAGCTGACATTTGATAGTTTATTTTTTAGATGTGGTGGGTTTCATCACAAAAGATGATTATTTCTTTGCAAAATCTTTTCTCTTTATCCCGTGTAGGTTTGGGTAGAACTTCATATAAAAAAATTACACTTACCCAGGTATAGTTCACGCGTGTAACTACCCTACACGGGATAAAGCTTAGAGGGATCAAATGTAGATGGCTGACGCATAGGGGAAATATAAGGGATTTTTTCTTTTCAAATCAAATGTGAAAGTTCTTTTCATCATGAGAAAAGATTTTGCAAAGAAATAATCATCTTTTGTGATAAAATCCACTACATCTAAAGAAATAAGCCGACGAAGGTGAGCGAAATATGCGCAAAAACTGTCAAATGTCAGCTTATTCGGGATGTTACCCGCGATCGTTTTTTTCGAGTCAGATTTAACCGCAATACGAAAAAACGTCGCTAATTTTGCTTCGCGGTTACGTCTGTTTTGTAACAATCTTTTTTGTGTCCTAGAGTTCAAGAGGTTTCAAAAACGAAAATCTAACAACTCGACGGACCCGTACAAATATTCAAAAAACAAACACAACTTTTCAACTTCACAAGATATACAAATTTATTCCGGCGCAAAGAATCAAATTATAAAATCAATCCAAGTCCATAAAAAATCGCGAGGTCAAAATCAAATTCCAAAATCGAGGTTCAATAAACGGCTTTGGTACCGAGAGTGCCCTCTACGTTACATTCCTCGTAAACTACGGGCTGGGTGAACTACCCAATACGTTACCCGTAGTTCAAGGCCTATGCCAATTTCAAATATATTACTAATGTTGTGTGTAACATACTAACAAATTTTAATGTTTCTGTGTTTCAGTTTCAGGTTTATGTTATGGTTTATGTGCTTGCTAAATCTATTACTGATAAAATTGTAGGTACTAGCTGTATTCAAATGTAGGTCAATGCAAAAACGATCAGCTGATTGATTGACAGTATTAACATAAACATTCAAAACGAATTCAAAGGTAAGTTTGTATATAATTTAAATACTAATTTAATGCAAGTTTTAATTGTATTCCTTTACCTTTTTCGGATTTACGATGTTTAATGAGCTGGTGACGACGATGAAGGCAAAATGGCGATTGGAACCAAATAACATCAGATAAGTATTTGAATGAATAAAGTTCCGATGCTTTGTGATTGTTTTTTTGTGTTTACAGGTCGAGTATGACGAGGCCGAGGAAGCGCCGGCAATGGCCAAATGATCAATTGGGGCGATCTCAAACATTTTGTGAAGAAAAAAAAAATTGCAAAATGTTTGACGTCAGAGTAAAAAATTTTGTGGAAGAGAAAAGTGACAACCGTTGGGCAAAATAACGATAAAATTAAAAATCAAACCAAAAATTGTACAATAAAATAGTACATATTTCCACCACAAAAAAATGCGAAAATAATTGTAAAATTGCTCTGACACGTTTATTTATTATAGAAAAAAATAACAAAAATTTACTGTTTTTCTAGGTACTCCCCCTCACTAGTTAGTTTTCAGTTCTCCGGAAGCTTTTTGATACCGGTATCGAAAAATTCCTTGGGCAACTCGGACAGCCATGTGCGCACAAATACCTCTAGCTCGTCGTCAGTATTGAAATTTTTTAACTCAGAGGGCTTCTTTCAGTGGTAGGGGGAGTGTTCCAGTATCTCCCACCACAAATCCAATATTGTAACGAGCGTGAGACGAGCAGTATGAGGACGCGCGTTATCCTGGAGAAGTGCAACAGTTTGGGAATCCTTCGCGCCGTTTTTTGGGATATTGAAGATGTTTGTGAATGAGAGACTCTACACTACTAATACAGATGGCGAGTTCAGCAGAAATATCTCAAACATTTATCCTACGGTCCTCCAAAATGAGTTTCTCTACGCGGCGAATGTTGTCTGGTGAGATGATGATGGTTCGCAGTCGACAATCATGCGGCACATTCTCGACGGTTTCACGGCCATCTTTGACCGTTTTGGCCCATTTAAACACAGGAACCCTATTCAGGCACTCACTACCTAAATGATTTTGCAAACGCATAAACATTTCCGTTAACGCCTTTCGTTACTAAAAACCTAATCACAATACGCAACGGCGCGCGGTCGGCACTTGATGTTCACTCATGGTCGTAGCACGAGCGTATAACATGAACATCCTTCGCGACGAAAACTATGCCAAACTGTTCCTAAAGGACCCAGCTATCGTATACTGAAGGCACAACCTTCAAAACATACATGCGCGCCGTCTACAGCGTTTGTCTCGATCATATTTGAATTGCCCTCGTACTCGTACTTATTATTATTTTTGTAAATTTCTCCTTTAAAGCCCAATAAAGTGGGCAATTACTAAGGCCCGTATTTATGAACATTCCTTAACTCAAGGAGACCTTGAGTCAAGGATGCCGAAATTTAATAAATTAAATGTCATTTCCCATACTTTTTCATAGAAATCATTTAATTACCTTAAGTTTTCAATGGACTTGAAATATTATATTTCAAAGAAGGTGGGTAGCTACCTTGACTTCAAGTAAGGTTGACTATAGAAAATTTCAAGGTCTCCTTGAGTTTCTCCTTAAATCAAGGATGCATTGACTCGTGAATATAAGTGATTTCTATGAAAAAGTATGGAAAATGACATTTAATTTATTGAATTTCGGCATCCTCAAGTAGGTTTTCATACTTAGGGCCAGATTACGCAACCTGTGCAAATTACTTAATTTGAGCTGTCAAATTCCATACATTTTTTAATTCACCACACCTCATATTACGTAATCTGGCCAGATTAAGTTCAAGTGTGAAAACCTTCTAACTCAAGGTCTCCTTGAGTTAAGGAATGTTTATAAATACGGGCCTTAGAGTTATTCGGCGCTAAAAAACTAAAGTCATGAATAACTTTCGTAATATTTCATGACGGTTTCTTAAAAAATTTGTCTTAAGCTGCACAATCATCTCATTGCGAATGCAAGCTCAATTTACTTTAGTCTGATGTAAAAATGTAAATTTGTTCGAAATCTATACTTCTATTGTACATGCAAGCACTGTTTCTAAATATGTATGTCCAGATCCAGATGTCATTTCCCTTTGGCATATTTTTCTCATACATAGCTAAATCTAAATATGATTCGATTTAAGTCGCTTTTTTTCTGGAATGTAACCCTGACGTAAATCGGGGTGTTCAATTTAAAATTTAATCGATTATTCTCATTGATAATGCCTTAGAAAAAGCATAGTAACCCATGCCTTGCGTTAGTCCAGAATGGCCATCAGAAAATATAAATGGCACCGTTTTCACACTATTGCAGTTCATAGTATGCGTGAAAATTTTATTCAAACGTCAATTTTTTGTTTACAATTAAGAATACAAAATCCGCGTAATATTTATTAAGCCTCAATCGCAATACTCCGTTCCGTTCCATTCCGTCAACCATCCAATCCGTTCCGTTTTGTCAAAATATTAGTGCAAAGCACAATGCTCCGTTCCGTTCTGGCAGTTGTCATACGTTTTGTCGGAGTTTCTTGAAATGTTAGAATTGTTTTTTCATTTATACTTACTGTACCTAATGTACGGCTTCGATGTACTACTCGTCATCCATATTCATATCCGTTTGTTATGCTCGTGAACTGTCATTTTCCATAAAGTGAGGTTATGTGATCCGTAAAAGTTGAATTTTGGTCAACTCTTCCGATCCGTTCTGTTCCGTTACAACCATTGTGTGCGTTTACATGCCCAGTCCGTAACTGGGATTAGGTAGACTATGGATAAGCCCTTAAGGAAAAATTTTGTCTAGGTTTTTATAACACAATCACAAAAAACCTATGATATGTACTGGATTGGAAATCATCATGTAGATGAGCGTACGTGTGTGTCTAGAAATTTTTTCTACTCTTCCTCAACCCCCCCTCTCGCACACCCCTCGGGCAACCAACAAGATGGTCGGCCGATGAACAGACTGTCAACAGTAGGGACGTTTTATTGTGTTTATCCCGTGCAGGTTTGGGTAGAACTTCATATAAAAAAAATGACACTTACCCAGGTAAAGTTAACCCGTGCAACTACCCTACACGGGATAGAGCTCAAATGTAGATGGCGGACGCATAGAGGAAATATGAGGGAATTTGTTTTTTCAAACCAAATGTGAGAGTTTTTCTAATCACGAGAAAACATTTTGCAAAGAAATAATCATCTTTTGTGATAAAACCCACCACATCTAAAAAATAAGCCGACGAAAGCGAGTCAAAGATGCACAAAAACTGTCAAATGTCAGCTGTTTGGCCTTAACCGGGATGTTACCCGCGATCGTTTTTTTCGAGTCAGACTTACACGCGATACGAAAAAAACGTCGCTAGTGTGTTGTCATCCAATTCGCGCCAAGTGAACGCAGTGAGTGTGAGTGGACAAAATCGAGTTTTTCCAAGTGAATTGTAAGAAATTGACTTAAACAGTGTAGGCCGTAAGGCTGCGAATTCGTTCTAATTTAAAAAAAAGTTTATTTCAGAACAAGAAGTGCATTGTTGTCGGGTTTTCCAGCGACCAACAGAGAAACACTATGAGTGTATCTTTTCACAGGTAATCGCGTGAGAGCCTACATTTTAGTGGTCATATGTGAATTTTTGTGTCAAAATTATAGTTTATCGCATTGTTCATACATGTTTTCTTGAAAACAAGTGCGCGATTGTGTGGTTGACAGCCAATACAATAGACGAGTTTCCGTTCGTTTGAGTTCGTCCCAGGTGCGTACCTTGTTCGTGCATGTTTTGTACGAAGCGGGCACGAAAGGTTACGATGGAAATTCGTCTCGTCGATGTGTTCATGAACGTATCAATTTCATTCTGTTTCGGGGGCTCATCACATTGTTATAGCTTTGCAAATTTTTTTTGCAATTTTCGTGCAAAGTTTCGAGTCAATTTGATAATTAAACTGCTTTGGTAAAATAATATGTTAATTCTTTCATAATGTAAACCGTTTCTTGCAGATTTCTAATGGATGAGGCGAACGCGCTGTATGGATAGACAAACCACAGTTAAGAGGTGTGTAGATTCCTAAAAGAGCTGTGGTTTGCACGAAACATTTGCGTAATGACGGCATATTTTGACTTGAGAAACGAACTGTGCTCAAAGAAAATGCATTTCCGGAACTGAATCCGTCTGGTATTACGGTAAGTAAACAAATAAATTTAACCGACAGTAGTTGAATTGTTAAAATATAAATTGGTATGCATAATGATTTATCGATTGTTTTCAGATGTCTAATGAGTCTATCGGCGAGCCAAATGCAGTTCAAGCAGGTTTAGGATCGTCACATGCAGGACGCGAGCCGTGAATCTGCGGGACAGTGTACTAGGGAAGCAGTTATGCTCCGCCACCACGAGAGGCTTCTGATATTGTCTATCAAGCACCCGAGCCCCATTCAAACATATCACCACGTGCGGCATTTTCAAATCTCATCAATCGACTGGACGAACAGTATGGTGTGAAGCAAACGTTGACTCCTTGCGTGCTGCTTAGTGCATTGATCATTTTCCTCGGCGTGGCGACCTTCATGTATGTAACGATCAGTCTCGATTTGGCCAACACCATCAACGATCGAAATACTTTCTATCAGATATGCGACGATTCACACAGATGACGTGCATCGATGAGGAGGGTTTGAAAGGAGCTCTGGAGTTATTGAGGACCACAAATGTAAAGATATTACAGCACAGTTTAGTTTGGGTACCAAGGAAATTGTTCGATTGGTTCAGCCCACTCATCTGCATCTGAACGTTCGTCGAATGGTTCGCGATCTGCACAATGTCGAATATTTGATTCACCAAAATCCGCAGTGGAAAATAAGTGCAGTCGATGAAGACGGCACTGCATTGTCTTTTGATCAAGTATTGGCGTTGCGCGATGCTCAAGCCTACAGTTTTGCAATTTTGAATCCCCGCCTTCCGTTCACGTGTTCCGTGTACAATAAGCTACAGAAGTTGTTGTGAACCATCTAAGGGACAAGTTGACTCCGCTGCATAAACGCCTAAGCATGGAGTGGGTGTGGAATGAATGCAGTCTTAATCGCCTTAATTCCGCCAAAGCCGGTCCCAAGCCCGGTTATAAAAGGAAGAGGGAGGCGATTAACGAAATATAATTTATTTTCTACCCAATCAAAATGTGACATTTGTAAGTATTATTCCCCTGGAGGAAATTAGTATAATGGTGAAAAACTTCCATACAAATTTGACAAAAGTTGTACTCGACCCAATAAAACACACCTGAAGCCTTATTGATTCGTTACTCATATTCCCATTACACCGATATGAAAATCATAAGAAAACATACACGTAATTTGCGGAAAACAAGAATTTCAATTTATGTAGTTAGTCTTTATCTTTTTTGCTTAGGGCTCCATTACACAGTCATATTTATATTATAATATGTATGTCATATGTCTAAGCCTACTCGATTCATTCAGTATAAATTTTTAGACGTGCAATAAGCGAAATCAAGTAGGCTTAAGCATATTATAATATAAATATTACCAAATATGATTGTATACTAGAGCCCTGAGTACCGAAATTGTTTGCATGCAGTTCATACAAATCTATTTGGCAATTCAAATTTTTGCGCCAAATGTATGCCCCCATCGTATGAAAAATTTACGGCGCCTATGGTGTAGTTGATAGTATGTGTGTTTTTTGTGATTGTGTTATAAAAACCTAGACAAAAAATTTCCTTAAGGGCGTATCCATAGTCTACCTAATCCCAGCAAAAAACACACATACTATCAACTACACCATAGGCGCCGTAAGTTTTTCATACGATGGGGGCATACATTTGGCGCAAAAATTTGAATTCCCAAATAGATTTTTATGAACTGCATGCAAACAATTTCGGTAGTCAAGGCTCTAGTACACAATCATATTTGGTAACATTTATATTATAATATGCTTAAGCCTACTTGATTTCACTTATTGCACGTCTAAAAATTTATACTGAATGAATCGAGTAGGCTTAGGCATATGACATACATATTATAATATAAATATGACTGTGTAATGAAGCCCTAAGCAAAAAAGATAAAGACTAAATACATAAATCGAAATTCTTGTTTTCCGCAAATTACGTTTAAGTTTTCTTATGATTTTCATATCGGTGTAATGGGAATATGAGTAACGAATCAATAAGGCTTCAGGTGTGTTTTATTGGGTCGAGTACAACTTTTGTCAAATTTGTATGGAAGTTTTTCACCATTATACTAATTTCCTCCAGGGGAATAATACTTACGAATGTCACATTTTGATTGGGTAGAAAATAAATTATATTTCGTTAATCGCCTCCCTCATCCTTTTATAACCGGGCTTGGGACCGGCTTTGGCGGAATTAAGGCGATAAGGACTGCATTCATTCCACGCCCACTCCATGCCTAGGCGTTTATGCAGCGGAATCAACTTGTCCCTCAGATGGTTCACAACAACCAGCGGCTCGTCTGGACTATTGCCTTTCGCATTAAATGATTGATGATCTAGTCGTTCAAATAGGCCACAGCATCGCGTTTAAATTGCTTGTACCGAACAATCAGTTTGTATGCAAAATTAACTCCTCCGGCGACTATAACCGCTAGCCCGATGAGTCCAACATAAAAGAAGAACTTCTGTAGCTTATTGTACACGGAACACGTGAACGGAAGGCGGGGATTCAAAATTGCAAAACTGTAGGCTTGAGCATCGCGCAACGCCAATACTTGATCAAAAGACAATGCAGTGCCGTCTTCATCGACTGCACTTATTTTCCACTGCGGATTTTGGTGAATCAAATATTCGACATTGTGCAGATCGCGAACCATTCGACGAACGTTCAGATGCAGATGAGTGGCCTGAACCAATCGAACATTTTCCTTGGTACCCAAACTAAACTGTGCTGTATTATCTTTACATTTGTGGTCCTCAATAACTCCAGAGCTCCTTTCAAACCCTCCTCATCGATGCACGTCATCTGTGTGAATCGTCGCATATCTGATAGAAAGTATTTCGATCGTTGATGGTGTTGGCCAAATCGAGACTGATCGTTACATACATGAAGGTCGCCACGCCGAGGAAAATGATCAATGCACTAAGCAGCACGCAAAGAGTCAACGTTTGCTTCACACCATACTGTTCGTCCAGTCGATTGATGAGATTTGAAAATGCCGCACGTGGTGATATGTTTGAATGGGGCTCGGGTGCTTGATAGACAATATCAGCCTCTCGTGGTGGCGGGGCATAACTGCTTCCCTAGTACACTGTCCCGCAGATTCACGGCTCGCGTCCTGCATGTGACGATCCTAAACCTGCTTGAACTGCATTTGACTCGCCGATAGACTCATTAGACATCTGAAAACAATCGATAAATCATTATGCATACCAATTTATATTTTAACAATTCAACTACTGTCGGTTAAATTTATTTGTTTACTTACCGTAATACCAGACGGATTCAGTTCCGGAAATGCATTTTCTTTGAGCACAGTTCGTTTCTCAAGTCAAAATATGCCGTCATTACGCAAATGTTTCGTGCAAACCACAGGTCTTTTAGGAATCTACACACCTCTTAACTGTAGTTTGTCTATCCATACAGCGCGTTCGCCTCATCAATTAGAAATCTGCAAGAAACGGTTTACATTATGAAAGAATTAGCATATTATTTTACCAAAGCAGTTTAATTATCAAATTGACTCGAAACTTTGCACGAAAATTGCAAAAAAAAATTTGCAAAACTGTAACAATGTGATGAGCCCCCGAAACAGAAAGAAATTGATACGTTCATGAACACATCGACGAGACGAATTTCCATCGTAACCTTTCGTGCCCGCTTCGTACAAAACATGCACGAACAAGGTACGAACCTGGGACGAACTCAAACGAACGGAAACTCGTCTATTGTATTGGCTGTCAACCACACAATCGCGCACTTGTTTTCAAGAAAACATGTATGAACAATGCGATAAACTATAATTTTGACACAAAAATTCACATATGACCACTAAAATGTAGGCTCTCACGCGATTACCTGTGAAAAGATACACTCATAGTGTTTCACTGTTGGTCGCTGGAAAACCCGACAACAATGCACTTCTTGTTCTGAAATAAACTTTTTTTTAAATTAGAACGAATTCGCAGCCTTACGGCCTACACTGTTTAAGTCAATTTCTTACAATTCACTTGGAAAAACTCGATTTTGTCCACTCACACTCACTGCGTTCACTTGGCGCGAATTGGGTGACAACCACACTGTTGACAGTCTGTTCATCGGCCGACCATCTTGTGGGTTGCCCGAGGGGTGTACGAGAGGTGGCGTTGAGGAAGAGGAGAAAAAATTTCTAGACACACACATACGCTCATCTACACGATGATTTCCAATCCAGTTAAATATCATAGGTCCGTAAGGTCTACTTTTGACAGCTGAACGGAACGAATGGAACGGAGTATTGCGATTGAGGCTTTACTCTCTTAAAATGCCAACGTGATGTTTAACCCTTCTGTTGGCGTATAGATCCAGACAGACCATTGGTACTATATCTTGATTAAAAATATCGTTCAACAATAGCGACGTTTTTTTCGCATCGCGGGTAAATCTGACTCGAAAAAAACGATCGCGGGTAACATCCCGGTTAAGACCAAACAGCTGACATTTGACAGTTTTTGCCCATCTTTGAATCACCTTCGTCGTCTTATTTTTTAGATGTGGTGGATTTTATCACAAAAGATGATTATTGCTTTGCAAAATCTTTTCTCGTGATGAGAAAAACTCTCACATTTGGTTTGAAAAGACAAATTCCCTCAAATTTTCCCTATGCGTCCGCCATCTACATTTGAGCTCTATCCCGTGTAGGGTAGTTGCACGGATGAACTTTACCTGGGTAAGTGTCATTTTTTTATATGAAGTTCTACCCAAACCTGCACGGGATAAACTCAATAAAACGTACCTAATATCTTCCACCCTTTCTATATATTTTTTTTTGCGATTACATATTTCAAATTCTTGCAATGATATATGTACATATAACATATTAGAGTGTAATTGAATATTTCGGCGTTAGACTAGAAAATAAATTCGAATATTTTCATTTTAGACCTTTTTTAAAAGCTCCATAACTTTTGAAAGCCGTAAAATTTTGTTCACAATAAGTTCAAGATCATTTTAAGGTAAACACTGAGTCGCTCCGGTCAAGGACCCCATTTGAATTTGCCAAAACGGCATGTCCATAACTCCCCCCGAAAATCAGCTCAAGACAACTTTGTTCTACAGTTTATAAAATGAGTAGTACGTAGAAAAAACTCCTGATGGGTCACTTTGTATGGGAGATACCCTTAGTTTTTATCCGAATTAGCTGATTTTTGGTGGGTGGGGTGACTATGACCTTTTGCCGTTCGATGGCCATATTTTGGCCTAATTTTCTTAGACTATACAAATTATCCGGTCGAGAGACGCAGGATACTGGGATATAGGACACACAGAAGTGGGAAAAGCGGCCCAGGCACCCATAAAAGCGAATTTTATTTTTATATCCGAGTTTACTCGGCGGCACCAGACAACATGGCACAAGTTTTGCCGGTCTGTAGTTTCGTAAATGCGATTTTTGCATCCTTAACCAAGAATTAATTGGTTGATTTGTTGAATGTGAACCAATTGCCAATTCCAACTGTTCGTCATTTTCATTATTTCTTGTCTCCCTTGGGAGGCAGCTTCTCTTCATTTTAGCAAAAAAAAGTAAAATGAACCAAAATCAATTAATTTACAGTTTGAGAATAACTGAAGTGTTTACGAAAAACATGACATCGTTCCGATAAATACCACTTGAATATCTCGTAAATTCTCAAGACTGGCCGGTGATAGTTTGTGTACTTGCTTATTCTACTAATTGTGTTTCAGTCCGAAATCGGAATGGACATTTTGAACGGACCTTCAAGAGACCTATTCACTAATTATGGACCAAAGGTTAGCACAATGAGTTTGCGTCCAGACAACAAACTCGCAGCTCAGAATCACAACTGCAAAACAGTTCAATCCAACGCTGCCTTCGGCCAAAGAGGGGCCTCGTTGGCCTAGCTTGAATTAAACAAATAAGTCTAAAAAAAAAGCATGTCTTGACAATTTCGCTCTTTGTAAATATTTTTGTTAGCCCTAAAAAGGACTGTTGGTTATAAAATAAGTTCAACATGACATGAACAAATTTACTTTTTGGCTGCTGCCTTCTTCGGAGCAGCTTTCTTAGCTGGTGCTGCCTTCTTTGCTTTGGCGGCTGTCTTGGCCTTGGGAGCGGCTTTTGGAGCCTTAGCTTTCACACTGCCAGACTTCTTTGCAGCCTTAGCGGCACCAGATGCTGCTTTCTTCGCTGCAGGCTTCTTTGGCTTGCCGGCAACCTTCTTAGGTTTCGCCGCTTTCTTTTCACCAGCCTTCTTCGGTTTGGCCGCAGCTTTAGGTGTCTTTGCAGCCGACTTAGCTTTCGGCTTGGCAGCAGGCTTCTTATCGGACAACTTGAATTTACCCATCGCACCAATGCCCTTGGTTTGCACCAAGGTTCCACTGGCTACGGCATTTCTCAGGTACTTTCTGATGAAAATGGCCAATTTGGAGACGTCGACCTTGTAGTTGTCAGCCAAATATTTTTTGATGGCGATAAGTGACGAGCCTTTACGTTCCTTCAATGCTGTGATAGCCTCGATTACCATGGTTGAGGTTGCCGGGCGAGATGGCGCAGCTGCAGATTTTGGCTTCTTTGGGCCAGCGGCTTTCTTTGCTGCTGCCTTTTTTGGGGATGCAGCTGGAGCTACGACGACTGGAGCAGCTTCTTCAGACATAGTGAATAATTAAGACTCGCGAAAAACAGTGAACAATTAAACTGAATCAACACTTACGACAGTTTGAGGATAACTGAAGTGTCGGTAAAAATGGTTGACATCGCGCTATGAGAAACTGAACGAACGGCGACTAAAGTTAAATTTTTGAATGAATTGGATGGAAGAATTTCGACAATAGTTATGTACTTCTTTTAATTATTTAGCATATTATCCATTTATATTATACATATTAAATCCTCCAATCCGATTTAGGAGAAAATATTCTAACTGCCTTACAAAAATTGAGCCTATGTCTCTGTCACAATATCATGTTTTAAACAGTTCTTTATAAGCCTCATTGGTTTAAGTGGTTTATGTTTTCAACCTAAACTTAAATTAAAATAACATTTACTTATTTGGTGAAGAGTACATTCTGTTAATTTGTTTCTTTAAAATATTTACTAAAGCCGGTGTGCATGAATTTGTTAAATTTATATTGATTTGCTACGGAAATACGCATTTGAAGCTGGCACCTCGATGGCGAGGACACAGTGCAAATCAGCAATGCAGAATCATATTTCTTATTTCTATTAAATTGCAAACTATATAATGGATTTAAATTAAATACTTTCTAATATCCTTTAGCTTATATCGTTTCATCATACACACATCACATTACGAGGGAAATTAGGGTCAAGGAAAGGAGGAATTTTGAAGACAATACATGTTGCATGTATTAGTCAGCAGACCTGCATTTTTTTCAGTATGACTGCAATAAAAAGAGTTCTTGGGCCGATATTGTGAATTTATGGATTCAAGGATTCATTTCAAAATAGATATACTAATATGTACTCAGTACTCGTATGTATACTTGAAATTAATGCATCCGCGTGTTGCAACATTCTAATATGACAGGTGGACAATTTCCGGCTGATAATGAAGCGAGGTGAGTGGGGAGCATATCTGTATATATGGGCATTGGGTGGCTCAGTGGTAGAGATGTCACTCGACATCTGAGTTACCGGAGGGTGGGTTCGAGTCCCACTGTGACCATGGATTTTTGTGTTGTCCAACTCTCGATCCCTTACCCTAATTTCCCTGCCACCAAGACTATACTTACATTAAAGGGTTATCCCGTAAAGAACTGTCAAACTCGCGGGCCGCATGCGGTCCACCTTGCAGTTCTGTGCGACTCGCGGCCATGTCGAAGCAGCACAATGTGCATCAACACAAAAATGGTGAAATTGGTAAGGTGGATAAATTCAGCCGTTTAACACAAGTCTACAAAAATTACTAAAACTCATCAGTGGCTTAAGAAAGATTATTTTAATTTTTTTTAGATTGTTTTTTTCCAAATACTACAAACAATTTGCTGCTGGTTATTTGGTTTTATAGATCATCTTTTTTGAACAGGACAATACTAAGCCTCTTCATCAAACTGTTCTGCCCCAAAATGCATTCAATAAAAAAATTGGTTGGCTTTACCATGTTTTTTATATGTTTTAAAAACTACGGAAATCTTGGATTTGGTGATTAAATCATATGGATGTGAAATTTCACCATAATGATTCAACCCAAGTGTCTGATTTTTAGACCTGTACTTATCAATACAGTATGGTACGCGAGTTTATTTAAAACCATATCACAAACAACTGTTTGTCTCTTTTAGCCACCTTTCTGCTGAAATTCATTTAATCTGACTATTTTCCCTCCCAATGTTATTTTGGGCGACCTGCGGATGACCGGTGCTACAATTTTTTTTTATCATCTGTCCAAAATTTCGGGCAAATCATGTAATCAACCAAAAATTGGTTACTTGAGAATCAATCATATTTTTACGTTTTCGCTTCTTGTCTTTAATTTTCTTGAAGTACATTTTCGAACGGTGGAAGTTCTCACGGATAATCCCGAATCCCGCTATAGCGATCCAGACTTTTTTCCATATTTTAAAAGTAATATTCTGTAATCAACTTTCGTAATACGATTAAATGAAAGTTTTTGAAATTGCCCTCCTGCGGCCCACCCAAACCAGAAGAGAGTCTTATTTGGCTCGGGCCAGGTTTTGAGTTTGACACCCCTGCCGTAAAGCCTTGACATCGACGTAAAAAATGTATAAGGGATATAACATGTTCATCTGACCGTACTGTACAATAAGCCATAGCTATCCTACAGTAATCCGATAAAGAAGGTCGCACTGAATGTCGAGCCGGCTTGCCGGAAGAACACATCAATTTTAGTAGACCACGAGTCCACCCTTTTCCAGAGATTATCAGGACTGGCTATTTCAGGCAATAAGCTCTTCATTAAATTGGAAAACAAGAGAATTGGAAAGTCAGGGAACTATGCTTTAATGGAGCTGGTGCTGAACACCTTTACTCCAATTTTAGCTGTGGGCTCTCTATTGGCCCAACTTAGTCTTCGATCTTTTTGCTTAGACCTCGGTGTGAATCAGTCCAGTATTGCTGTCAGGTGAGGACATTCCTCCCAGTCGCCTGAAACTTTAAATGCTCCAAAGTTATGTTAGAATGTCCGTCTATTTTGTCAAATAGTTTGAGAGCTTTATCTTTGATGTATTTTTCGACGGTTTCAACTCGAAGGTCTTTCCGTATGTCTACATTTCTAACATAACTAGGAGCATTGAAAATTTTTCGCAGAGTGAGATTTTGGCAAATTTGCAACTCTTTTAGTACTGACGGGCATGCATGACTGAATGCCGTACTTCCGTATAGTATTGTCGGTAGTATTGTCTGTTTGTAGATGAGCAACATATTTGTTGTACTTAGTCTTTTGGAAAGGATTATAGGTGTTTATTTTTGGACTATTCCAGCAGCTTTCTGACGGCAGAATTTCACTTGAAGTGACCAAGTCAACGATGGGTCAAAAGTGAGACCCAGATAAGTGGCCGAGTCTTTCCATGGCACCTCTTCGTCTTCAACCATCAGGTTTTCTGGTCTTTGTTGTTTGCGTCTTGTAACGAAAATCACCTGGATCTTCCATTTCCGGAAGTAGTCCAGAAGTCGGTCCATTGAGACCTGGAGTATTGAAGTTACTCTGCGAGCATCTTTTGCAGTGTAGTAAATAAAAGTATCATCAGCGAACAGGGAAAAGTGTACATTTGGAGGCATTCGAGGTATATCTGAATCGTATAATGTATACAAAATTGGGGAAAGTGGTGATCCTTGTGGGACTCCAGCTTTTATGGATCTTTCCGGAGAAAGGGTTGAGTTAACTCTAACCTGAAAAGTTCTACCTTCCTAAAACGTTCCTATTAGTTGAATAATTGATAGCGGAATGTGGAAAGCATGCATTTTGACAATCAGTCCAGCATGCCAGACTTTGTCAAAGGCCTTCGCTACGTCAAACATAACGAGGCCTGTTGACTTAATATTAATACTTAATATTCGGTGGGATTTCGTAGGGATTTCTCGCCAAACATATCGTGTTTGTCGTCGATCGCGACTTCTATGTCCCTGGTGGTTTCTATATTTGTTGGCGGGTCTATGTTACTCAGGGTCTCGTAAAAACCTTTCCAATCTGTTTTTTGTTGCATGAGATCCGGGATATCGATGAACGGGTCTTCTATTACGAATTGAACAGGCTTGTGGTCCGATGATAATTCGTCCAGGACTATTATCCGCACATGGAAATCCAGTGCTTTGGATAACCCTATGTCGAGAGGGTGGTCGTGTATCGATCCGAAATGCGTCGGCTGTCTAGGGATGTAAGTGCATATTTCTATGTTTCCTATGATGATTCTTTCTAGTACTTTTCCGGCTTGATTACTTCTCACAGCACCCCACGATCGGTGATATGCATTTAGATCCCCCCCGAGAAAAACCGTGCCTGGGATTTCCAGAATCGCCCGCAGGTCTTCTGAAAAATTGACATTTCCTGGGCTATTGTAAGCCGAAATAATAGTAAATTCAAGAAAAGTCGTTTGAACGTTGATAGCAATCGCCTCCATGCTTTGGAGGTTAGGTACAGATATTGGATGATAGCTTATTCGTCGTCTGATTAGTATGGCTGTGCCTCCTCCCCTACCTGTCATTCTATCACACCGGTACAGAATGTAGTGGGGGATGTTGAAGTCAGTTCTGGGTTACAAAAACGTTTCTTGGATGAGCATGATGTCAACATTATACTCATGTAAAAAGTTTATTAGCTTTCCTCTTTGTGTGTATTTTGAGTTAGCATTCCACGAAACCACAGAAAGACGCGAGATTCTGGGCAGAGAATAGTAACTGAATCATTGTAGCCATCATTTGCCGGCATTGCGCCTGCATTTGGCCGAAGAAGGCTTGCAACTTCTGCACCACCCCGGAACTGGGAATGCTGGATGGGATTGGTCTGTTGTGGTGCGGATGGGCGCGATGGAGGCACAGAGGATTTAGCCATTTGTGCAAACAACTTTCTGACTGTAGATCGACCTTCAACAAAGCCGCATTGATTGTCATTCAACCGCACAATCTTTCTCAATCGGTTCCCTGTAATAAATGCTACTTGGACCGAGGAAAAAGAGCGTTATAACGAAGTTTTACCATAAAGTAAGAAATTGGAACTCTGTATGTAACGTGTACATACAGGAAGATATCTCTATTCCAATTTCTTACTTTATGGTTTTATTGTAATTAGTTGAAAAGAAGTCCTTCATGGAAAAAAAATTTTGCTCTTTGGAAATAATTATGTTAGCCCTAAAAAGGACTGTTGTTTGAATTATTAGATTCATTATGAACCTATTTACTTTTTGGCTGCTGTCTTTTTTGGGGCAGCTTTCTTAGCAGGAGCCTTCTTTGGCTTTGCGGCAGCTTTAGCCTTGGGAGCGGCTTTTGGCTTCTTATCTTTTGGGGCTTTGGCCTTCACACTGCCAGACTTCTTTGCCGCCTTAGCGGCACCAGATGCGGCTTTCTTCGCTGCAGGCTTCTTGGGCTTGGCGGCAACCTTCTTGGGTTTTGCCGCTTTCTTTTCTCCAGCCTTCTTCGGTTTGGCCGCAGCTTTTGGTTTCTTGGCTGCCGACTTAGCTTTCGGTTTGGCAGCAGCAGGCTTCTTTTCCTTCTTCTCGGCGGCAGACAACTTGAACGAACCCGATGCACCACTGCCCTTCGTTTGAACCAACTTTCCACTGGTCACGGCACTCTTCAAGTACTTCTTGATGAACGGGGCCAATTTGACGACATCGACCTTGTAGTTGGCAGCCAAATACTTCTTAATGGCAGGAAGCGATGAGCCACTACGTTCCTTCAATGCTTTGATGGCAGCGACTACCATAGTCGATGTTGGCGGGTGAGTTGGTGCAGTTTTTGGCTTCTTTGGTCCAGCGGCTTTCTTTGTTGCCTTTTTCGGGGAGGCAGCTGGAGCTACGGCGGCGACTGGAGCAGCTTCTTCAGACATGGTGATTAATTAAAACTCGTGAAAACACTGTGTTGATAATAAACTCGAATCGAAACTGACGACAGTTTGAGGATAACTGAAGTGCTAAGAAAAATGGGTGACATTGCGATATGAGAAACTGAACGAACTACAGGTGAAGGATAATTTTTTAGTGAATTGATTGAATGATTTTCAGCAATAATTACGTATTTATTTTATTAATTTAGCCTATTATCCATTTATATCATACATACTAACATGCTCAAATCCGATTTAGAACAAATTAATCTAACTGCTTTACAGAAATTGACGCTATATGACAGTCAGAATACCATACTTTGAACAGTTCTTTGTAAGTCTCATTGGGTTAAGTCGTTCATGTCTTCAACTTAAACTTAAATTAAAATAACATTTACTTATTTGTCACAAAGTGCATTTTCTTAATCTGTTACCATAAAATGTTTACTAGTTACCGAATGCATGAATTTACCAAATTTACAATGATTTGCTATGGAAATATACATTTGAAAGTGGCAACCTCAATGGCGAGAATCACAGTGCAAATCAGCAATGGCTGCTGCTGTTTCATTTATAGTTTTTATTATTAAGTTGCATAATATATTTACATTAAAAGATTTCTAATATTTCATAACTCATATCGCTTCCACATACACACATCAGTTTAGGTGAAATGTTAGGGTCAAGGAGAGGAAGAATTTCGAAGTAATCGTATTCTGTAACTATACAAACTCCATTTGTTAGGTGGCATACATACTGCATGTCACTGCACAAAAAGAACAACCCATAAAATCTTTGTCCCGAGGATTCAAGGATTCATTTCAAAATAGATTTCATATGAACTTGTAGGTATACTTGAAAATTATAAATCGGCGTCTCATAGCTTGACATCACGAAGCTGTTGACGAATTTTGAACTCTAACACTGCCTTCGATCAAAGGAAAAAGCCGAAACCGAGTTATTGGAAATGGCTTCTAAAAATAAATATTTGAGCAAAATGTCTCTTTGGCCACGTAGATAATCTAGAAAGCAGTGGCTAGACGTCCATATAAGCCGATTCCTCCCGGCTTCCCTTTACAATTTTCAAATTAACCTGTCAAACCGCAGATTTACATGAACTTTATACAAAACTATTCATTTGTGACCAAATATTTTTATTTACTTCAATCATTCAAGTTTTAAAGCAAATCGGGGCCGATGCGTCACCACTTAAAGCACACCATCAACATTATATGCTTCCACTATGGGTACACGTTTTCTACCCCCATTAAGTTTTGCCATTACAAAACGCTTACAGGCAGCAAATACTTTTTTTTTAGTATACCGGCGGTGATTCCCCTACACCTGTATGAATAAGACCTATAGATGCGCGCGCAGTCTAATTGGAAAAGTTCCACTACGCTGTCTACCCGAACCCGATAGATACACATTTCAATAACAGCTCGTCGGTCAGCTGAGCAGAGAAGCCGGCTTGCTAAAGAGTCCAGTGGCACACATATTTTTCAATGTGAATGCATGCTAAGATGCCCCGATTTACTCACCATTGTCGGGGCTATGGACTGCCAGACTGCCGCTTTCATTGAAAAGTTAAGCCGAAAAATTCGGGCTTATGGACTGATGGTAATGAATATGAATGTTTAGAATACAGAGGCATTTAAGCAGATTCTGCAGCTGAACAGTGTTCTGCTGATTATTAACGGGTATTAACCTTTAACTGTGGACGTGAAAAAAATAGAACATTACTATGGACGTGAGGTCTCACAGACCTCTATCTTCATAGTGGTTTTTATGTGTAAATGTTTACGGATGATTAAAAAAAACATTTTCATATTTATAAATAGTTACCGAGTAATGAAGAAAAACAAGAATATTTAAATATTTTTTTTTTCATTTTCATGCAAAATGTTGTGAAGTTTATAACACTAACACATTACAGCCTTTCCAAAACACAGCTTAGTTTTTGAGCTCTTAAAAATTAAATTAAAATCACAGAACAAAATTAATAATTTTTCCTTAAAATAT
Source organism: Microchrysa polita (assembly GCA_949715475.1). NCBI lineage: Eukaryota > Metazoa > Arthropoda > Insecta > Diptera > Stratiomyidae > Microchrysa > Microchrysa polita. The sequence continues at coordinate 87,712,198 of OX454417.1, forward strand.
AGCGTATCAAGATTCCGAAAAACAAAATAGTGAATTCAGAAAATAATATAGGAAAATTTTGACACTATGTATTTTGGAGCAAAATTATTGGCAGTCTTTACGTAATGGATTAGAACATTGCAGGCAAGTGGGCTTCTTACACAAGTGTAAGCAGTCTTTGTGACTTTAGGTGGACACAGTCTGCATGCTCTTCCTTTTCCATGATTTACTTCTTCATTAGGGACTTTTTTTCCACGTTGTCTTCGCCTTAAACTAGTCCATTAAAAAATTAAACCTTCTTGGCAATTCGGAAATCTGAGCTATGGTCACTGTTGCTATCACTAGCAACTCCTGCTGCAATGTCTGCTTCATCTGAATCTGTATTATCACTCTCATTATGGTGAAATATTTCCTTGTCAGACATAGTCGACAAGGAAATCTGCGCGATATCCTCCTCATTGTCCGACAATTCACAAATAAGCAACCGAAGATCTTCCTCGATTTAAGCGTCGGATACTCGGAAGCTTTTTTTGGTTGACTGAGAGCCCGAAGCTCCCGCTAATCGATTACTGCTACTATCGCCAATTTATGCATTCAAATGTGATAAATCTGAAGCAAACAATAACGCATTGCACGAATGATTTGTATGACGAACATGGTCGTGAGGTCTGACAGACCATGCTCAATTTTTTAATAACTGTAACTTACATTCTATACACCGGAATTAGAAATTTCGACTCTTCACTTTCGATTCACAAATAGAACTGAGGGTACTGAGATGATCAGGGTTGAGGAGGGACGGGAAGTATGCAATTGAAGAATATGTGAAAACTCGAAAGGTCTGTCAGACCTCACGTCCATACTTAAAGGTTAAGGGATGCGTACGCATATAAAAAGATGGTTCATGTGGGAAAGACGATAGTAATGTGATATATTTGATGTTTTTTGATTATTATGATGCGTTGTGATGTAAAAGGTATTGGACAATTTCAGATGTAGGAAAATGTAGCAATTTAGCATTTAGGAATGATTAGTTTTTGGTTTTAATAAAAATTGTATTTAATGGAATAAGAAAATATGTAAATGAATTGGGGCGAGTTCTATCCTTTACGAGTATTATTCATTATTTTTATTGTAATTTTTTAAAAATATTTTTAAGTTTGGTGCCTGCAAAGAGAAACAGATGTAGTACATACTTTCAAAATGCATTATCTGAAACATGATAAAATCCAAAATAAATGAAACTTTAAGTTAAGCTGACCAGACGTACAGCATTTTGCTGTACAGTACAGCATTTTGACGTGTCGTACAGCATTAGTAAATGTACAGCACTCCCAATGCCACACAAAGAAACCTAATAAGCTTTTCGGTAAGGCCTGTGATCAGTCTTGTCTATTTTATAGCTGCTTTTAGCAAGATAATCGCACTTTCATTTGCCAAACGTTCATTTTCGATAACTGTGGTGAAATTTAACGCACTTGTGGAGCTTCTTGCCGCTCTCATTTCCTCCATTTTTGAAAGTGCTGCCTATTCGCGTTCGACAGTTACAGCTGCCAAACTTGTGGAGCCCCACACTGTCCATATTTTGTAAAAATTTGAATGCTCTAGCTGTCAAGGTTCAGATGTGACAAACGTCGAAAGATGCAATTTAAGGTGTGCACTTTGACTCCTGTACGATCGATATTTGGCAAGATAATCGCGCTTTTATATTTGGCAATCGTTCATTTTTGACCGATCTTTCCGAATTAGCATTTTTTAGCTTGTAGAGCTACTTGGCACTCACATTCCCACCAAATTTCAAGGTCTTTCCTATCCGCATTTTTGTGTTTTCGAATTGAAAATTGTTCATAACTCAGTGAAATTTTGCAGTTGTATATAGCACCGAACTGCCTAGGTAAAAATGTGACGCTGCTAAGGTTTAGAAGTTACCGCCGTGGAATACAAAATGATAATTTTTCACAAAACGATGGAAAAATCTGTGTACTCCATCTGATTCCTCTATCAACCTCTATACGAAAATGCATAAAGGACTCTTCAAAGATTTTCAGATAAAGTTTTTACTACAATATGTCCATAAAATTCAATAAAATGGCGCTAAGATCATTCTCTATGGCATCACTAATAATAACCATGGAGGAATACATAGTCTCCTCCAGAAACATCGCAACCAGGATAAGCCACCCTTCCATCGATCTGGAGGTTCTCCTTGGACTCCACTCCGTAGATGTAGATGTGTCAGGAAAGCCGCCAACCGCTTAAGAATTGTTTGCCCAACGAAGTATCAGTTCACCTATTGCAATACACGAAACAAAACGAAGCTTTTAAATCAATAGGCTCCACCTGAATACCGAATTCCGCAATGTGTACAGCATAAGGCCTTCGGGAGTCTGGTCACTTTACTCTAAGTGCCAATCAAGTATTGAAATGTCGGGCTTCCCTTGAATGATGAAGCACGCTTCGCTATTGCTAGAAAGAAATATCCATAAATCTCAAAATTTAAAAATTATTAGAACGAATAGGTTGCCACCCATCCCATACATCCCGGTTTTTCAAAATCCCAACGTTCATTATCGCGCCATTTAAAAATCCCGCTCAAATGAAATACCATCCAATGAAAATCAACTCATTATCCTTTCTTTTGCCGCCAAAGGCAAAGCCCATAATTTTTTGGATCATCCCTGGTCAATTAAAAAATGAAGGAAGCAACCTCGCATCATCAGCACTCAATTGCTTCGAATTTCTTATTTTTGTACAGTCCTAGTCGTTTGGCACATTTCCAGGTTCTCGCTTAACTTATAAATATTAACTTTGAAGCAATCGTCCAATTTTTCTATGGGAACTCGATTATCCGAACCACCAATTGTCGACATTGGTTCGGATAATCGACGCTCTCTCTTTCTGGTTCCTTTTAACCCCTTGTGGGGCATAGGGCATCAACTACGCCTACTTTCCACCTCGTTCTGTTCTGTGCCATCGACTTTAGGTCTGACCACTGTTTGTTTAATGAAGCAGCCTCGCTATTAACCGATCTTCTCCACGTGTTTCTTGGTCGTCCAACACGGCGTCTGGCATTGGCTCCCTGAGGGTTCCAATCTAGGGCCTGCTTTGCAATATTTGTTGGCCCTCTTCGGAGAGTATGACCTATCCATTGCCACTTTCGCCTTTTGACAGAAGTGCCTATCCAATCCAGGCCTGTGATACTCAGGAGATCATCATTGGAAATAATCTCCGGCCAGCGGATTTGTAGGATGCGCCGTAGGCACTGGTTTACGAAAGTTTGCAGCTTAGTTTTTATCTCGTTGGTCACCTTCCAAGATATTACAATAGAATTGAAGATTCGGATTTTGGTGCGCCTGGAAATGTTGTTATTTTGCCAGAAACTGGCACATCGACGCTCTACTGTATTGTAATTCATTCAGCGACCGCTTGAACTATTGCACTATGTATGTATGTATATACTTGGTCCATGTAAATACATATTGTAATAGAATCTGAATACTGAAACAAAACAGATTAAGGTACGTTGTGCTCGACACGACTGCATCGGCTCTAGCGACAGCGACTCGCTCATTTCATATAAAAACTCGTTTTTAGAATGAGAGAAAAATGAGTTTTTATATGAAATGGGCGAGTCGCTGTCGCTAGAGCCGATGCAGTCGTGTCTAGCACAACGTACCTTTAAGAATCAGCGAAGTGGCAACTAAGCAACATAATTAAAAATGTTGCTCTTTGGTAATTTTTGTTATCTCAAAGACGGCTGGACAACAAAGTCATTTACTTTGTCGTAACTAGCCTGGTGATGGGAATTAATAACCGGTTATTTTGAATAACCGGTAGTTTCAATTTAAAAAACCGGTTTTATCCGGAAAAACCGAAAATAACCGGTGATTATTTTAAAAATTGGTTCACATACCAAATTTCAACAGAGCACAAGCAGCTAGTGCAATAAAAAGGTCTATTTGGAAAAACTAAACCTAGAATTTTCCAGAAACACTTCACTGCACTGGGTGTACGATTTAATGGAGTAAATTAGTCGAACGAAAATCTCCTGCCGCGTTTCCTTCCAAAAGCAAAGTAAACCGATCTATACATGCCTTAAAGCCCGACTTGATTCTCTTCCACCTAAATAAACGTTCCCGAATGCATTTTTTGCAAAATAAATACGTTAAATACCTTAAATTTTAACAGCATTTTCTACATACTCTGTAAAGCTAATAATATGTGCATAATAGGCATATGCACATGTTGGGGAATATATCCACCTTCTGAGATGGTTGCATTGAAAGATTTTAAATATCACTGACAAGTTGATGTTGTGCAGTTTCGCTTTCGTTTTGCTCGTTCACGCTTGGATCGGAATAAAGGTACGTTGCCTATGACGCAGCGACTCCAGCGGCTCTAGAGCAAGTTCCCTACCCCAAGCAGCCGTCGCTCGAAGCCCACAAACAAGCAAGTGCACCACGTTCACCATTCGTGCATGCATTATGTACAACAAGAGTCCCGCGACTGCTTTCTATATACAGACAGATTCGTGTATCAGTCGAATCAGTACGACTATTGTGCGAAACAACTATCCTACCCCAAGCAGCCGTCGCCCGAAGCCCACAAACAAGCAAGTGCACCACGTTCACCATTCGTGCATGCATTATGTACAACTGTTACGCGGTAGATAAACACCTGTAATAGAAATAGGGTTAGCTTAAATTGTACCGGGCGGCTTAGGGACTAAAGGCGGCTTAGGTAGGTTACTTACCTGTTAGGGCTTCGAGCGCACGTCTCCAGCAACACCATCCAGCGTCGATAACCTGGAAATGAAAGGCACCGAAAGAATCTACACCCTTGTTTATTAACATAATTGATACTACCTAATACGACGGACGGTTCCGAATGCGTCGACCAATGCGAATCATGTCCAGCGGTCAACAGCGTTCCCATATGATGTCCTTTTGGCATGCCGAAATTCTCCTTCTTCACCGCGTACACACTCTCATCGTATAGCCGACCGACACAAGGAAATATCAACACGACTCCGTCCTCCTGCGAATAGTCTGGAATTACAGGATATGTGTAGATCCGAATATCGTCCGGTGCCAGAATCGGTCCGTGCACGGCCGTACTTTTGCCAATTTCGCTGGGATGCTTGATGATGTCCACCCGCACGGGTAGCTTGACACGGGGAATTCGTGAGCGTGAATTCGTTAGTCGGCGAGTTTCATGTTGACAAAAGGATATTTGCGATCCTTGGTGACAGGGTCCGATGCCGGATGAGTCATTGGCGTTGGTGTGCACTGTAAATCAAAAGTGTTGTTTTAGTAATATTCGGAAAACAGAAAAAAATGTTTGATCAGATGCGCGAATTGTGCATAGCTTTGGCGGTGTGTTGTTGATGTTCAGCAGATTCACAAAACATCACATTTCCATGGCGAAAATCATCGACAGTGATGCGACGGACACTGCCACTAGAGAGCTTCGGTCACGGACAACATTCAGAAATTGCACTCGCGCGTAGAGATGAATTACACACGAAAACGAATTGGTGAAATCGCACAACCGTCAAATGGCAATTGCAATATGACAGACGGCGGCCATTACTAACCGGCGGCCATTATTAATCGGCGAACTGTGGAGAGTCACGTCACAAATTGGGACATAAAGATCGGTGTGAGTCCCGGCTCATGGGACACGTGCCAGGTCATCCACCCGTCCTCGTACGGTGTAATTCAAAAAGAATGAAACCGGGAAATTGGTTCAAGCACCGAGGCTATAAAAGCTAGTATGATCGAACGGGATATCCTCTTTTGTTCTGGTGGATCGAGACAAGGTGGATATTCCCGGTAAGTGGTGCTTGATCGAGGACTAATTTTGGTTTCTTTTAAATTCCCGGTACGCCCTCTCTCTTTTGTTCTGGTGGATCGAGACAAGGTGGATCGAGACAAGACAAGACAAGGCGAACGTCTTAGAGCGAAGTTAGCGGAGACAGCGAGATCAAAGAGTGGAGAATTTTAGATCTTACAAGACGGAGAGTTCATGTTCGAGGCGAGGACTCGTTGACGAAACGGAGTGAAGCGAAAGCGCTACATTGGGGTTTGAGTTCTGAGCAGAACGAGTGATTTAGTTTTTGAGGCTGCCGCCCATGAATTTTTGTAACGTGAGTAATAATTTTAAGGTAGTTTTACAAATTATATTTATTTGCTTTATTTTACAAATCGGCCGATACAGTTAACGTAGCTTTCCGTTAGTTTTAAGTGATTGCGTTTTAGTGAAATAATATAGTGTTAACACGATTCCCCCGTCTCCTTTTTTTTTTCTTAAAATTAAATAAATTACAAATATCGCGGTGTGACCAGTAACTTCGGATTCGCGTTTGCCGAAATCTTTATGCAAAAGGTCACATAGCGCAGGGTAAATTCAAAACGCGTGGCGCCCCACGACCCACTCCGCAGTGAGCCGGCCCCGCAGCACTATCCGGCGATTGAGAACAACGGTTTTTGTAATAGAGCTCTTGAACGAATACGATCGTTGTGCGAAACAACTACCCTACCCCATGCAGCCGTCGCCCGAAGCCTACAAACAAGCTAATGCACCACGTTCACCACCCATGCGGGCATTATATACAACAAGAACCGCGCGGTTCATTCGACGATAATTTTTATTGTAGAGCTATGCCAAGAGATTATCAACTAAAAACGAGTTTTTATATGCAATGGGCGAGTCGCAATCGCTAGAGCCGCTGGGGCCGTGCCGAAGAAAACGTACCTTAAAGCTTTAGAGCGTTTTCTTGAATAATCATAAATTAAAAGTTTCTCCTTTTTTCCAAAGCCACACACCTGAATTATTAACAATAGTGCACATATTTGACGTCCCGAGCGGTACTGCGTATTTTTTCGAGTCTTTTATTATACTTTGCACTGTAGTGCGATTTAAATTAAGTCGCGCACTATGTCCATAACGTTCGATCCTTTCTCGTGTTTCGCCAACACATCCAATTTCCAATATGCCAATGGCTACATTTTGTTTCTGGGAAAATGGAACGACGTAAATGCGGGGCACTGTAGACGCAATGTGAAACACGGTATAAATTTGAAAACGACGTAAAAGCGAAACCATTTATAACGGGGTTTTCCTGTATTTTTTTTAACTAATCCGCAATTGCAAATTTTCATTGATCCGCATCCGCTAAACCACATCCGTTACATCCCTAAACTAGTGCAGCCAATGCCGAGGAGTTTTTCTATTAAAATTCGAAATTCCGTATCGCTGGCTGACTTCACACAGACCATTTATTGTGAAAAGATCCCTATAAACTTTCCAATTTTTGCGCCAAATGTCCTGTTTTAAGGAATTATTGCTAATGCGAGGTGTCGGGCTTGCTATTAAGTTACGCAGCGTTCACAATGCTACCTTAAATATAGGAAAAATATGGCTTTTTCTTTGTCAGTTGGTTTTAACCGGTATTTTTGGTCGATTAAACCGTTGAAGAAAAAAACCAGATTTTTGCCAAAATTAGCCTAATTAAACTAAAATGTTGCTCTTTGATAATAATTATGTTAGCCCTAAAAAGGACTGTTGGGTATAGTAAAGGGTTTTCCAATAGGGACGCTTGATCTTTGAAATGAAAAAAAAAAATACATGTAGGAGAGATATTTGCGAATTTTTTTTTTTTATTTGAAAGGTCCATCGACCCCATTACATATGGAATATGACATCATTCAAATGACCGCCACGGCTTCGGTTGGTGGCGCGCACACGAAAGGTCCAATTTTCGATGACTCTGGCGCACAAATCGGGCTGTATTTGATCGATGGCGTGGCGTATGTTAACTTTGAGGGCATCGGTGGTTTGCGGTTTGTTGGCATAGACCTGCGACTTAAGAAAACCCCACAAGAAAAAGTCCAGCGGGGTCAAATCGCACGATCTCGGTGGCCAGTTCACGTCGCCTCCGCGCGAGATGACCATGCCCGTAAATTGCTCGTGCAGAACATCCATCGTAGCGTGTGCTGTGTGGCACGTAGCGCCGTCCTGTTGAAACCACATGTTGTGCAGATCCATATTCTCGATTTCAGGCCAAAAGAAGTTGGTTATCATCGACCGGTATCGCTCACCATTGACGGTGACGGCCACACCATTATCGTCTTCGAAAAAATACGGACCAATCACGCCTCCGGCCCAAAATCCGCACCAAACAGTTACTTTCTGCGGATGCATTGCCACTTGGTGAACCTCGTGTGGATTGGTCTCGCCCCAAATACGGCAATTTTGCTTGTTGACATAGCCATTCATCCAAAAATGCGCCTCGTCGCTGAAGATGATTTTTTTGCCAAAATCGACGTCAACTTCCAACTGCTCTAATGCCCAGTCAGCGAACACACGGCGCTGTCTATGGTCATTAACCTTAAGCTGCTGGGTCAGCTGGATCTTGTACGGCCGCAGGCTCAAGTCACGACGCAAAATTCGCCAAGTTGTCGTCTGCGAAAGGCTGAGTTCCTGAGCGGCACCAGATGCGGCTTTCTTCGCTGCAGGTTTCTTTGGCTTGGCGGCAGCCTTCTTTGGTTTAGCCGCTTTCTTTTCTCCAGCCTTCTTCGGTTTGGCCGCAGCTTTCGGCTTCTTTGTAATCGACTTAGCTTTTGGTTTGACTGCAGCAGCCGGCTTCTTTTCCTTCTTCTCGGCGGCAGACAACTTGAACGAACCCGATGCACCACTGCCCTTCGTTTGAACTAACTTTCCACTGGTCACGGCACTCTTCAAGTACTTCTTGATGAACGGTGCCAATTTGACGACATCGACCTTGTAGTTGGCAGCCAGATACTTCTTAATGGCAGGAAGCGATGAACCACCACGTTCCTTCAATGCTTTGATAGCGGCGACTACCATAGTCGATGTTGGCGGGTGAGTTGGTGCAGTTTTTGGCTTCTTTGGTCCAGCGGCTTTCTTTGCTGCCTTTTTCGGGGATGCAGCTGGTGCTACGGCGGCGACTGGAGCGGCTTCTTCAGACATGGTGATTAATTAAACCTCGTGAAACACTGTGATGAACTTGGATCGAAACTGACGACAGTTTGAGGATAACTGAAGTGCTAAGAAAAATGGGTGACATTGCGCTATGAGAAACTGAACGAACTACAGGTGAAGGATAATTTTTTAGTGAATTGAGTGAATGATTTTCAGCAATAATTACGTATTTATTTTATTAATTTAGCCTATTATCCATTTATATCATACATACTAAATGCTCAAATCCGATTTAGAACAAATTAATCTAACTGCTTTACAGAAATTGACGCTATATGACAGTCAGAATACCATACTTTGAACAGTTCTTTGTAAGTCTCATTGGGTTAAGTCGTTCATGTCTTCAACTTAAACTTAAATTAAAATAACATTTACTTATTTGTCACAAAGTGCATTTTCTTAATCTGTTACCATAAAATGTTTACTAGTTACCGAATGCATGAATTTACCAAATTTACAATGATTTGCTATGGAAATATACATTTGAAAGTGGCAACCTCAATGGCGAGAATCACAGTGCAAATCAGCAATGGCTGCTGCTGTTTCATTTATAGTTTTTATTATTAAGTTGCATAATATATTTACATTAAAAGATTTCTAATATTTCATAACTCATATCGCTTCCATATACACACATCAGTTTAGGTGAAATATCAGGGTCAAGGATAGGAAGAATTTCGAAGTAATCGTATTCTGTAACTATACAAACTCCATTTGTTAGGAGGCATACATACTGCATGTCACTGCACAAAAAGAACAACCCATGAAATCTTTGTCCCGAGGATTCATTTCAAAATAGATTTCATATGAACTTGTAGGTATACTTGAAAATTATAAATCGGCGTCTCATAGCTTGACATCGCGAAGCTGTTGACGAATTTTGAATTCTAACACTGCCTTCGATCAAAGGAAAAAGCCGAAACCGAAGTTATTGGAAACGGCTTCTAAAAATAAATATTTGATCAAAATGTCTCTTTGGCCACGTAGATAATCTAGAAAGCAGTGGCTAGACGTCCATATAAGCCGATTCCTCCCGGCTTCCCTTTACAATTTTCAAATTAACCCATCCCAAGCAGTCTTTATGTTTCGTGTTGATTTCATGATATCAAAGGATCGCCAGTAATCTCGGACTGACGTCTCGGTTCATACGTTTTCATTGATAGTTTCGACTAGTTGGCGAAATGTGCATCGTATAGATAATACGCCTTGAAGGTCGATATTATCCCATGACATGATCCATGGGTTGCAGCAAAAGGGTTGTATTTGGATGTAGAAAGTTAACATTTACATTGTGAATCATGTCGTTAACTATTTTTTGATGTCCTGGCGCATTGTCCACAACTAATGGAATCTTATGTGCCAAATTATCTACTCTGCTGGCAGTATTTCTCTACAGCGCGACAAAAACAAGATTGGAACCAAACCACAAATAAACTGGACGTCATCCCACCTTTTTATTTGATCGGAGAAAAACTGGCAGAGACGATTTTGGAACCCCTTTCATTGCACGCGATTTTTCAGATTGATAAATCATAAACGCCTTCAGTTTAAAATCTCCTGCGGCGTTTCCTTCCAAAAGCAAAGTAAACCGATCTATACATGCCTTAAAGCCCGACTTGATTCTCTTCCACCCAAATAAACGTTCCCGAATGCATTTTTTGCAAAATAAATACGTTAAATACCTTAAATTTTAACAGCATTATCTACATACTCTGTAAAGCTAATAATATGTGCATAATAGGCATATGCACATGTTGGGGAATATATCCACCTTCTGAGATGGTAGCATTGAAAGATTTTAAATATTCTTTAGGGGCTTCTGAATCTGCGCTCGCTGCTTCCCCTGACAAGTTGATGTTGTGCAGTTTCGCTTTCGTTTTGATCGTTCACGCTTGGATCGGAATAAAGGTACGTTGCCTATGACCCAGCGACTCCAGCGGCTCTAGAGCAAATTCCCTACCCCAAGCAGCTGTCGCTCGAAGCCCACAAACAAGCAAGTGCACCACGTTCACCATTCGTGCATGTATTATGTATGTACAACAAGAGTCCCGCGACTGCTTTCTATATACAGACAGATTCGTGTATCAGTCGAATCAGTACGACTATTGTGCGAAACAACTACCCTACCCCAAGCAGCGGTCGCCCGAAGCCCCAAAACAAGCAAGTGCACAACGTTCACCATTCGTGCATGCATTATGTACAACAAGAGCCGCGCGACTGCTTTCTATATACATGCTGATTCGTATATCGGCCGAACGAATACGACCGTTGTGCGAAACAACTACCCTACCCCATGCAGCCGTCACCCGAAGCCTACAAACAAGCTAATGCACCACGTTCACCACTCATGCGGGCATTATATCCAACAAGAACCGCGCGGTTCATTCGACGATAATTTTCATTGTAGAGCTATGCCAAGAGATTATCAACTAAAAACGAGTTTTTATATGCAATGGGCGAGTCGCAATCGCTAGAGCCGCTGGGGCCGTGCCGAAGAAAACGTACCTTAAAGCTTTAGAGCGTTTTCTTGAATAATCTTAAATTAAAAGTGTCTCCTTTTTTCCAAAGCCACACACCTGAATTATTAACAATAGTGCACATATTTGACGTCCCGAGCGGTACTGCGTATTTTTTTCGAGTCTTTTATTATACTTTGCACTGTAGTGCGATTTAAATTAAGTCGCGCACAATGTCCATAACGTTCGATCCTTTCTCGTGTTTCGCCAACACATCCAATTTCCAATATGCCAATGGCTACATTTTTTTTGTGGAAAAATAGAACGACATAAATGCGGGGCAGTGTTGTGCAATTACGCGTAATCTTTGGAAGTCTACGTTACAGCGTAGACAAAGGCGTAGATAACGCATACAATGTATACAATGCATACAATGTAAAGAATGAAGACGGTGTGATCTTGTTTTAAATGCACCCTAAAATTTGCATTGGTTGATTTCAGAGTTTTGAATTTTTTTTTTCGGTAAATGCCAAACATGTTAATGATTCGGAACTCATCCATTCATTTGGCAATACCAAAATCAAATTAATGTTTAGCATGTACCTTCCCGTATGTTTTGCAATCATTTTCATATGTAGTGGAGACGCTATTCCAGGTTGATTGGGACCAGTGGCGAACCCACGTAGGGGTTTTGGGGTTCAAACTCCCTCCGAAATTGCTCGATGTAATATAAGATACCTACAAATCGGTTTAGTACAAAAGCAGGACGTTTCCGACAAAAATAGTTCTAACAGTCGGAAAATGAGAAAATTGAGCAAGTAACTCAGTATCACAGAGATGGTGCTTCGCTAAGATGCTTTTCGAAAGACTCTTGAAGTACCACAAAAACTTGCTTTCAAAGGCTTTTTTTCCAATAACTGAGATTGATGCTGAGAGGAGTCTCTCATTTTTTTTTGTCAATTAAGTTCTGCGGCACTTTGGAATAATTGGAGGAGCAAGCTCAAGTCATGATAAAGTACAGTGAAACTCTGAACAGATTTTAATACAATCTACAGTCACTTCCCGACATACGTGACTCCATATCCCATAGGTATTTTCCAAAATTAAAAAAGAGATTTAAGAAAAATCCTTACACACGTTAATATACATAAGTCTAAAATTCACACATTTGTTAACTTTTTGGTCATTTTAAAGAAAAATGATATGCGAATTAGAAACATTTCGAGTTAGGTAAAATTTCGACTTACGTATAGACTTTTGGAACGAAATGCTTACGCAAGTTGAGAAGTGACTGTAAATTGAAACGCTACTGATGCTTAGTAACCGAACAATAAAAGAAATGATTGTGGGAGAATAACAATTTATTAACCCAAAATACTCAACGAAAAAACCACCGTTTTACGTATGTAGGGTATAAATATAGGAGAGTTTTGGTATGTCGTTAAAAATATAACGATAGCCCCTTGGAACATGCAAAATTGTGGTACATATACCATTTTGCGTACGGCAGCCAAGCGAATTTTTCATAGAAAATGTCAAAGCCTACTCGAACTATCGTTATATTTTAACCGATATGCTAAAACTAAGTATTAATTCAAATTCAAACTTCAACCTCTTTCATAAAACCCCTGCCGAAATATAAAAAAAATGCTTTTATCGTTAAATAATAATTTCACATTCGAAAAATGCATTTCCTTAAGCTTATAGAGCCGTATGCACAAACAAAATTTATAAAAAGAAATTATGGCTTAAGACGAATTTGGATTATCCAAATTCCGAATTTTCAAGGGTTGGATTATCAGGGTCTTATTGCAGTTTGAGTAAATCGATTAAACATGAGGTAAGTTTGAAATCAAAGAGTTGGAAATAAATAAAAATGGAGCTACCCCATCTCGCTGCAAAATTATTATTTACATTGTGCCTATACATCGCTCGCGTAGACAAATGGTCAATTGTCTGCATACATACTCTACGCGTCGACAACGATGTAGATTACCTCGGAGTAGACTACTTGCACAACGCTGTGCTGGGCACTGTAGACGCAATGTGAAACACGATATAAATTTGAAAACGACGTAAAAGCGAAACGACTTATAACGAGGTGACGTATAACGGGGTTTTCATGTATTTTTTTTAACTAATCCGCATTTGCAAATTTTATGACATCCGCAAAACCACATTCGTTACATCCCTAAACTAGTGCATCCAATGCCGAGGAGTTTTTCTATTAAAATTCGAAATTCCGTATCGCCTAAATTTATTGTTTTCTATTGAAACTTGCCATTTATTGTGAAAAGATCCCTTTCAAATTATTGCGCAAAATGTCCTGTTTTATTAAATTATTGGTAATGCGAGGTGCCTGGCTTGTTATTAAGTTACGCAGCGTTCACAATGCTACCTCAAATATAGGAAAAATATGGCTTTTTCTTTGTCAGTTGGTTTTAACCGACATTTTTGGTCGGTTAAACGGTGAAGAAAACCAGTATTTGTCAAATTAATTAAACTGAAATTTTGCTCTTTGATAATAATTATGTTAGCCCTAAAAAGGACTGTTGGTTAAATTAAAAGGTTCAATATGAACCAATTTACTTCTTGGCTGCTGCCTTCTTGGGGGCAGCTTTCTTCGCAGGAGCCTTCTTTGGCTTCGCGGCAGCCTTAGCCTTGGGAGCGGCTTTCGGCTTCTTATCTTTTGGAGCCTTGGCTTTCACACTGCCAGACTGGCAGAAAAATGATATGCGAATTAGAAACATTTCGAGTTAGGTAAAATTTCGACTTACGTATAGACTTTTGGAACGAAATGCTTACGCAAGTTGAGAAGTGACTGTAAATTGAAACGCTACTGATGCTTAGTAACCGAACAATAAAAGAAATGATTGTGGGAGAATAACAATTTATTAACCCAAAATACTCAACGAAAAAACCACCGTTTTACGTATGTAGGGTATAAATATAGGAGAGTTTTGGTATGTCGTTAAAAATATAACGATAGCCCCTTGGAACATGCAAAATTGTGGTACATATACCATTTTGCGTACGGCAGCCAAGCGAATTTTTCATAGAAAATGTCAAAGCCTACTCGAACTATCGTTATATTTTAACCGATATGCTAAAACTAAGTATTAATTCAAATTCAAACTTCAACCTCTTTCATAAAACCCCTGCCGAAATATAAAAAAAATGCTTTTATCGTTAAATAATAATTTCACATTCGAAAAATGCATTTCCTTAAGCTTATAGAGCCGTATGCACAAACAAAATTTATAAAAAGAAATTATGGCTTAAGACGAATTTGGATTATCCAAATTCCGAATTTTCAAGGGTTGGATTATCAGGGTCTTATTGCAGTTTGAGTAAATCGATTAAACATGAGGTAAGTTTGAAATCAAAGAGTTGGAAATAAATAAAAATGGAGCTACCCCATCTCGCTGCAAAATTATTATTTACATTGTGCCTATACATCGCTCGCGTAGACAAATGGTCAATTGTCTGCATACATACTCTACGCGTCGACAACGATGTAGATTACCTCGGAGTAGACTACTTGCACAACGCTGTGCTGGGCACTGTAGACGCAATGTGAAACACGATATAAATTTGAAAACGACGTAAAAGCGAAACGACTTATAACGAGGTGACGTATAACGGGGTTTTCATGTATTTTTTTTAACTAATCCGCATTTGCAAATTTTATGACATCCGCAAAACCACATTCGTTACATCCCTAAACTAGTGCATCCAATGCCGAGGAGTTTTTCTATTAAAATTCGAAATTCCGTATCGCCTAAATTTATTGTTTTCTATTGAAACTTGCCATTTATTGTGAAAAGATCCCTTTCAAATTATTGCGCAAAATGTCCTGTTTTATTAAATTATTGGTAATGCGAGGTGCCTGGCTTGTTATTAAGTTACGCAGCGTTCACAATGCTACCTCAAATATAGGAAAAATATGGCTTTTTCTTTGTCAGTTGGTTTTAACCGACATTTTTGGTCGGTTAAACGGTGAAGAAAACCAGTATTTGTCAAATTAATTAAACTGAAATTTTGCTCTTTGATAATAATTATGTTAGCCCTAAAAAGGACTGTTGGTTAAATTAAAAGGTTCAATATGAACCAATTTACTTCTTGGCTGCTGCCTTCTTGGGGGCAGCTTTCTTCGCAGGAGCCTTCTTTGGCTTCGCGGCAGCCTTAGCCTTGGGAGCGGCTTTCGGCTTCTTATCTTTTGGAGCCTTGGCTTTCACACTGCCAGACTTTTTTGCAGCCTTAGCGGCTTTCTTCGCTGCAGGCTTCTTTGGCTTGGCGGCAGCCTTCTTTGGTTTAGCCGCTTTCTTTTCTCCAGCCTTCTTCGGCTTGGCCGCAGCTTTCGGTTTCTTTGTAATCGACTTAGCTTTTGGTTTGGCTGCAGCAGCCGGCTTCTTTTCCTTCTTCTCGGCGGCAGACAACTTGAACGAACCCGATGCACCACTGCCTTTGGTTTGAACCAATTTTCCACTGGTCACGGCACTCTTCAAGTACTTCTTGATGAACGGGGCCAATTTGACGACATCGACCTTGTAGTTGGCAGCCAGATACTTCTTAATGGCAGGAAGCGATGAGCCACCACGTTCCTTCAATGATTTGATAGCGGCGACTACCATCGTAGCGGTTGGCGGGTGAGTTGGTGCAGTTTTTGGCTTCTTTGGGCCAGCTGCTTTCTTTGCTGCCTTTTTCGGGGATGCAGCTGGAGCTGCGGCGACTGGAGCGGCTTCTTCGGACATGGCGATTAATTAAAACTTGTGAAAACACGGTGGGTAAACGAATCGACACTGACGACAGTTTGAGGATAACTGAAGTGCCGACAAAAGTGCGGGGACATTGCACCATGAGAAACTGAAAGAACGACAGTAAAGTTTCAAACTTCTTGTGGATTGAAAAGGAGTTTTTGACAATAGTTGTTTTGCTTATTTTATTATTTTAACACATTAATAATTTATATAAAGTAAAATCCATGTCTAAATCAGATTCCGAACAAATTTATCTAAATACTTTAATAGTATTGACACTGTGTCTCAGTCAGAATAACATATTTTGAACAGTTCTTTTCACGCCTCATTGGGTTATCCGGTTTATGTACCCAACTTAATTTTAATTTAAAATTATATTTATCCATTCTGTAAATAATAATTTCTATTAATCCGTCTCTCGAAAATGTTTTCTAGCTATCTTTTACAACATTTTAGCCTGAAAAGTAGAACTAACTGCGGAAATTAACATTTGAAAGTGGTAACTTCGATGATCAGGATGATTGCATATCAGCAATGGATGCCATTGTATATCGGAATTTAATACTATTGTACTGCATTAAATTCTCAATTAAATATCAAAGAAATTAGGTAGTATGCTGTAGAAAAGTTATTCCATCTGATCGTATCCGCTAGGTTATGAAAAACATTCGGTTACACGCAAAAATGTTGGTGGAATGAAAGTGAAAGTTGAATATCTTTCCATCAGTACATCTTATCATAGAAACAATAATGCCATAACGAGACTACATCCTGTAAAACAGTACAAGTAGAAGTATTTTCGCTTTAACAATAATTTGAAGTAGCCTTTTGGGCTGATTACCGTTATATTGACAAGAATTAGACTTGTTTGTGTAATCCAAGAGCCAAGGCAATAAATGTCTTAAATTCATCATTATTCATGACTTTGTTTACAGTTAAGTTTTGACTTTGATACAAATAGCTAATAGCTCCTTAACTGCTAATACATACGTTGATTTCAAAATGTGAAACTGTAATAAATTGTATGTATGTATCACTTAACTGTGAAATGCTTAGAATCTTGCGATATTTCCAACATGATTTTTGCGAGAAACTTTCCAAATTCTTTGAAGATGCTATCACGGGACTTTCAACTTCGGTTGTTCGGAATCATAAAAAAGTAATAGTTCGTAGAACGCAGTTATTTATTTCGATGTTTTCAGCTCGAGGCTGGTCTTAAGCCTAATTATAATGTGCGATTGAATTATATAACCTTGGTGGTTGCATCAAAATTTCGTATTTCGGAATCATTTAATTTATTTAAACCATTTCAAAGGAGTAAATACATATAACGTTGGATGCTACTTCTTTTTCCAATGCATACATGCATGTTCGGAGAGCGATTATACATTCGCCGATATTCCGTCGGCAAACATTCTTTATACCTATAGTTACGTAAAATGTTCAGTTTACTTTGAGGATGCTAAGATGTTCACTTCACATAGTGTATTCACATATTTTTTTGTATCAAACGTAGTAAACGAGGTTCGGATGGAGGCAGGGCCGGCGGTTGATGTTGGTAGTGTGGGTAGTACTCAAAGAGATTATAATATATAGAGGCCGCGTGGCAGTGGCGCTACCAGGTTCATGTCCTGGAGGGGCTAGGACCATCCACATTACCGAACATTGACCTGCTTTAGTTGGGTATTTTTAAGTAATGACGCTATATGGTAGTGTTTCTAGGCCCCATTGCATTTAAGAAGAAGTCATTACACTTTATCATGTTCCTGCTTCTCACAGACTCCAGGACCTTGCCAAAACAAAAGGTGCGGCTAAAGAAAGGAAGGACGCAACTAATCATGCGCAACAACCGAATTCGGTAATCATCGCTCGATATATACTGCTCAAAACAAAATAAGGGCCACTAATAATTTTCTGATTATTTTTCTGTGGAAAAGGAAAATCATAGCTTTGTTTGTCTTATTTAATAAAACAATATGTTTTCCATGAAATATAATGAATTTTATTGAATTTTGACCAAAAGTTAAATTTTTTTATAGCATTTTTTCGGCATGCTTACTTTTTGCGGTCATTTAATCGTAACAATAACAATTAAGTGTGTCTAATCTGTAAAAAAAATTGATTCTTTGTTTTTTTAGTATCGAGTATGGCCTCCACTTTTTGATATGCAGTCGGGAAGCCTGGACGGAACGCTTTCAATAAGCCGATCGACGCTTTCTTTTGATATCTCGTCCCAACACATTTTTAGCAATTGAATCAGCTGTTGCTGATTGTGTATATCCTCTTCAGCTCTCCGCATCCGGCATTTTAATTGATCCCAAAGATGTTCTATCGGCTTTAGGTCCGGACCGATGGCAGGCCACTCCATGACCTCAATATTGACTTCCTCGAAAACAGACATTGTCGCTCGGGCTGTATGTGGTCGTGCATTATCCTGCATGAGGATGAAACCATCGAACGCCTGGTGTGAAAAAGGAATGATATGTGGCCTAAAGATCCTATCAATATAACTTTCGGATGTAATTCCAAGCTAATTCCGGCCCAAACCATCACACTGAGACCGCCTTGCCTCTCAATTTGATTAATGCAAAATTACTTTGCACTCATCCGGGAAGAGCACCTTGCGCCATTGTTCCATGTCCCATTGGATATTAGTCAATGAACAAATCTTAAACGATTCGTACGATGCATCCTGGTCAGTTGTGTTCTGGTAACACGTCTCCTTGACCGTTATTGGTCTTCGGGCAAACGATTTCTGATTGTTTGATGGCTAACAATGGCCCCAGTCGTCCTTAATAGCCTACTTTGTAGTCCACGAGCACTAATGGTACGATCGCGTCGCGCACAAAGTCTCACATATCGGTCTTCTGCGGGGGTGGTTATTCGAATTCGGCCTCAATCATGACGACGGGAGACACTTGACACTACTGGTAACGGTTCCAAAGATTTTGAATGGCTCTTCGCGAATACCCTAATTGCAGGGCCACAGAACGTTGCGAACGACCTTCCTCCGACATCTCTAAGGCTCTGGACGAATCATTTAAATTTAAATGGCGCTGAATTGTTGGTATTTTGTATTTTACAGATTCTCCTTATCTTTAAAAGTGCAACAACTAATATAGCATTTAAAGAACTTGGCGAAAATTATTATTATTATTATATTATTATTATATAATTTTTAATGGGTCTTTCTTGGCTTTATTTCTGCATATGTGTTATAGTGAATCAGCGATTGGGTCCTTGAGGATATAAGAGAAAGGAATAACATGTTTTTAGGACATTTTTTGTAACAATTTTAAAAATATTTAAATATCTTAAAATCAATATCCAAATGCAATTTCTATACGGCAAACAATTGCTAATTATTTAGTTTAACTTTGTTTTGGAAAAAGGTTGGTCCTTGCTGCAGGAGCATGTGTTAAATATAGGTGATGCGTTCACGCAACGTTGGGAGTTTCCCGGTACAGTTACACTGTATAAAGAACAAAACATTTTCTTGCTATGTAACGCAGGTTTCGCATCAGTAATATCTTAAAATGAGTTCTAAATACCTCACTATCTACGAGACGCATGCGACTCATGGTATATCCAGAACTCTTTTGTGAGTCACATGTGCCTCATTGAAGAAAAGAGAACAATAAAAGAAGTTGCGGAACAATGACAGCTAGATACTTGTCAGTTGGTATAAAGCCATTTTCCAAATACATATTTCATGATGGTGTCGAGATATCCAAAAATGTTTCAAGGATTTCTACAGTGGGTAAAGGGAGCCTTTGTAGTGAATGTACCTATGTACCCTGAAAAGTCTATGAAACTATTGGTACAGTCTTCACTCCACGGTATGGTCTGAAGTCAACAGACATGGAATCAGAAACCTTTTCCATTTAAGGGCAGTTTTGTTAGAACAGAGCTACTAAGTAAATGTTTGCTAAACTTTTCTGTAGTAATTTTTGCTCTTGCACTGGACGCAAGAACCTATATATTTCTAGTCAAGTTACTATTTTACTTTTGTCACAAGGAATTGTGAAACAATCGAGAATCGCTAAAAGGTTGTAAGACAGACCTCCCGGCGATAATTTTGGCTAGCAGTGTACATGTTGAGCAGTTCTATGTATTGGCTATTGACTTAATGTATGGCTATTGACTTAAGCACCTAAATTGTAATATACCTGTTCAAATCTGAAATAGAAAATACCAAAAACAAGCCACATCCGGGACAAAGCCGATCTCCATTATGGTTAAATTACATATCCCGCGTCAGCATCAGCATCGGCAGAGGCATCGGCATCAGTAGAAAAATTTCAATTTAGAACACACGCATTTGCCTTTGATGACCCACAATGACAGCAGCGGAAGAAGCAGAAAAATGCTTCTGCCGATTTTTCTGCTGATGCCGATGCCTCTGCCGATGCTGATGCTGACGCGGGATATGTAATTCAACCAGTATAATACAAATGGTCACTTACTCGTACATCTCATCTAATAGTTAGTCTTTGCGTATAGAGAAGATTCAAACAATTTTCGGAAAGCTTTACATTATATTGAAATTAATTTTTGTTTATTTTGCATAGGTCTGCCATATGTTCCTTGGTTATGCCATTGTATGAAATTGTGCAATGATTTTTTAAATTTCTGATGTAACCAAGCAAAATATGGCAGAACTGTCCTCACGAGCTTGTGACGGACTAGGATCTCAGATGTTAAACGAGTACCCATTTATGGGGATAAATAACACTGCTGAGCGTGATGCTGATCTCATTACCTCAACAAAAAACAACAACAGATCTGGAAATAGGATGTCACCAACACATCCTGCGGCCTAGATAAGCTGTACCTGCCAAAAATTTGCAAAAAATGTCATCTATACCGCTGTAGTGAGTGTTTCAGGATTTCATCACTAAATTTATTATTCGCCATATAAACCAACAATTTTTTGCAGCACAGAAGCTTAAAATTTAAATTTCGTTTACATTGTTTTTTACCAAGAAACTCCCAACGTTGCGTCAACGCAACATCACTGGTAACACTTACTGAAATTTTTAAATTTTTTTTTCTTAATTGTATTGTAATTGATTGGAATTTACCAAAAAACTTCATAGTTTTAGCTTATTTCTATCCTTGGGAAGAAATGGGTTAATCAAAATGAGAAATAATCAAAACTACCAAATGTATGACTCGTGACCCCAAAAGGATTGTTTAAGCCAGTTCCGTTAAAGTTAATATTGACGAATCATACTGTGATAACTCACATCACATTCAGGTACAGAATGGCATTTTTGAAATTAATTATCACACTAAAAATTCGCCGAAAGATGTTGTTAAAGTAAACGGACATTAGTGGCCCTTATTTTGTTTTGAGGAGTATAGAATAGCGTTAGGGCGGATCGGTTTCTATCATTTCGACTTAGATTTTCGCTGGCCATTTTGATTTTATTCATATGTTGCCGGTACACAAATAGTGATATCGCGTAGATTGGCTGAAGTTAGCTAAGATTTTTCTAATGACTTCAGGGAACCTTATGTTCTCAGGTGAAATAGTCAGTATGATCACTTACAGGATTCTATCTAGCAAAGCAATGAACCCAATGACTTCCGATGTGAATTGCTGCTATAGCGACTCGTTATGCTGCATTATAGCATCACATTGAAGAATACAACGTTTGAATCCAGCTTCAATTTTTTACTAAAAACTATTTGTACAACAATTTGGGGCAAGCAGCAGAACTTAAATTAAATTTTACTAATGTGAGGCTTAGCAATGGCAAATTTTTGTGCAAAAGGACATTATACAAATTTGTTGGTGGACTTTTATTTAATTTTTAATTCATATAAAATTTACTGATATTTTATGCATAATTTTTAAGAAATGTTTTTTTGACATATTTTGCTAAGGGGACTTTGTAAAAAATATGCTGATGTGAGGCTTGCTATATACACATTATTTTCATTTTATAATTTTCTTCCCGATTCCTGGGTCTGGGAGGGGCTTTAGCCCCCTTAGCCCCTCCCGTGGTTGCGCCACTGCCGCACGGAACCTATCGCCAGAATGAACTCTACTGAAGCCTGCAATACATTCGCATCATCTCCATATCCGTACACAAAAATGAGAAAGCTCCTCCCATTTTCCCATTAAAATTAAAATCAGGATTGACAATAACAGTTTCAATAATCGAAAATTCTGTAATTCAAACAACAACATATTTTTGTTAGTTATTTCTTATCTTCGTCGTCGCTCAATACACTCAAAACGAATAAATAACTTCAAATCAACACTTCACTAAACTGTTATCCTCATAATTACCACGCAACCCAAGTAACAATTTCATCCCTATAATACTTCGTAAAATATTCTCTTCTAACGACAATAGGGGCACTTTACGGGGTATAAACACTGAATAATAGTCCAATAATGGCATCTTGCGCGGTTTTTTGATCCAATAGAACCTCATTGTAGCACTGAATTACGCTTCGAGAAAGACATACATCATGTGTTATGTCATCATTTTCTGTCATTTTCTCGCTATTGCAAAAAAAAATAACTCCCGCAGCCAGCGTCGAACCAGCGACTGTGGTACGCCAGTCCGACGCCCTAACCAATCCGCCAACCTCACATATAGATACCATTGCTCGTACTACAAGTGCTCGACACTTCTTTATCGACCCTTCTCCTATGCACCTTCTTCTTTATATGTCAATCAGTTGAAGCTAATTAAATTCACACATTCTTCAAGAAAATACAGACATTTTATGCGCTGAGATTATCTTAATTGATTCATAAGCTAACAAGGAGTGAGGAAATGTTGGTTTCAAGCAATATTTCAATGAATTCAATTCAAGAAACGTGGTATTCCAGAGCACTTCATAAGTGTCAATTCAGTAAATCACAAAGTCCATCCTTCTATAAAACTACGGTGAACAATTTATTGGATGACCATACGAATGTCACACTATAAAAATGACACCGACTGTGCTATAGAAGAATATAATGCATGTGTGTGAGTTAACTTAGAGAGACTATTGCATGTGTGTGCTGTATCATACAATAAACACAAGAGTGGAGTATTTAAAGGAGTACGTTTTTAGGTTAACGTTTAGAGACAGTTTTATCGAAGTTTTATACCACCATATTTAAATTTATTCCATAATGATGATATAAGCTTTCCGGAAAATACTTTAAGGATGTTTTATTGGAACAAAATATTACTTTAAGCGATGTCACACGATAAATTAATTTCGTGGTACTATATGATTGCTACAGTATGGAGTGCTTCTTTAAAGCAAACAAATTGTTGCTTGGGTCCTCGTTCGTCATGTCCTCGTCCTCTATTGTATTGCTCGGATGAGAGAGCGGGGAGTCCGTTTGTCCGTCTTTATCTTTAGTGACAAGGCTCGAGGACTTCTTTCTTTGCGGTGGTGACGCCTGAAGGTTTTTTATTTGCTCAGAGAGTTCTCTATTTTGTTTGGCCAAGTCCTTTTTACTTTCACCATAAGTCCCATATTATAGTTAAGGGTGTCCAATTGTTCATATAGGCGCTGCGCTCATTGTCCCGTTTCAACTCTTTAATAATAGAGAGTTTTAGCAAGTCGTATGGAATAAAACGACATAATTTGACATTCCATATAAAAATTCGCTTGCTTACCGTATACGAAACGAAATATCTTAATTTTGCATGTCCCAAGTAGGCATGGGTGTATTTCCGTATATTTGATTCTCTGGAAACAGTCGAAATTGGCGAAATAACACTGCGTGACACCAAAAAACCGTCAAAAAAACTGAATGCTATTTTGGTTAGCTATTGGTTCCCATATGACAAAAATGCAATTAATTTTTTTCCTGACCCTCAGGTTTTCGAGTTACACGCCGAAATCTTTTTTAATGGTCCTCATATAGTATCTGCTACTCAATTACTGCAATTTGCAATAAAATAAGTAAATTTCTTATCAGTATCCTTAAGAGGACTCTTGGCAATAAAAATCGCCGAAAATAAATATAATTTGCTCGGTTATTTTATTTTTATTCCCTTTTATTGTGACTTAAAACCGTGAAAACCCATATTTTTTATCTTTTCGCGGCTACATATCTTTACGTAACTTTAATATTTATTATATTTTTACCTGATATACTCGTTTTTTATTATCCTTATATTATCCCTTTTGTTTTTACCTGTCATATTCTTTTTTTATTATCCTTATAATACCCCTTAAAGAGCGAAAACCGTCATGTACAAAAATTTAAAAAAAAACTTAAAAAGATATTGTTATGGTATAAATAGCACGTGTTGTAATAGTTTTACTTTAATTGGTTTACAATATGGAATCTGAAAGAAGTATTCGCAACCTGTGCAAAAATTCACCAAATAAATTTTGCTACGTGTGTTGCAAATATATTTTTAAATCGCTAGAGAGAAAAGTAACACAAAAATTAAGGAATGCTTATTTTGGCCGCGTTGTGTGTCAGGATAAGCCTCGGATACCCGATTTTTTATTTGCATATCGTGTTGTATGTCACTGCACTCTCAAAAAACTGGAAAACAAGAAATGCCTTTCGCGGTTCCAACATTTTGGAGCGAGTCTAGCAATCATCACGACGATTGCTATTTTTGTGTGTTCGATTTTCGGGGTGCTACGAAAAATCATAAGTATAAAGTTGAGTACCCTATAGTGAGTTCTGTCACGAAACCTGTGCCTCACAGTGTAAACAGCACTGTTCGCCCTCCTCACAGTGATAAAAGTAACGACCCTCAGGATACACAGTTTTTCCCCTCTCCTTCATCAAGCGATCAACGAAAACCACAGCTAATTCGCCAAGAGGAATTGAATGATTTGGTACATGGTACATGGACTTCATTAAAAGCTGTTCTAAAAGGATTCTTAGGAAATCACAAAGCCGAAAACGAAGAACTTTTAGTAACAAATATGTTTAGATATAAAGAGATGGGGTGCAGAATGTCTTTGAAATGCATTTTCTTCACTCCCATTTCTCTTTCTTTCCTAATAACCTTGAAGCCGTAAGCGATGAACAAGGTGAGCGGTTTCATCAGGACATAAAAAGGTTTGAGGAACGTTTTCAAGGTCATTGGGATGCAGCGATGTTAGGAGATTATTGTTGGCGCTTACAGCGAGAAGACAGTTCTAAACATAGGAGAAAAAGTTGATTTTTTTTATTTTTCCCTTAAAATAAATGTGTTTAACAATTAAGTTTATAATTTTAAGTATTTAAATATCTTTATTGTATTGTTTTATGTCCGTTTTACCAAAAAAAATTTAATAAATAATAACCGATTTGTTACTGGAACTTTATTTTGTATTATTTTCTGGGAATATCAATATCTTTCCATATCTCTGAAACTGGGGGGTCAAGGGAAAAAGTAAATATGAGGTTTTAGTAAGAATTAAATGAGAATTTAAAAAAAATAAAAATTGGAGATGACGGTTATTTTTTTTTTTAAATTTGTCACACAGTGTAATTTGTCGTTTTTTACACCTATGCCTACTTAGGATATGCAAAATTAGAATATTTTGCTTCGTATACGGTAAGCAAGCGAATTTTTATATGGAATGTCAAATTATGTCGTTTTATTCCATACGACTTGCTAAAACTCTCTAATTTCGTCCTTGTATTGTACTGGGGTTTTCCCCTGTACCGTATCGTCTCTCATTTGCCTAAAATCTTCCTCTGTTGCGGCCAAGAGAAATAATCTAACCCAACCTAAAAGCAACACTCACCAATTCTGTTTCGCTCTAGACTGAGCTCACCGGATAGTGCCGTTATCAGTTCTAACTGTCACTTTCATTTTCACTTTTTACGAATATCACAAAAAAACACTGGCGCAGGCACTAATCCACTCAAGCAATAGTGATGACTGATGATAAACACTATAGTGCTCTAATATACTGAGGAAATTCCCGTGATATGCGCTTTGATTGTTCTGCGGTTGATGAATGAATCTGATCTGATGATGTCTGATGCGATTTGAGTGAATGACGCTTACCAATTTATTACAGATAGCCACTAACGGTTTGTGATCTATATATGTAAATAATAAATTTTCGACCGTATATAAAATTATAGAATTTTCGTCGTGCGAATATAATTGCTAGCACCTATTTTTCAATCTGAGCATATCTTTGCTTCGATTCTGTCAGATCAGCCAAGATCATTATATTCAAAAGAATAAAAATCTCTTGAATCGCGTTTTCAAAAATATGGACATGCTATGAATATTTACAGTTACGTTTTTTTCAGTCATCCCGTGTAGCTTTGGGCAACAAACTTCATTATAAAATAAAATGCCAGCTGACCCACCTGTAATTTTTTTATATGAAGTTTCGTTACCTAAATATCTACGGGATAACCAAAAAATAGCACTTAGTATAGTACCGCGAAAGGCGGCAAATTGTCGTCTTTTGTTCGCGGCGCGGCAGTGTAAGCGCTAGAGCGGGTGCTGTTTATCAATTGAAAAATTATTTCCAAATGTTTTCAGATTGCTGGTACACTACAGTTTAGTGATATGTATAATATAATTACATTTCCATCTTTCCGAATTAACAGTTGCATCGTCTAGCGAAACCCAAACTGCCAACTGAAATCAGAACCATGAACATAATGAACCTAACACATTTATTGTATTGTGTTACAAAAACAAGTACAAGCATTCTTACGAGAGAACACAGAATGGACGCGTTGAATGCTGCCTAAGAAAGCAGCACAATGCTGTTTAAATGGCTGACATGTTTTAGCTGTTGTTGTAGAAGAGCATTTGACGCGCCCAATCCGTTTCCAGCATAAGGGTAACAAACACCCAATTGTCAAGTTTAATTTAGTAAATTTTACGGTAATAAAAAAGTGACTTTTCCGTTAGCAGTTTTTTTTTTCAAGCTAAAATACCTTTCCGTGTACTATTTTACAGGATGTACTCTCGCATATAATATGACATTTGCTTCTATAAGAACAAGATGCTGTGAAGGAATGAAATCCAACTTTCACTTTCATCCCATCAAGATTTTGGCATCATGTATGTATGTATGTACATATATTTCCATTATCTAGTGTGCACCATCAAATAATATTACTTTTCTAGTACATAAAACCGAGTTTATTTAATATGTATATTATTGGATATTTAATGCAACACAATCGTATTAAATTCCGATATGAAACGGCATCCATCGCTGATTTGCATTGATCCTGAACATCGAAGGCATCACTTTCAAATGCTAATTTCCGTAGTGAATTTTATTTTTCAGGCTAAAATGTTGTAAAAGATAGCTAGAAAACATTTTTCGGAAACGGATTAATAGAAAATATCATGTACAGCATGAATAAATATAGTTTTCAATTAAAATTAAGTTGGATACATAAACCGGATAACTCAATGAGGCGTGAAAAGAACTGTTCAAAATATGTTATTCTGACTGAGACACAGTGTCAATATTATTAAAGTATTTAGACAAATTTGTTCTGAATCTGATTTAGACAAGGATTTTACTTTCCATAAAGTATTAATATGTTTAAATAATAAAATAACCAAAACAACTATTGTCAAAAACTTCTTTTCAATTCACGAAAAGTTTGGATCTCCACTGTCGTTCTTTCAGTTTCTCATGGTACAATGTCGCCGCATTTTTGTCGTCACTTCAGTTATCCTCAAACTGTCGTCAGTGTCGATTCGTTTATCCACCGTGTTTTCGCAAGTTTTAATTAATCACCATGTCTGAAGAAGCCGCTCCAGTCGCCGCAGCACCAGCTGCATCCCCGAAAAAGGCAACGAAGAAAGCAGCCGGGCCAAAGAAGCCAAAAACTGCACCAACTCACCCGCCAACCGCTACGATGGTAGTCGCCGCCATCAAAGCATTGAATGAACGTAGTGGCTCATCGCTTCCCGCCATTAAGAAGTATTTGGCTGCCAACTACAAGGTCGATGTCGTCAAATTGGCCCCGTTCATCAAGAAGTACTTGAAGAGTGCCGTGACCAGTGGAAAATTGGTTCAAACGAAGGGCAGTGGTGCATCGGGTTCGTTCAAGTTGTCTGCCGCCGAGAAGAAGGAGAAGAAATCTGTTGCTGCCAAACCGAAAGCTAAGTCGGCAGCCAAGAAACCAAAAGCTGCGGCCAAACCGAAGAAGGCTGGAGAGAAGAAAGCGGCTAAACCAAAGAAGGCTGCCGCCAAGCCGAAGAAAGCCGCATCCGGTGCCGCTAAGACTGCAAAGAAGTCTGGCAGTGTGAAAGCCAAGGCTCCAAAAGATAAGAAGCCGAAAGCCGCTCCCAAGGCTAAGGCTGCCGCGAAGCCAAAGAAGGCTCCTGCGAAAAAAGCTGCCCCCAAGAAGGCAGCAGCCAAAAAGTAAATTGGTTCATATTGAACCATTTAATTTAACCAACAGTCCTTTTTAGGGCTAACATAAATATTATCAAAGAGCAAATTTTTTTCATAATTTAATTTACATACATTCACAAAGTGAGGAAAGCTGGAACAAATTGGGTTGATCGGGGCGATGTCATGATCCTATTTCTCTGGGATAAAAAAATGTGGTGTCACCCAATTAAAGGAAGAAATAAAATTAGTTTGAACATTGAACCTACTAATTTCACCAACAGCCCTCTTTAGGAGGGTTATCTATAAAAGCGAAATTTGTATGTTCTCTAGATAGCACTTCGCTGATTCTCAAACTGATTTCAGTATTCATTCATTCTTCTACAATACGTATTTATGTGATCCATGAGCCAAATATCTAGTGCGATAGTTCAAGCGGGCGCTGAATGAATGACAATACAACATTTAAAGATTCCTTTCTTAAGTTATAAGCGAGGACTAGGTCATGCCCAGGACTCATATATTTCTTATTTTGTGTCATTCACATTCATGCACTATAATTTCTTTGGCCCGAGGCCTTAAAGATCGAACTGTGTGATCAATTGCTTTCAACATGGTGTTGGTGCTTTACCTTTGGCGGTATCAGCTATTTGAATAGCCTCATAAATGTGCAGTAAATGAGGGACTAAAAATTTCCAGTCTAGATTTATTCTTATGAAATTTATGGACTGGAAAAGAACAAGTCTAGTCTACTACAACAGTTGGAACGAAGGAGACCATACGGAAGGAAGTGGAAGCGGCTATAGCGAACCCGACAGTATCAAGGCTGGGAGCAGCGCAGACGAACATCGTGAAGGAGCTCAAGCAGAAAGGCGTCTACTACCTTCAAGCAGACAAGGGTAACGCAGTAGTAGTGGTGGATAAGGAAGACTACGATTCAACAATCTTCGAAAAACTAAACTCTGGTGGGTACTTCGAACTGCGCAAGGATCCTCTTCCGGACTCTATCAAAAGGGTGGAGAAGGTGTTGAAAGAGTGCACTTCCATCATTGATCAACCCTCCCAACTGCGAATGCCAAACCCTGCCCTGCCAAGGATCAAAGGCCAGCTCAAAGTCCACAAGCCCGGAAACGAGTTCAGGGAAATCGTCGCAGCCACCAATTCACCAACGCAGAACATCGCGAAATGGCTACTCCGGAGGTTCAATTCTTTAGGCGGAAGCGGCTCCATCAGAAGTCTGACGAACAGGGAGGATCTCATCGACAAGCTCAGCAACGCAGGACCAATATCAGCAGAGGAGCAATTTGTATCGTTTGACATCAAAGCGCTCTTCCCCAGCATCCCGGTGATGGACGCTCTACTCCACCTGGAAGAATTGCTGCTATCGAAGGGCCCTTCATCGCCACCTTGGAGAAGGGAAGTTAATCTGCTCATGCGACTAGGTAAGATTTGCATGACGGAAAACTATCTCACCTTCCGAGGCAGGTTCTACAAGGGCACCAGAGGAGTGGCCATGGGTAACCCACTGTATTCTTTCATAAGTGAAATATTTACGAACCGGATCGAAGGACAACTGGAGGAAAGGAGTCAACTACCGAAGTTCTGGGTAAGATACGTGGATGATGTGCTAGCAATCATCGAAAAGGACGAAGGCGAGCGGGTTCTGAGCCATCTGAACAATGCCCACAACAACATCCAATTCACGATGGAAACAGAGGTTAATGGTGAGCTGCCATTCCTGGACCTTAAAATCATCAGGAATAACGGCGAAATCGAATTTGATATATATACCCACCCACACTCAGCGCACTATCCCATCTAACTCTAACCATTCTTTTCCACAGAAGATGGCACCGTTTCACTCGATGATTCACCGCTTATACACCGTCCCGCTGAGCAAGGAGAGGTTTGAAAGGGAGCAACATCACATCATTCAAACAGGCCAGAAGAACGGATACGAACCAGGAGTGACATCAAACCTCACCCGAAAGAAGAAGACCAGGATTGAGGAGAGAGCGATGACCACGTTACAACGCACCGAAGAGTCGATGAGTAGGATTGGATTGACACATTCGAGAATATCTTGGCAACTACGGAAGGCGATGAAGGGAATAGGTTTGGACATGGTTTCGACAACAAAAGCTAGGGAACAAACTAGGATCGACCAAGGACAAACACGAAGAGTGCGGAATATACAAGATATCGTGTCCAGGATGTGAAAAAACGTACGTAGGGCAGACGAGACGATTAGTAGCAGTCAGATGGAACGAACATATAATGGAAGCAGAAGTCGCCAAGAAGAACAACAAAGACCCGGGGTCGATAAAATCGATGGTGGCACGACACATGGTGGGAACAGGGCATGACATAACATGGGATAGCGTCAACATTCACCGAGGAGTTAATCGCCGCAAGCTCGATGCAGTGGAAAGCCTAGCGATTCTTAAAAGAACATTGCAGGATGAATCACGATACCGGCAACATACAATCAAGGTTGCTGAGTAAATTATCCGAAGCAGGTAAACGCACTTAAAAGTTGGGAGTGACTTGTAGGGTAATTAGGGGGTAATCAACCCAGGTAGGAGATAGGTATATTAAAGTAGGGAACATCCAACGGAAATCAGTGGATCTGTACTGAAGAAGGGCACAACTGGTGCCCGAAATGATCATTTACACAATAAAATACTAATCCTGCCTTAAGGTCCCTCTAGACGTGTCGCCAAATGGCTGCGCGTCCAAAAACTGGCATCGCGTACAGCCATTTGGCTGCTACTTAGCCACACGAGCAGCCAAAAAATGACATAACCAAAATTTCATTTTGGTGATTTTTTTAAATTTAATTATCAAAATCGGACTCTGCGCGTTTGAATTATTACACGGCCATTCAAGAATTATTCAATTTCACACAAAAGAACGAAGAAAAGTTGCAAAATTGTCACTTTAAATTTGACAAGCGGTTGTCAAAGCGCTTGGTTGAGTTGCCATATTGAATATCAAAACTGGAAGCATAGCCAAATGGCGACACGTTTGGATGGAATGACAACAGCCATTTGGCTGCACGTGTCGCCATTTGGCGAAACCAAACCAATGTTGGTTTCATGAAATATTCCAATGAATTCAATTTAAGAAACGTGGTGTTCCAGACCACTTCATAAGTGTCAATTCTTTAAAAAATCACAAAGTTCATCCTTCTATAAAACTACGCTGAACAATTTATTGGATGATCACAAGAATGTCACACTATACAAATTGAAATTGACAGTGCTATAGAAGATTATATGCATGTCTGTGTTGATTTCAGTCATGTGTGTTTATGTCAATCAATAAAGACCCCAAAGAAGTATTTAATGGAGCATCTTTTTAGGTTAACGTTTAGAGAAGTGCTATCGAAGTCTTATTGGATGTAGTCGTGAATTGATTATATAAGAACTTTATAACCTTTCCGAAAAGTGTTTTAATGAGTTTTTATCGGATCAAAATACTTCTATAAGCGATGTCACACTGATTGTGTGTTACTATATGATTGCTACAGGATGAAGTGCTTCTTTAAAGCATACGAATTGTTACTTTGGAGGAAGGAACTGATTATTTTACCGTCATGCCAAACGGTATCAAAAGCTTTTTCACTATCGAGTGGGATCAGCCCCGTTGATTGTTTAGATTGAAAGCTTGAACCTTAAATTTTAACAAAGTTACATAAAAAAGGATAACATACACTAAAAGGTCATCAAATATTATCTTCTACCTGGGATTATCTTAAAAAGTGGTGAGGGGGCGTTGCTTAAATCGGTGTTTAGTTTTTTCTGATGGTGTTCTCGTTTAATAAACAAACTTTCGTATGCGTTCAGTTGCGCAATCTTCGGTTTGATCAGCACTTAGACCTCGTCAATTACGTGGCCTTCCTCGATGGCGTGTTTGGAAATCGCTGATTTGAAATGATGTGTGCTATTCTTCCTTTTTGCTTCATTCGGCCTCATGAATTCACACATGAATTCTTTAACTCGTGTGCTAATTAGACGTTTTGTCTGTCCTATATAAGTTTTTGGGCAATCTTGGCATTTTATTTTGTATACATATACCACTTTTTTCATATGACAATTTCTTATCCTTTTCCTTAGTGAGGAGTGATTTGATGGTTGTACGCCTGCTAGAGCTGACGGCTTCGATATTGTGTTTCATTAATGTATTTCGTAGTGGATCAAAAAAATTGTGAATATCGAATGCATCTTCGTTGTATGTCGCTGTTGGCCTCTTGCTGCTGGTACAATGTAGTGAGTTTGTTTCTGGCCAGTATCTTCTGCTTTTTATGTATAAGTCAGTGTACCAATTGAGGCGAGTAGCCGTTCTTTTTTGCCGTGTCGATTACGAATTCTTTTTCAGTATTAAACCTTTCTTCCGTTAAAGGTATAGTGAGGAGTCGATAAACCATTGAGTGATATGCTGCAGCTTTGTGTTGAAATGAGTGGCTATAGAGGTGCTATATCGTATTCAATCGTATTTCCATCGTGAACTTGATGTTGGGGTGTAGGTTATTAAGTTTTTTCAACATGGTATGTGCTTCCTTCTGCTTAACTATGGCAAGTATATCGTCAACGGATCTGATCCAAATACATATTGGGCATGGTTTCTTCGGCTTTCATTTGCTTCTCCAATGCAGCCATAAATCATTCGCTAATCAGTGGCGATAGAGGGTTGCCCATCGCTGTTCCTCTGGTGGTTATGAAAGACTTACCCTTAAAGGTAATGTAGTTTTCGGCCGTACATGTGGAGGCCAGTTTTGCAAGGAGTTTGACCTTCTTTCTTTCGTCCTGGGTAGTAGCGTCGTCGAGCCTTAAAATGGCTTCTTTTACGCGGATGCTAGGAAAGAGTGCACGACATCAAACGATACTATCGCTTCGTCGTCGACTAATGTCACGTCCTTCAGTTACTCAATAAGCTCAAAACTATTTTTAATGGACGAGCCATTCGTGGAGCCTTAGAATGGCTTCTTTTACGGGGATGCTAGGAAAGAGTGCACCGACATCAAACGATACTATGACCTCGTCGTCGACTAATGTCACGTATTTAAGTTTCTCAATAAGCTCAAAACTATTTTTATGGACGAGTTACTATATTTCAATTAATAGAGACGAAATAATAGGGGTTAGCGTGCAAAAATTGGGGATGTCTCAAATTTTTGATATATTATAAAGATATATGGGGTAAGTTAAAATCAAAGTTTGCGTCACTTTATCCCCTGTGCTCTCGCCGCCATCTTGAAAAAAACCATCTATAATCGTGAAAGGAACAGTTAGTCTGTCAATAATAGATGTGTCTGTGGCATCCACAATCAGCAAGTTACAGTTGTACAAAGAGTGGATATAATAAATTAAATAAGAACATAATACTCATACATTTAATTACAAATAATACATTATCAGATTAAATTTATTGGAAATTCTGTGCACTACACGATTTTCTCGGCACATTTCGTGCTCAAATGGACTGGAAAGGAGTTATAGGCCAAAAACTAATACAAGGGCCGATTTTTCATAGTTTTATCAAGATGGCGGCGGGAGCACAGGGGGAAAGTGACGCAAACTTGGATTTTAACTTACCCCACCTGTCTTTATAACATATTAAAAATTTTAGACATCCGCTGATTGAGTACTAATACGGGTTTCCAAACTTGTTCACTTCTTTAATCACCCATTTAGCGATGTTGTACCTATGTTGGAGAGTTGCAGTCGGCAATAATCTCGCGCATTTCGCTGCCAGGCTTGTGTACCTTTGCCCTTTGGTTGGTGTCGGATTCGCGGTAAGGACGGATTGGACATACGCAATGCAGCTAAGTTCGGTATGATAGATTGTCACTCTTTGAGCAGTTTTTCTATCTGGCAAAGGATCGTTTCTTAGCTGACAGAGGCATAGCCTCAATTTTTGTAAGGCAGTTAGAATTATTTTTTTTCTGAATTGGATTTGACGATTTAAGATGTATGATATAAATGGATAATATGCTAAATTAATAAAAGAAGTACGGAATTATTGTCGCTATTATTACAACCAATTCGACTTGTTCTGCTATCCATTCTCATAGGGAGAACTTATGTGTTTCCGATATTTACCGCTATATGGCGGATGGTCAGATAAGTGTCGCTAATCTCGATAAGGAGAACAAGAAAATTCTTCTTGTGAGAGTTGATAGCGGAATGTTCCACCAATTCATCCAAAAGTTTAACGTTTACCGCCGTTCGTTCAGTTTCTCATAGCGCGATGTGATTCGTTTTCTCTACACTTCAGTTGTCCTCAAACTGTCGTCAGTATTGATTCAATTTGTTTGTTCGCCTTGATTTCGGGAGTTATAATAAATTAATCACTATGTCTAAAGAAGCCGCTCCAGCTGCATCCCCGAAAAAGGCAGCAACGAAAGCGGTTTCAAAAAAGTCAAAAACTGCACCAACTCACCCGCCAACGTCGACGATGGTAGTCGCCGCCATCAAAGCATTGGACGAACGTAGTGGCTCATCGCTTCCTGCCATTAAGAAGTATTTGGCTGCCAACTACAAGGTCGATGTCGTCAAATTGGCCCCGTTCATCAAGAAGTACTTGAAGAGTGCCGTGACCAGTGGAAAATTGGTTCAAACCAAGGGTAGTGGTGCGTCGGGTTCATTCAAATTGTCTGCCGCCGAGAAGAAGGAAAAGAAGCCTGCTGCTGCCAAACCGAAAGCTAAGTCAGCTGCAAAGATGCCAAAAGCTGCGACCAAACCCATGAAGGCTTCCGGTGAGAAGAAAGCGGCAAAACCCAAGAAGCCTGCAGCGAAGAAAGCCGCCTCTGGTGCTGCTAAGTCGCCAGCAAAGAAAACAAAAGCAGCGGCCAAGCCAAAGAAGGCTGGAGAAAAGAAAGCGGCGAAACCCAAGAAAAATCCTACCAAGGCTGCCGCCAAGAAGAAAGCCTCTCGTACCGTTAAGACTACAAAGAAGACTGTGTGGGTGTGGGCGGAAAATGCTGCCGATGCCAAGAAGGCATTAGCCAAAATGTAAATTAGTTCATATTGAACTCGAATGCCAACAGTCCTTTTTAGGGCTAACATGAGTATTATCAAAGAGCAGAATTTTCTATTATGTTCATTTTATAATATCTAAAAAATGGAGCTATTAATCAGTTCCCATAGGGTAGGGTTAGAAAAGAGTTAACTCTTTAATTTCGTATTTTATCAAGTGGTACTACCGTACAAATGGACTATCGAAAAGTGAAGCTTTGTCAGGTCTTCTATTTTTATCAGCACATATGTTTTTCTAGTCTGGTTATCATTCCAGTATATTGTTGCACTGTAATCTCGCGCAAGGTGTAGAATAATGATCGAAAGGGATGGACAAAGCCAACGGCCGCTTCTGCAACTCCTTTCATGCTGTCTTTGAGCTCCTCCCAGAAATCATGGATGCCTAAATTGTTGATGTTATCAAGCATGGGCGACAGTTTTTTCTCAAGTGCTTTAGTATAAGCAGCCGCCGTGGCATCATCAATCAAATTGTCAACCTCGAAGATCTTGGCAGGGTTGATTCTCGATAGGTGCACCGAAGAGATCCTGCGCCTGTAGGTTGTCTTCACCAAATAATGATCGGAGTCGCAGTTAGCTCTTCGATAGTATCGAACATCTAAGACATTAGAAGCCCATCTCTTGCTGACCAGTACGTGATCGATCTGGTTCATGAATACACATCTGGTGACTTCCAGGTCTGCTTATGGATTCGTCGATGAGGGAAACATGTAGAGTTATGACCAGGTTTCTGTTTCTGCCGCTCGCGAAGTCGATAAGTCGTTGACCGTTGTTGTTGTTGTTTTCGTAGTGGAGTCTGTGTCCTCCAGTAGTTCCCATAAGCCAGCTTTCGTTTCCGACTTTGACGTTAAAGTCTCCTTAATCGCGTCTTCTTTTACTTCTGTAGAGGCATGCGCATTAATGAGCCAGAGATTAGCGAAACGGATTTTAATGCGGATCGCCGCTCGTTTATGGGTTTGAAGCCGATAACGTGGTCCTTGAGCTGATACTCACGATAAAAGCCACTCCAAACTCCTCGTTGCCCTCCTCTTTACCACTTGTAAAAATAGTGTGCGAATTGGGGTCGTTAATCTCGCTTTTGAGCCATTTAGTTTCCTGGATAGCAACTATCTCTCTCTTTCTCTCTGGTTCCTTTTAACCACTAGAGGGCAATAGGGCATTGACTACGCCTCTTTTCCACCTCTGTCTATTAGCAGCCATCGCCTTTAGCTGGTCCCACGATTTGCCTATAGATTTTCCCTCTGCCTTAACAGATCTTTGGGTATTTTTGGGTCTTCCCACACGACGCCTTGCATCGGTTCCCTGAGGATTCCAATCTAGAGCCTGTCTTGCAATGTTTTTTGGCTCTTTTCGAAGTGTGTGACCTATCCACTGCCACTTCCGCCTTTTGATGTCGATGCCTATCCTATTTTGGCCAGTAATTTGGAGGAGGTCGTCGTTAGAGATTACCTCAGGGCTCAGGACAGCGAATTTGTAGGATGCGTCGAAGGCACTGATTCACGAAAGTTTGTAGTTTGGTTGTATATCACTGGTCACCTTCCAAGTGGAACACCCATATAAAAGCACAGATTTTACATTGCTTTCGAAGATCCGGAGTTTGGTATTTCTGGAGATGTTTTGTTTTGCCAGAGAGGAGTCAAACTGAAAAATACTGCTCGGGCTTTATTTATGCGCGACTCTACATCGGCATCAGCCCCACCATCCGCTGTCACTACGCTCCCAAAGTAAGTAAAGTTCTCGACTTTTTCTATCTGCTGTCCGGAGATAGAAATGTTTCTGAAGTCAAGCTCAGGTATTTCGTCTTAGCGGCATTAATTTTAAAAGCAGCACTTCGACTTTCACGATGCAAAGCATCTGTATTAGAGACAGATTATCTGCGGTGTTTGAAAGAAGGCAAATGTCGTCGGCATAGTCCAGGTGCTGAAGGTAATCAAATAATTTCCACCTGATACCCTTACTTTTATGGTCGCCTAGAACGTCGCAGATTACGTCGTTGATGGTAATAAGGAACAGTATTGGTGATAAAATACAACCTTGTCTAACTCCATTGTTCACCTCAAAAGGACTAGACAATTCGCCCTTGTGCAAAACGTGACATTGGGCTCCGTTATAGGACTCCTTTATGATGGCAATCAGTTTCTCTGGTATGCCTCTCCTACGTAAGGCTGTCCAGATGTAAGCCCGGTCGACGCTGTCAAACGCCTTCTCGAAATCAATGAACAATAGATGTAACGGGGATCTCCATTTAGCGGATTGTTCAATAATAATTCGGAGGGTGTTGATATGATCGCTACATGAAAAACCCTCACGAAAACCAGCTTGTTCATTGTTCAAAGTGCGGTCGATCGTTTTCTTGATCCGGTCCAAGATTATTTTGGCCATCAGTTTAGAGACTGCAGGGAGGAGACAGATTCCACGCCAATTATTGCAATCCTTGAGACTTCCTTTTTTGGGGATTTTAATAATGACGCCCTTCTTCCATTCTTGAGGGAAAGTCTCGGTTGTCCAACACTCTTGGATGAGGGGAAGAAGAATATCCGCTGAAGCATTGATGTCCGCTTTAGAAAATTCCATCGGGATACCGTCTGCCGCGGGGCCTTACCTGCTTCCAATGATTGAAGGGCCTTAATTATTTCCAGCTTGGATGGTACGCCGGTGTTAATTCTGGCCATTCGTGGAAGTCTTACTGTCTCCGGTGGAGATGGGCTTGAAGGGTTAAAGTTGTTGTTAAGAACCTCCATGAAATGCTCTCTCCATCGGCGCAGTTGTTGTTCATCTCCCAACTAACAAACTCTTGAGAGCTTGGCTCTTGGGAAGTGGAATAAGCTCTCATAAGACTCTTACAACTCTTATAATGTAGATCTAGTAGCAAGTTTCAAATAAACTCTTTAAGTACATTTATTATAAGATTATTACTCTCGGAGAGTCATATTATTGTTACAAGTTCATATTTTGTTGCCTTGGACTCTCATAGAGTCTTTGTAGTGAGAGTTTAACTCTTCAGGACTTAAACTCTTATAAAAATGTTCTTACAAGAGGTTTATTCTTATGAGTCTTATAATGAGAGCTTTATAAATGCTTTAGTCTTTAACATCTTATTACAATACTTTTATAAGAACACCTATAAGAAGAGTGTTGTGAGTGCACGATTGATTTCATAGAAGCTAAGCAATCTGTCACTATAATCACACAAGAAATTTAACACAGCATAACCGACCCGGATTATATATAGCAACTTTTTTTCGACGAAGAAAATGGACGGAATAATATAGTCGACTCAATGAGCGTAACAAAATTCACTGGAAAAACACTAAAAATGCTATAAGAATTACCTGCCACCGAATCCTTCTCCGCTGGATATAGTAATTACCACTTTCTGTTAGTTTTGTTAAATACGGAACACATACTTATGCGACGCACAGAAATAATAAATAAACGTCAAATTTACGCTCATACTGAAACTTATGCTCTCTTATGGAGAATAGAATCCTTATTGTGAGACTTTAAGTTTCATAAGGAGAGTTTAATTTTATTGAATAGAGCTTAATTCTCATAGTGAGACTTTAGTTATTATAAAAAGAGCCATCCTCTTGAAATAAGAGATTTAGACTAATATGAAGAATTTAGTTATAGTAAAAAGAGCCGCCCTCCTGTTATCAGAGTTCTGGCTTTGTATGAAGATTTAATGGATAGATGCCATCTTTTTTTCAGACAAAATTGCATTAGGGGAAAATTAAATTTGAATTTATGAATGATTATGTGTCATTGCATATACCAAATTGAAAGGATTGTGATTTTTTAAACTGACGAATGTTATTCAATTAAGTTTTATGCAAGATATCATCGTTAGATAATAATTATATTTCCAGAAAATCTTATAAAAAAATTAAAAATAGATTATTTTCAGAGGGCTTTGTCATTTTTCGAAGCAAAATAGTTATATTCAACAATAAAATTTTGATCGCATTAAAATGTTGACTCATATTTGTGGGAAAATCATCGTTTGACAAGTTAATATATCCCTCATTCAAAAATGTTGTCTAAGTTGTTGTCGAAATAATAAC
This sequence comes from Microchrysa polita, assembly GCA_949715475.1. NCBI lineage: Eukaryota > Metazoa > Arthropoda > Insecta > Diptera > Stratiomyidae > Microchrysa > Microchrysa polita. Next base: position 87,751,809 of record OX454417.1, read on the forward strand.
ACACGAAAACAGAAGTTCTCGTAAGGTCGTATATTTACATTTGACAAACAAAGACAGCGTATGTTTCAATATCACATTCACTCCTTCTAGCTTCACTTATAATGAGAGCTTGTAACCCTTTATGAGACTCTTACAAGAGTAGACTCTTACACTGATAAGAAGCCTTAAAATCTTCTTATAAGACATGTGTAATTCTTATAAACAGAGTTGAAGTTTAGATATAAGATCAATTTAACTCTTGTAAAGTGGTTCATTTAATACTTATAAGACTCTTATAAGATTCTTATAGTACTCTTCAAGAGTTAAATTTCAAGAGTTGATGTCTTGATGTTGGCTCTTATAAGAGTCTTGTAGACTGTTATAAGAGCAAAATTGTTAGTTGGGCTGTGACTAGCAGAGACCCGTCTTTATCTTTCACAGGATGCTCATTGGTAAAATATTTGCCAGTCAGTGGCTTTATGAGTTTGTAAAGGGTTCCACTGTCACCACGGTAAGCCGCATCTTCTGCCTCCAAAGCTAACGCGTTGATGTTCTTGCGTTTATCACGTCTAACGCTCCTCTGCACTGTTTTTGAAGAGAACTGTACTCGGTCCTCAGTTGTTGCTTAACTGAATTATCAGTAGCCGAGTTTATTTGTTCTTTAATTCTCTTCCGTGCAGTTATCAGAGACCATGTATCATCACTGATAAATGGTCTTCTACCTCGCTGTAGTCTGCCCACAAATGTTTCGCCACACGATAGAAAAGCTTCCTTCACAATGGTCCATCTATCATCAATAGAAGAAGCATCTGGTGTTTGTGCATTAGCTACCTTGCGCAATGCGCTAGAAACTGCGCGTATTGTTGATGGTTCTTTAAGCTTTTGCACAATGAATCGCGGCAATACACGCTCGTTTTGTGTGCGACAAACAGCAGCGGTTCGCAAGCGAATTTTTGCGATGACAAGTTGGTGATCGCTGCCTACATCAGCACCACGTTTAGCCCTGACGTCCATGAGACAATTCCACCATGTTTTGGAGATGGCTATATGGTCAATCTGGTTCTCTGTTCGGCCATCTGGAGATATCCATGTTGATAAATGGCAAGGTTTGTGTTTGAACAGGGTGCCGCCAATGACAAGCTGACGAAAGTTACAGAACTCTACGAACAACTCACCATTGTCGTTCCTGACACCCAGACCGTGATTGCCCATTAGATGTTCCAATCCAACATTGTCAGACCCAATTTTAGCATTGAGATCCCCCATAATAATTTTTATGTCACCTCTGGGAACCTTGTCAAAGGTGTCGCCAAGCAGGTGGTAAAAGGATGTTCCAATCCAACATTGTCAGACCCAATTTTAGCATTGAGATCCCCCATAATAATTTTTATGTCACCTCTGGGAACCTTGTCAAAGGTGTCGCCAAGCAGGTGGTAAAAGGCATCTTTAGCATGCTGGTCGGCTGACTCTGTCGGGGCGTAGCACTGAATAATAATAATGTTTCTTACTCTGGACTTGAATCTAGCAGTTATTATTCGGTCGGAAATAGGCCTCCAATCTATGAGGGATTGGCGAGCTTCCTTGTTTTAAAAGGATGCCGACTCCAGTCATTCTGGGTGTGGATTCAAGTTCACTACCAGAGTAAAGCAGCACAGTTTGGGAACTAGGTGATAAGGTCGTTCCCGAACCGGTCCATCTTGTTTCGCTCAGTCCTAATATCGAAATTCTATATGCAGTCATTTCCCGCTCGACTTCCGTGAGTCTCGTACTACTGCACTCACCCCACATAGTTCGAACGTTCCAAAAACCAATCGTAGTCCGTTGTTTGTAGCCAAAAGTCGTTGCCGGTAAATCAGACCGTGGTATCCGATGCTCGTTCAATGTTTCGAGTGTAGTTTAGTTTCAGGTATGCGAGTTACAAGCCTACACACCCTATCCCTCAAGTCGCCTTTTACGACAAGCCGGGAACGCTGTGGCATAATTCTAACCCCAACACCATAGGGGTCAATTTATATTAAGTTTCGTACATATCCACACAATTTAGCACAAACAACGTCGCGGGCAAATCGCGGTGATTTGTACGAAACCCTGGAGAGTTTTATTCTCCCCTGCCTCATTAGTCGTCTTCTACGACACGCCGGAGGAAGCGGAGGCATTATTCTTGACCCATGCCGCAGGGCATGGATTGCAACTATATGCTCAGCTTGTATTGTTCTACCTGATCTATTCAGTGAGCGTACATTCCAGGATCCGAAAGAGTAATCATTTTTTCGTTTGCGGGGTCGTCGTTGTTTTGTATCCGTCCAATCCGAGGCATTAGTTTCATGTTTCGTGACTTGACGTTTTTTCTTAGGATGAGTTGCGGGCACATCGCTAAACCATGATAGGGTTTAATCGTAGAGTAAAGGCCATCATGGGCATGCCTCGAAGATGCTGTTTTGGTGGTTGGATTAAACTTTTTCTGTCACCTATCACGTTAAGTAACCTGAGATGCTGCAGATGTAAATACAGCACAGCAGCGGTTACTCGGATAATGCGGGAAAGTAACGTCGCGTAATTGGCCGAAGCCGTTCACCCTATGAAGCTCCTCCTGCATAGCTAGGGGTTCGCAGTTATGCCACAACTAAAGAAGATATAGGAATCGGCGAAACCTTTCAACCTTTATCTTCCCCCTTGCACCATATTTTATGGGATTTATGTTACATTTGGCACTCACGCACTGTCAATTGGTGAAAAGTGCTCCCATAAAGCACTCCTACTTTCTCGCGGAGGCATGATTATTTTAAATAGTTATCTTGCTAGCATAGTTCAACACAGTATGTAGTTAGTTTGTTATTTTTGGTACGGATAAATGATTTTAATTATGTACAATTATCGTCAAAATCAAAACTAAGCCAACATTAAAATACTAAAAAAGGTGACACACATAATATTATCTAAACTATTAAAATCACTATATATTAGCTATAAATGTTTACGCTTTAGTTTGTTTTTCAGTTTTAGTAAGTCAAGATTAAAGTAAAATCAATAATAATTAAATTCAATGTAAAACAAACACGGGTAATATTCTAGTACGAAAAATATTTTTAAATAATCAACTACCACTTTGATTATCTTTTAACGAATGCGCAATATATCCACGATCCCATTATCCCTTTCCTGAGTATGCAAATACAACCCAGAGAAATTTTCCATTCGTTCTTAACTTATACCATACTCACTACTTTCCTAAGAGAATGAATGCCGAGAGTCAATTAATTAGAATGCATTATCCACAGTATAGAAAGAGTTCGCTCCACACACCTGTAAGTCAGCACCCAAAAACAAGTCGCACTCTCTTCGCAAAATTTTTCAGCGCAATAACCTGCCACCGGTTACCTGGAGCAGATTCAGGTATCAGGTTCAGGTATATGACAATTAAAAATACATTTTCCAGCTTGTGTATTACGATGGCGATTGGCTATCGGTATTGTTTTCCTTGACCCATATATTCCTCCTGTGTGTTTGGTGGAGCGATATGAGCTAAGGAATATTGGAAATCACGTAATTAAATATAATTAACATTCAATTTACTATGTAGTAATAAAAAAAGATAAATGAAATAGCAGCCATTATTAATTTGCACTGCGGCCGTCGCAATCGAGGTGGCCACTTTCAAATGTATATTTTCGTAGCTAATCATTTTTAATTTAAAATATTTGTGCATACAGTCATTAGTAAACATGTTATAGGAACAGATCAACAGATGTTACTCTCTGCCAAATAATTAAATTTTATTTTAATTTAAGTTTAAGTTGAATATATAAACCACTTAACTCAATGAGGTTTATAAAGAACTGTCCAAAATATGATATTCTGACTGTGACCTAGCTTTAATTTTTGTAAAATAGTTGGATTAATTTGTTCTAAATCGGATGTGAGCATTTCTTGTGTATGATATATATTGATAATATACTAAATTGATAAAATTAGTAGATAACTATTGCTGAAAATCATTCACTCAATTCTTTAAAAAATTATTCGTCAACTGTCGTACGTCCAGTTTCTCATAGCGCAAAATCACCCGTTTTTTCTCGACACTTCAGTCATCCTCAAACTGTCGTCAGTGTCGATTCGTTTATCCACCGTGTTTTTACAAGTTTTAATTAATCGCCATGTCTGAAGAAGCCGCTCCAGTCGCCGCAGCTCCAGCTGCATCCCCGAAAAAGGCAGCGAAGGAAGCAGCCGGGCCAAAGAAGCCAAAAGCTGCACCAACTCACCCGCCAACGTCGACGATGGTAGTCGCCGCCATCAAAGCCTTGAAGGAACGTAGTGGCTCTTCACTTCCTGCCATTAAGAAGTATTTGGCTGCCAACTACAAGGTCGATGTCGTCAAATTGGCCCCGTTCATCAAGAAGTACTTGAAGAGTGCCGTGACCAGTGGAAAATTGGTTCAAACCAAGGGTAGTGGTGCGTCGGGTTCATTCAAATTGTCTGCCGCCGAGAAGAAGGAAAAGAAGCCTGCTGCTGCCAAACCGAAAGCTAAGTCAGCTGCAAAGATGCCAAAAGCTGCGACCAAACCCATGAAGGCTTCCGGTGAGAAGAAAGCGGCAAAACCCAAGAAGCCTGCAGCGAAGAAAGCCGCCTCTGGTGCTGCTAAGTCGCCAGCAAAGAAAACAAAAGCAGCGGCCAAGCCAAAGAAGGCTGGAGAAAAGAAAGCGGCGAAACCCAAGAAAAATCCTACCAAGGCTGCCGCCAAGAAGAAAGCCTCTCGTACCGTTAAGACTACAAAGAAGACTGTGTGGGTGTGGGCGGAAAATGCTGCCGATGCCAAGAAGGCATTAGCCAAAATGTAAATTAGTTCATATTGAACTCGAATGCCAACAGTCCTTTTTAGGGCTAACATGAGTATTATCAAAGAGCAGAATTTTCTATTATGTTCATTTTATAATATCTAAAAAATGGAGCTATTAATCAGTTCCCATAGGGTAGGGTTAGAAAAGAGTTAACTCTTTAATTTCGTATTTTATCAAGTGGTACTACCGTACAAATGGACTATCGAAAAGTGAAGCTTTGTCAGGTCTTCTATTTTTATCAGCACATATGTTTTTCTAGTCTGGTTATCATTCCAGTATATTGTTGCACTGTAATCTCGCGCAAGGTGTAGAATAATGATCGAAAGGGATGGACAAAGCCAACGGCCGCTTCTGCAACTCCTTTCATGCTGTCTTTGAGCTCCTCCCAGAAATCATGGATGCCTAAATTGTTGATGTTATCAAGCATGGGCGACAGTTTTTTCTCAAGTGCTTTAGTATAAGCAGCCGCCGTGGCATCATCAATCAAATTGTCAACCTCGAAGATCTTGGCAGGGTTGATTCTCGATAGGTGCACCGAAGAGATCCTGCGCCTGTAGGTTGTCTTCACCAAATAATGATCGGAGTCGCAGTTAGCTCTTCGATAGTATCGAACATCTAAGACATTAGAAGCCCATCTCTTGCTGACCAGTACGTGATCGATCTGGTTCATGAATACACATCTGGTGACTTCCAGGTCTGCTTATGGATTCGTCGATGAGGGAAACATGTAGAGTTATGACCAGGTTTCTGTTTCTGCCGCTCGCGAAGTCGATAAGTCGTTGACCGTTGTTGTTGTTGTTTTCGTAGTGGAGTCTGTGTCCTCCAGTAGTTCCCATAAGCCAGCTTTCGTTTCCGACTTTGACGTTAAAGTCTCCTTAATCGCGTCTTCTTTTACTTCTGTAGAGGCATGCGCATTAATGAGCCAGAGATTAGCGAAACGGATTTTAATGCGGATCGCCGCTCGTTTATGGGTTTGAAGCCGATAACGTGGTCCTTGAGCTGATACTCACGATAAAAGCCACTCCAAACTCCTCGTTGCCCTCCTCTTTACCACTTGTAAAAATAGTGTGCGAATTGGGGTCGTTAATCTCGCTTTTGAGCCATTTAGTTTCCTGGATAGCAACTATCTCTCTCTTTCTCTCTGGTTCCTTTTAACCACTAGAGGGCAATAGGGCATTGACTACGCCTCTTTTCCACCTCTGTCTATTAGCAGCCATCGCCTTTAGCTGGTCCCACGATTTGCCTATAGATTTTCCCTCTGCCTCAACAGATCTTTGGGTATTTTTGGGTCTTCCCACACGACGCCTTGCATCGGTTCCCTGAGGATTCCAATCTAGAGCCTGTCTTGCAATGTTTTTTGGCTCTTTTCGAAGTGTGTGACCTATCCACTGCCACTTCCGCCTTTTGATGTCGATGCCTATCCTATTTTGGCCAGTAATTTGGAGGAGGTCGTCGTTAGAGATTACCTCAGGGCTCAGGACAGCGAATTTGTAGGATGCGTCGAAGGCACTGATTCACGAAAGTTTGTAGTTTGGTTGTATATCACTGGTCACCTTCCAAGTGGAACACCCATATAAAAGCACAGATTTTACATTGCTTTCGAAGATCCGGAGTTTGGTATTTCTGGAGATGTTTTGTTTTGCCAGAGAGGAGTCAAACTGAAAAATACTGCTCGGGCTTTATTTATGCGCGACTCTACATCGGCATCAGCCCCACCATCCGCTGTCACTACCCTCCCAAGGTAAGTAAAGTTCTCGACTTTTTCTATCTGCTGTCCGGAGATAGAAATGTTTCTTTGCCTTTCTGATGTCAAGCTCAGGTATTTAGTCTTAGCGGCATTAATTTGTAAAGCAGCACATCGACTTTCACGATGCAAAGCATCTGTCATTTGAGACAGATTATCTGCGGTGTTTGAAAGAAGGCAAATGTCGTCGGCATAGTCCAGGTGCTAAAGGTAATCAAATAATTTCCAACTGATACCCTTACTTTTATGGTCGCCTAGATCGTCGCAGATTACGTCGTTGATGATAAAATACAACCTTGTCTAACTCCATTGTTCACCTCAAAAGGACTAGACAATTCGCCCTTGTGCAAGACGTGACATTGGGCTCCGTTATAGGACTCCTTTATGATGGCAATCAGTTTCTCTCGTATGCCTCTCCTACGTAAGGCTGTCCAGATATAAGCCCGGTCGAGGCTGTCAAACGCCTTCTCGAAGTCAATGAACAATAGATGTAACGGGGATCTCCATTCAGCGGATTGTTCAATTATAATTCGGAGGGTGTTGATATGATCGCTACATGACAAACCCTCACGAAAACCAGCTTGTTCATTGTTCAAAGTGCGGTCGATCGTTTTCTTGATCCGGTCCAAGATTATTTTGGCCATCAGTTTAGAGACTGCAGGGAGGAGACAGATTCCACGCCAATTATTGCAATCCTTGAGACTTCCTTTTTTGGGGATTTTAAATAATGACGCCCATTTTCCATTCTTGAGGGAAAGTCTCGTTTGTCCAACACTCTTGGATGAGGGGAAGAAGAATATCCGCTGTAGCGTTGATGTCCGCTTTAGAAAATTCCATCGGGATACCGTCTGCCCCGGGGCCTTACCTGCTTCCAATGATTGAAGGGCCTTAATTATTTCCAGGTTGGATGGTACGCCGGTGTTAATTCTGGCCATTCGTGGAAGACTTACTGTCTCCGGTGGAGATGGGCTTGAAGGGTTAAAGTTGTTGTTAAGAACCTCCATGAAATGCTCTCTCCATCGGCGCAGTTGTTGTTCATCTGTGACTAGCAGAGACCCGTCTTTATCTTTCACAGGATGCTCATTGGTAAAATATTTGCCAGTCAGTGGCTTTATGAGTTTGTAAAGGGTTCCACTGTCACCACGGTAAGCCGCATTTTCTGCCTCCAAAGCTAACGCGTTGATGTTCTTGCGTTTATCGCGTCTAACGCTCCTCTGCACTGTTTTTTAAAGAGAACTGTACTCGGTCCTCAGTTGTTGCTTAACTGAATTATCAGTAGCCGAGTTTATTTGTTCTTTAATTCTCTTCCGTGCAGTTATCAGAGACCATGTATCATCACTGATAAATGGTCTTCTACCTCGCTGTAGTCTGCCCACAAATGTTTCGCCACACGATAGAAAAGCTTCCTTCACAATGGTCCATCTATCATCAATAGGAGAAGCATCTGGTGTTTGTGCATTAGCTACCTTACGCAATGCGCTAGAAACTGCGCGTATTGTTGATGGTTCTTTATGCTTTTTCACATTGAATCGGGGCAATACACACTCGTTTTGTGTGCGACAAACAGCAGCGGTTCGCAAGCGAATTTGGTTCTCTGTTCGGCCATCTGGAGACATCCATGTTGATAAATGGCAAGGTTTGTGTTTGAACAGGGTGCCGCCAATGACAAGCTGACGAAAGTTACAGAACTCTACGAACAACTCACCATTGTCGTTCCTGACACCCAGACCGTGATTGCCCATTAGATGCTCCAATCCAACATTGTCAGACCCAATTTTAGCATTAAGATCCCCCATAATAATTTTTATGTCACCTCTGGGAACCTTGTCAAAGGTGTCGCCAAGCAGGTGGTAAAAGGCATCTTTAGCATGCTGGTCGGCTGACTCTGTCGGGGCGTAGCACTGAATAATAATAATGTTTCTTACTCTGGACTTGAATCTAGCAGTTATTATTCGGTCGGAAATAGGCCTCCAATCTATGAGAGATTGGCGAGCTTCCTTGTTGAAAAGGATGCCGACTCCAGCCATTCTGGGTGTGGATTCAAGTTCACTACCAGAGTAAAGCAGCACAGTTTGGGAACTAGGTGATAAGGTCGTTCCCGAACCGGTCCATCTTGTTTCGCTCAGTCCTAATATCGAAATTCTATATGCAGTCATTTCCCGCTCGACTTCCGTGAGTCTCGTACTACTGCACTCACCCCACATAGTTCGAACGTTCCAAAAACCAATCGTAGTCCGTTGTTTGTATCCAAAAGTCGTTGCCGGTAAATCAGTCCGTGGTATCCGAGGCTCGTTCAATGTTTCGAGTGTAGTTTAGTTTCAGGTATGCAAGTTACAAGCCTACACACCCTATCCCTCAAGTCGCCTTTTACGACAAGCCGGGAACGCTGTGGCATAATTCTAACCCCAACACCATAGGGGTCAATTTATATTAAGTTTCGTACATATCCACACAATTTAGCACAAACAACGTCGCGGGCAAATCGCGGTGATTTGTACGAAACCCTGGAGAGTTTTATTCTCCCCTGCCTCATTAGTCGTCTTCTACGACACGCCGGAGGAAGCGGAGGCATTATTCTTGACCCATGCCGCAGGGCATGGATTGCAACTATATGCTCAGCTTGTATTGTTCTACCTGATCTATTCAGTGAGCGTACATTCCAGGATCCGAAAGAGTAATCATTTTTTCGTTTGCGGGGTCGTCGTTGTTTTGTATCCGTCCAATCCGAGGCATTAGTTTCATGTTTCGTGACGTTTTTTCTTAGAATGAGTTGCGGGCACATCGCTAAACCATGATAGGGTTTAATCGTAGAGTAAAGGCCATCATGGGCATGCCTCGAAGATGCTGTTTTGGTGGTTGGATTAAACGTTTTCTGTCACTTATCACGTTAAGTAACCTGAGACGCTGCAGATGTAAATACAGCACAGCAGCGGTTACTCGGATAATGCGGGAAAGTAACGTCGCGTAATTGGCCGAAGCCGTTCACCCTATGAAGCTCCTCCTGCATAGCTAGGGTTTCGCAGTTATGCCACAACTAAAGAAGATATAGGAATCGGCGAAACCTTTCAACCTTTATCTTCCCCCTTGCACCATATTTTATGGGATTTATGTTACATTTGGCACTCACGCACTGTCAATTGGTGAAAAGTGCTCCCATAAAGCACTCCTACTTTCTCGCGGAGGCATGATTATTTTAAATAGTTATCTTGCTAACACAGTTCAAACAGTATGTAGTTAGTTTGTTATTTTTGGTACGGATAAATGATTATAATTATGTACAATTATCGTCAAAATCAAAACTAAGCCAACATTAAAATACTAAAAAAGGTGACACACATAATATTATCTAAACTAGTAAAGTCACTATATATTAGCTATAAATGTTTACGCTTTAGTTTGTTTTTCAGTTTTAGTAAGTCAAGATTAAAGTAAAATCAATAATAAGTAAATTAAATGTAAAACACACACGGGTAATATTCTAGTACGAAAAACAAATATTTTTAAATAATCAACTACAACTATCAAAAACTACACAGTATAAAAAATTATGTACATACTTAGAAACAGCGAAAACACTTAACGTATGCTAATTAACACGAGAGCAAGGGTAACAGCGATTCCGACCACTTTGATCTTTTAACGAATGCGCAATATATCCACCCAGAGAATTTTTCCAATCGTTCTTAACTTATACCATACTCCCTAGTTTTCCTAAGAGAATGAATGCCGAGAGTCAATTAATTAGAACGCATTATCCACAGTAGAAAGAGTTCGCTTCACGCACCTGTAAGTCAGCATCCAAAAACAAGTCGCACTCTCTTCGCAAAACCTGCCACCGGTTACTTGGAGCAGATGCAGGTATCAGGTATGACAATTAAGAAAACATTTTCCAGCTTGTGTATTACGATGGCGATGGGCTCTCCGGTACCGGTATTGTTTTCCTTGACGCATATATTCCTCCTGTGTGTTTGGTAGAGCGATATGAGTTAAGCAAGGAATCACGTAATTACATATAATTAATATTCAATTTACTATGTAGTAATAAAAAAAGATAAATGAAACAGCAGCCATTATTCATTTGCACTGCGGCCGTCGCAATCGAGGTTGCCACTTTCAAATGTATATTTTTGTAGCTAATCATTTTTAATTTAAAATATTTGTGCATACAGTAATTAGTAAACATGTTATAGGAACAGATCAACAGATGTTACTGTCTGCCAAATAATTAAATTTTATTTTAATTTAAGTTTAAGTTGAATATATAAACCACTTAACTCAGTGAGGTTCATAAAGAACTGTTCAAAATATGGTATTCTGACTGTGACCTAGCTTTAATTTTTGTAAAATAGTTGGATTAATTTGTTCTAAATCGGATGTGAGCATTTCTTGTGTATGATATATATTGATAATATACTAAATTGATAAAATTAGTAGATAACTATTGCTGAAAATCATTCACTCAATTCTTTAAAAAATTATTCGTCAACTGTCGTACGTCCAGTTTCTCATAGCGCAATATCACCCGTATTTCTCGACACTTCAGTCATCCTCAAACTGTCGTCAGTGTCGATTCGTTTATCCGCCGTGTTTTAATTAATCGCCATGTCTGAAGAAGCCGCTCCAGTCGCCGCAGCTCCAGCTGCATCCCCGAAAAAGGCAGCGAAGAAAGCAGCCGGGCCAAAGAAGCCAAAAACTGCACCAACTCACCCGCCAACGTCGACGATGGTAGTCGCCGCCATCAAAGCCTTGAAGGAACGTAGTGGCTCTTCACTTCCTGCCATTAAGAAGTATCTGGCTGCCAACTACAAAGTCGATGTCGTCAAATTGGCCCCGTTCATCAAGAAGTACTTGAAAAGTGCCGTAACCAGTGGAAAATTGGTTCAAACCAAGGGTAGTGGTGCGTCGGGTTCATTCAAATTGTCTGCCGCCGAGAAGAAGGAAAAGAAGCCTTCTGATGCCAAACCGAAAGCTAAATCGGCAGTTAAGAAACCGAAAGCTGCGGCCAAGCCGAAGAAGGCTGGAGAAAAGAAAGCGGCTAAACCAAAGAAGGCTGCCGCCAAGCCAAAGAAGCCTGCAGCGAAGAAAGCCGCCTCTGGTGCCGCTAAGGCTGCAAAGAAGTCTGGTAGTGTGAAAGCCAAGGCTCCAAAAGATAAGAAGCCGAAAGCCGCTCCCAAGGCTAAGGCTGCCGCGAAACCAAAGAAGGCTGCGCCTGCTAAAAAAGCTGCCCCCAAGAAGGCAGCAGCCAAAAAGTAACTTGGTTCATATTGAACCTTCTTCTTTAACCAACAGTCCTTTTTAGGGCTAACATAAATATTATCAAAGAGCAAAATTTTTTATATGTAATTTGATTAAGCTCCATGCGTTCAGAAGGTGGGAGAACGAATTGGTCTCGACGATGATGATCTTGGATATAAAATTGAAATTTCCGCCGAGTTATAGTCAGTCAGAGGACCTCACATTGAACCAAGAAGCAACGTTTTTAATTAGTTACCACTTCGCTCATTCTCAAACGGTTTTGTTTCAGTATAGATTCTGCGACAATATTTACGTGATCTACGGGCCAAATATATAGTGCGAAAGTTCAAGCGGCCACTGAATGAATTACAATACATGTACTTGAAAATTCCATTGAGGCAGGGGCCAAATATCACTTTCTGCAGGATTGAGTGGGCCGCACGGGTGTTTTCGAAAACACCCATAGAAAATTATTTTTGAAATTTCATCACATAATATTTCTTAAAATATAAGTATAAAGTGATGCCCACACCAACGCGACACGAATTTTTCGTTGCGAACTCTCCCGTAAGGGGGAGGATAATGGTTGAAAGGCTCCGGCCGATTCCTATATCCTTTTCAGTTGTGGCATAACTGCGGACCCTTAGCTATGCAGGAGGAGCTTCATAGGGTGAGCGGCTCCGGCCAATTCCCATGTTTCTCTATGGGGCGTTACTTTCCCGCATTATCCGAGTAACAGCTGCGCCTGAGTGCTGTATTAACAACTTCAGCGTCTCAGGTTACTAAATGTAATAGGGTGACAAAAAACAAATAGTCAATCACCGAAGCAGCACCTCCCAGGCATCTCCATGATGGACCTCTTTCGTTTTACCAATACTATCATGGTTAAGCGATGGGCCGACAACCCATCCTTGGAAAAAATTCTACGTCAAGAACGGACGGATACAACCCAACGGGACCTGGAATGTACGCTCCCTGAATAGGCCAGGGACCTTAAAGGATCAGGTCGAAAAATATAAGCTGAGCATTGTTGCACTCCAGAAAACAAATGGTCCTACTGGCAACCATTGTATATTGCATTATTTGCAGTTACAATACGCCTCTCCGGGGCGGACCACTCCCGTTTGCTACAACAAACGGCCAAGAGTTGCCAAAACGTCTCCCTGGCAAGAGCCTCGAAGGTCTCGATGCAGGAAGGTTGTGTATGTCTGTGTATATGTATGGACTCGTTATATATGTTTTTTCGTCATATTGGGAGCATCACATCTCGACGCGGCTGCTCTCAATTCTTCTCTTACGCGCCGGCATTGAAGCAAATCCAGGCCCTGTCTTGGTATGGATGTGTAGTGTCTGCAACCGACGTATCGGTTCAAATGCCAGTTCACTTCAGTGTAGTTGCTGTTCGGAGTGGGTGCATTTCAGATGCTCCGGTTTGAGAAGGATGGGTCATTACATAGAAGGTACATTTTTGCACCAGGCTGTAGATTTACTGGGCAGCCTCGGGTATTACCAGGCCCCTCCCTACCACCAATGCCCCCTAATCCCCCCCCCCAATCATGTTGCCTTGAATGGAAGACACAGTTTAACTCTTGCCCCTCCGCCAGCAACTTTTACACCGGTGTCCATACTGCAGTTCAACTGTAATGGCATCCTAGGGAAAATTTCCGAAATCACAAGCTTCTGGAGAAAGTACAGAATTCTGATTGCAGCCATCCAAGAGACGAAGCTCCACGCGAATTCACCATTCAACGCTGAAGGTGAATATATCATCATACGCAAGACAGAGAAGGTGCCACGAATGATTCTCACCCTGGAGGTGGACTTGCCTTCCTAATACACAGGTCCGTACATTACAGTGTATTAGATGTAGTTTCAGACGGTACGGCGGAGTTGCAAGCCATCTCAGTTTCATCAGGGAGCACCAATATTGAAATTGTTAATATCTACATACCACCACATTCTCGTTGTACAAACTACCATTTCAATATTGGTCCTCTTCTTAATGGAGAGCACAGGATCATTCTTGGCAACTTCAATGCCCATCATGAACTCTGGCATTCGCATCCCGCGCTTCACAACGATACAATGGGTGAAGCTATCGCCGAATCTCTGGACGCATCAGATTTCTGTACCGTCAATGAAGACTCGCCAACCCGTGATGCAAACAATTGTATTAGCTCCCCAGACATTACAATTGTCAGCGCCAGCCTAATTAGTGAGACCTCCTGGGAAACACGTACTGGTCTTCCCTCCGTTCACCTCCCAATCAAAGTCAGAATTGACAAACCAGCTGACCTGACCAAGTCAGAGAAGCGAACGTTTGTCAATCATAAAAAAGCAGATTGGGAAGGTTTCAAAACATTCACGTCATCAAAGTTCTTCGCGCTTCCTCCTCCCACCAATATACATAAGGCCGAACGGAACATTAGGAGCGTCATTACCAAAGCTGCGGCACGGTTCATCCCTGCAGGGCGCATTCCAAAGGTTCGTCCAAACTTTCCAACAAGTGCCGCAAGGTTAGCCGATGAACGTGACAACATTAGGCGCGCTAACCCTGGTGACCCCAGAATTCGGGAGCTCAATATTCAAATACAGCGACAAGTTAAAGACTACAAGAAGGCCAAATGGAACGAGCACCTCAATGACTGTAACCTTAATGAAGGTGCCAGTAAGTTATGGTCCACTGTCCGTGCCTTTCGAACCCCACAAAAGATAAGGGCAATATAGCCATAACCTTCGGCAAAAAAGAAACAAGCAATCCTCTTCAGTGTGCGAGCCAGTTCAATAAGCAATTTATTGAGCATCCCAAGTCCGATGGCCTTAAGCGCAAAATTAAAAGACGGATTCGTAGCCGAAATGTTGACTCCGTACCCCTTTACACCCCGGACCAGGTTAAAACAGTCATTGAGAATGCAAAAAACTCTAAGCCCCTTGGACCCGATGGCATTTCAATGGCCATGCTCAAACATCTTGACCTTCCTGCCATTGAGTATCTCACGGCAGTCTTTAACTTGTCAATGTCAACGCTTGCCACTCCCGACATCTGGAAACAATGTCGCATAGTCCCATGTCTTAAACCAGGGAAAAGTGCCAAACTAGGAACTTCCTACAGACCGATTACGATTCTGTCACCTGTAGCAAAGACGCTGGAAGCCCTCATCCACCCCACTCTCGTTTCACATGCGAAGCTAGAACCCCATCAGCACGGATTTAGACGCATGCACAGTACGACTACCGCTCTCGACTCGATCACTACACGTGTAAGAGACGGACTAAAATAACGTACACCATACCATAGAACCATCATGGTGGCAATTGACCTATCAAATGCGTTTGATAAGGTCAATCACTCCATGCTTCTGGCAAACCTCCTCAACATGCATGTTCCGACACAAGAGATAAGATGGATTGCCAACTATCTAGCTGGAAGGCAATCCTTCACCGAGTTTCGAGGCAGTCGTTCCAAACTCAGAAAGATCAAATTAGGTGTTCCTCAGGGTGGGGTTGTTTCTCCCACCTTGTTTAACATCTATATGGCAGGTCTCCCAACACCTCCGGAAGGCATTGAAGTTATCTGATATGCCGATGACTGCACTGTACTCGCCACGGAAAACGACGACGAACTATAAATCGAATCCGTATAGATACGCAGCGGTTCACACCTTTCTGCACCGCTAAAAGAAGAAGAAGAAGTCAGTGAAGACTCGGTTAAAGACGAGTTCTATCACCGCCTAGAAAATCTCTTCGATTCACTTCAATCAAACGATGTCAAATTGCTGCTGGGGGATTTTAACTCCAAAGTCGGAAACGAAAGTTGCCATAGGGGGATTACTGGAGGGTACAGCCTCCATGAAGACTGTATCGACAATGGCCAACGACTAATTGACTTCGCGACCAGCAGAAACATGATCATTAGCTCTACATGTTTTCCGCATCGTCGCATTCACAGGCAGACCTGGAGATCTCCAGATCAACATACCGTCAACCAAATTGTCCACGTCCTCGTCTGTAAGAGATGGACATCGAGCATCGTGGATGTTCGATCCTATCGTGGAGCAAATATTGATTCTGACCACTATATGGTGAAGGCGACTTATAGGTGCAAAATTTCTTCGGTGCATCATTCGAGATTCAACCCGGCAAACATTTTTGCGGTTGACAAATTGTCGAATGATGCCACGGTGGTTGCTTTTACGAATGCCCTTGAGGAGAAGCCGACGCCCTTACTAAAAAACATCAACAACGAAGGCGCCCTTGAGATCTGGGATACACTCAAAGACACCATCAAAGGGTTCGCAGAGGAGGTTGGGGGCTGCAAAGCCCGGAGCGCCCGAAACGATTGGTTTGACGAAGGCGCAACTAGAGCCAAAAAAAACAAATATGACGAGCTTCGACGATTTTCGAATAGGTTAATTAGGCGTAAGAAACGTAAGCATCTTGACGAGCAGTTGATGCGAATAAACCAAAGACTAGCTAGTAGGACAAGCGTACAAGCTGATTAATTTAATTAAAAGTGGATACCAACCCAGGACCAGCCTCTGTAAGGATAAGGATGGGAATATCATTAGCGACCCCGATAGCGTTGATAAACGCTGGGCCTCACATTTTGAAGAGCTCCTCAATGTTCAACCGAACAACTCCACACAAGAAGCTCCGGAGCTGATGGCTGAAACAGGTCGTCCCGTTCAACCCCCAACAGTAGAAGAAGTTGATCTCGCCATGCAAGCACTAAAACATAATAAAGCCCCGGGCGCTGACGAGATTCCAGCTGAACTGCTGAAGCATGGTGGGGAGAGCCTTGTTAAGGCTATACACACACTTATCGTTAAAGTATGGAACGACGAAATAATCCCGAAAGATTGGCGTAAAAGTATCATTTGCCCAATCCACAAAAAAAGGGGATAAGTTAAAATGTGAGAACTACAGAGGCATCTCATTAGTTTGTACGACTTATAAGATTTTATCTAAAATTCTAGAAAATAGAATTAATCCGTACGCAGAAGAAATCATTGGTGAGTACCAAGGCGGCTTTAGACCTGGTCGTTCGACGACAGATCAGCTTTTTACAGTGAAGCTTTTACTCCAGAAGTGCTGGGAATACAACATCGACGTATACCCAATATTTGTCGACTTCAAGCAGGCATACGACAGTATCGATCGAAGCGTACTGTACAACATTCTGCTGCATTTTGGTATACCGACTAAGCTAGTGCGACTCATAAGGATGACGATGCCTAGTACCGTCTCGCAGGTCAGAGTTCAGAACAGACTCACTGACCTATTTGAAACTCGTACTGGACTCAAGCAAGGCGACGGGCTGGCGCCGACGCTCTTAAACCTGGCTCTGGAATATGATCAAACATCTCTTGGAAAATGCTAGCGACTACAATTTTTAGAAATTCGTGCATAGTGGGTTGGGGTGTGCTTCTAAACCGAATCCCAGCACTCAATAGTGAGTGAACAGCATTGACCATTCAAGCATCTAGTCACCTTACACTAAAATAAATTTTATATGTACGAATCACAAAAAGGCGTCTTTTATTCAATAATTGAATACAATAACAAAATTATATTAATATATAGCACTATTCTACATAGTAAACAGTAAATTAATTCACAAACGACACATTCTTCAGAGACAGCTCAATTAGCGATCCAAAATACATTGCAAATGCATACAAACTCCATAGCTAGAAATTCAACGTTACATAAGAGTGTTCAAATTTGGCTTCACTTATTTACTAAAATTGCTAATATCATATTTTTAAACACTTTTCACAAGTTTCAAATGCCTCAACGCTTATATAGCTCATAGTTACATATTTAATACTCAGTAAATGACTAAATGTGTATTATTTTTGTCACAGAAAAACTTTCATGTGATACTTTCTTTTATAATAAATTTTTCATGTTTCTCAAACACTTCTTTCATATTTAATAAGTTTTGATTGATTCATTTTAGAACTTTCAAAGCCACGAATTAAAGCACTTACACATCAACGATATTTGAACGAATGTTGAATTTCGTTATTTAAATGTTTTCATTTATATTCAGCATTTCTTAACTTAATCTTATTTAAAGCCAAATATGCAGATACAGTGCGAGATTTAGTGAAATTGACTGTCGGCCACTATCTTCGGAGATCGATTAATTCTATTTTACTTTTATCGTCCAAGTGTACATGGGTTGCTTCCTGAAATTAATGAAATATTTTTTAATTACATAAATGTTTCTTGCTTAATTTACAACTAAAGCCGCACAGTGTACATTTCGAGCCGATTTTTAACAATAGTGCATGGCGCCTCTCCAGAAGGTTGCTGAGGGGTCCCTAGGTTGACAGGATAACACATAACTATTGGAGAGAGAGAGCTAACCTAGAAGGTGCTAAACAAATAGAGGAGCCTTACGGATTGTGCAAAGGGCTAAGTCCGGAATAAAATTATGGCGGATATATGAAAAAAAGGGTAGATAACAAAAGGACCATAAAGCAGGGGAGAAAAGGAGGGACCAATTGCCAAAATATGTTGTCTTAAAAGGCGGGTTTAAGTAGCATTTGCATGCTCCCTAACTTCGCGATTTGGATGACAGGTCAAACGGTTCGACGCATTCGTATTAAGAGCGTGAATATGGTCGGATAGCAGAGCAACATCAGCTTCTTCATAAACCTCTTCGTTACGGTAATAGTTTCTACGAGGGTGTCTGAAAAGACCCGTGGCTACACGTAGGGTGTTCCTTTCAAATCTTGCCATATCTTGGCGATTAGTTATCGCATTGGCCGTATTAGCTGCTTGTACATCAACGTTTTGACCCTTGTGAAAAGAGGTGCTCGTTTCCCGAAGAAGGTGGCCAGAAGACTATATGCTTTCCTTCCTTTACTAAGTGCATATTGGCATTATCACCAAACCTCAAAAATCAGTCTACTTTCACTCCAAAGTATTTAACTGTATCAGTGGCCAATATTGTCTTCCCTAAAGGCCTGAATAGACCCCGGTCATTATGACCGGGGAATCGAAAAATAATACATAAAATGGCAGAGAAAAATGTTGGAACCATATTCGGATTGTAGCTTATGGAATTCTCCATCATTTCCGACATGTTCCGCGACAGTAAGCATGCATTTTCATTGAGAAAATGGCAGCGGACAAAAATTTCATTTTCATTCCGCCAGATGTCTATCCAGACCTTAAGATATTAATCGAACGCTGGGTGAGGCCTTGTTGACGCGTCGTATGTGTTACATTCCATTTCCTCAAAACGATTAGCTCGCTTTTGTCAGGGTTGACCCTCATACCCAATAGTTGACTACATAGGTGGTTAACATAACGCTGAAGTTGGAAGATAGCGGTACGGTGGGTGTGGTTAGAGCACCAGGCAATCAAATCATCCACAAATAGGCTAACCCCAAAATTCTCCGTGAGTCTGTTTTTAACTTCCAGAATATCAGAAGTAAATATGTTAAAAAGAGCGGGCCCTAGCACGGAACCCTGCGGAACGCTAGATTTAATGCTGAAGGGTGGAGAAGAAGCTGCATTGATTGCAACCACAGCAGATCTATCTGAAAGAAAGCTTTTGACAATTTTTAACATGTGCACCGGGAAGTTCCATTGTAGCATCTTATAAATGAGACCATTGATCCAGACCGTATCAAAAGCCTTTTGAAGGTCTACCAAACAAGCAGAAACAGTTCTAATCCTCTTTAGTGCTCTAGATATTTGACCAACAAAAACCTGCAGAGCATCAGTTGTGGAGTGTCCCTTTTTGAATCCAAACTGTCTTTTCGGAATTATGAAGCTATTGTTGGTGAATCTCGTTACGGAGCGCAGAATAAACCTTTCGAGGAGCTTGCCAATGTTGGAAAGCAGCGATATTGGACGTGCATCTCTTAGCTCAGAGTTCCCGGGTTTCCTGGGAATCGGGAAAATCTTGGCTTTTCTGCAAGTTAAAGGAAAATATCCAAGATTTATGTAGTTTTATGTAGTTTATGTAGTTAATGAATCATCATGGTTAGCAGTAGGAAGGACAGATTTCTTTGGAGGTAGGGGTACTGGCTAGATTTCTATTGCTAAAATCTACAAGTTTAAAGTCACTAGTAGCACTTTCTACTGAGAGAACTAGGGACAGATCAGAACCACTGTTATCCTGGCTATACGTTGTGGCAATTATGAAAGCCGAAGTTTTGGCAGTGGCCTGCTCATCAGGTATCGTTACACCGTCGAGTTTAAATTCATGGACCCCGTTATTTTGTTGATTACGGAAAATATCTTATTACCGGGACGAATAGAACGGAGGGCATAATCGAAGCAATGGTTTCTGTGTGAAGCTGATTTCAGAAGGATAAGTATGTTATGTTATTATGATTATGATGGGCGTAAATGCCAATAAAAGCCCGTGATTCGCTATTAATTTGGCATGAGATGCCCTGCGCTTCAAGACAAAGAAGAGGTGGTAGAGACAAACACCTAGTTTCTATGGAGGATTTGTGCATTATTGCAGTACCGTGGTTTCTAAGTCTAGGTAGACGGTATACTTGTCAAGGTAAACTCTGTGAGATTCCTTTAGTTTTGTTTCTGATAGAAACACAATGTCTGGAAACTCCGCGTTAAGAAATTCCTGCAGAGCGTTCTTTTTATAGGTAGGCATGACATGATCCCATGACCACCACATAATTTTAAAATTCAATCAATATATGCCAATCTACGCTCGTTGGCTGTTTTAAGGGTTTTTACGCCAGGAATAAAGCTCGTTACTTGTTTCATCAGCGTGAAAATGTGGCACCCGAAGAGGGAGTTGCATTCCGCAAGCAGGAAGGAGAGCACTAAGATGAGAAATAGAACAAACATTTGAGCTGTAATCAACAAACTTGGAAGCTTTCGTGCGCTCAGAAGAGCTCCCCACTACCGAGGCAAACGATATACCTCTTTTAATATTGTTTCCTAGCGATTCAGTAACAAAAGCTCTCTGAGTCATCTTCTGTACTTCTGTTGCTACGAGGACTTACGGGCTTGCCTTTACCTGTTTGCTACCGGGCATCCACGATAGCTAGCTGGGTGACCAGGGCTATTGCAGTTGATGCAAAAAATATTGTCTGCGTTGTTTCCAACTTGGCATTAAATTTAAAACATTGGATTATTTTCTGTTTCTAGAGCCTTTCCTATTGCGCCTTTTGATTTAGAACATAATTCACGCTCCAGGCACAAACTGAACTAGGAACATGTCGAGTTTTCTCTTGTCCAGCCTCGATTTAGGAGTAGAGAACCTCTTCCAAGATGACACCCTGTCGCCGAAGGATACTCGAAGATCTTCGAGAACGTCATATGAAACTTGGATATTCTTGAGAATAAAAGTGACCTTTTTGTCTGAAGTTGAGGTATACGTGAAGCAACCTACTTTACAAATACGTAGGTTGTTCATTAGCAGCTTATGGTCTTCTGCTATTTTAGGCAGTACGGTGGTCTGAACCGAATTTATCACTCTGCTTTGGAATTCTATCTTTCTCGCACTACCCGATGACATTTTGGTAATAGATTCTTTAAGGTAGAGATTAAAGCAGATAGGAGGTGGTATTTGTCCTTTGTTAGTTGGTGTAGAACCATTAAGAGGAGGCCTTATATCTTTTAGATTAACTCGGGGTGGCACTGGGGTGTTAGCACTGCACTGTCTAACAGTTTCCTGCAGCTTTGGATATGAATTTGCCGTTCAGGTAACTTTGGAGAATGAGTTTACCGTTCAGCCAGTATTCTTGTGAGTCGCAGATGGCGAACCACAACGAGATGAAGCAGGCCTCATTTTCGGTGGAACATAAGCAGTCTAAGATTTCAGGCTCACTGAAGAGGACGGGACTGTCATCTGGGCAATTGTTGTAAATATCAAGTCCGGAATAAACTCTTCTTTATGGTCACACCCGTATTTTTGCACACTTGAGCTAGATTCGATTTAGCCTATCTATCTATTTCGGAAGCGATATTCTTTTCATCGCAAAAAGCCCCGCGGATGACGCGGCCATCACAAACGTTAATCACAAGGAGCACCTGGTTCAGGGTTCCTATCGCGGCCGGGTCTTCGCCCCGGAACCACCCATGCATTTTATGCATGGCCAAGAGCCCCACACCCCCCTCGACACATACAGGAAACAAAAGTTGCATCACATCTTTTTTACACTATCGGAGCAACCCATGCTCCAAATTCTACTTATACGCGCCGGCATCGAAATAAATCCTGGTCCATGGATGTGCTGCGTCTGTGGTAAGAGGATTTATTCTAACGTACAATCCTCAGTGCATTGCTCATGCTGTATGGAATGGTGCCATTTCAAAAATTGTTCTGGGCTCAACAAGACGGATTTACGATCAACAACAACGATCAGCACCTTCATAGCACCAAATTGCAGAATCTGTGGCCAACAGTCTTCATCGACCTCACAACAACCTACGAATCAGGGCCAACAATCATCACCTGTCACCCCCACAGTCTCTGCACACCACACAGCACCACGACACACTCTTACACCAGCACCACCACTGCAAGTTGCAAACTACTCCACCAGAAAGATAGTTAATGGTCTACAACATAAAATTGCTGAGATCACTGACTTTATGGACAGACATCACATCCTAGTTGCTGCAATCCAAGAAACCAAACTAAATGCCGATTCATCGCTAAATTCTTACGGAGGCTTCAACATCATCCGACGCGATCGACCCACTGGCTCAGGAGGAGGTTTGGCTTTCTTGATACATAACTCGCTGCCATATTCATTAATCGATATCGCTGCCGCCGATACCACAACAGAATTACAAGCGATATCAATCAGGTCGGGAAATGTTGATATAGATATTCTCAATATCTATATACCACCAGCATCAAGTTGTCCCACTGGTTTCCAGGCCAACATTTCCCCCCTACTCACCGGGCGATATCGCCTATTACTGGGCGATTTCAATGCTCACCATGATTTATGGCACTCAAACCTCAACAACGACACCAGAGGCAACCACATCGCAAACCAACTAGATGATTCCGATTTCTGTCCATTGAATGACGACTCACCAACCCGCATTGCAGGATCATGCAGAAGCTCGCTGACATATCCATCGCCAGCCCTGGGCTCATAAACAGCATTACTTGGGAACCGTTCATAACTTTCTCGTCAGACCATTTGCCTATTGTCCTCACGATTGATAAACCGTCTCAGTTTACGTACACTGAGAAGAAGACATATTCGAATTTCAGCAAAGCCGACTGGATTGGCTTCCAAACCTATACAAATGAAGCGTTTTCTGCCCTTCCAACCCCTACTGACGTACGTACTGCTGAAAAAAACCTGAGACGGATTATCCAGAATGCAGCCAAAAGATACATTCCAGCGGGCCGCATCCCAATCATGAGACCGCATTTTCCATCATCTGCTGCAGAATTGGCAAAAACGAGAGATGAACTCCGAACAGCAAACCCAAATTATCCTCGCATCGGCGATCTCAACAACATTATAACCCAGTAAGTCAACGACCACAGGAAACAGTTATGGAATTCGCATTTAAAAACATGCCACGTAAAATCCGGCCTAAGCAACCTTTGGAGAACGGTACGTGCACTATCAAACCCCACAAAACCCAAAGGTAAGGTAGCTATAAAATTCGGTGATAACACATATAACAACGACGACAAATGCGCTCACAAATTTAACCAACAATTCGTCGAACATCCCGAAAAAGATAAGCTCAAGCGCAAAATTACCAGAGCTATCCGAAACAGCACCACTGACCAACACCTCCAGGTTACCTCAAACGAAGTCAAGCTTGCAATAAAAAATGCGAAAAACTCCAAAGCGTACGGACTAGACGGTATTGCCATGATTATGCTCAAACACATCGACTCTCCGGCCATTGAGTATATCACTGCTACGATGAACCTGTCGCTGAAAACCTTCATCATACCCGAGCTATGGAAAAAAGGCCGTATCACCCCCATACCGAAGCCAGGCAAAGATCATACTCTAGCAGAATCATACCGTCCAATAACGCTACTGTCCCCCGTGGCCAAAATACTTGAGGCACTAGTGTTGCCTAAACTCCTGGAGCACGTCCAGCTTGCCAATCATCAACACGGTTTCCGGAAAATGCATAGCACTACAACCGCTATAGACAGGATTACCTCCACCATTTTCAATGGACTCAATCAGCCGAAACCCTGCAAGCGCACTATCCTCGTAGCTCTCGATTTGTCAAAAGCATTTGACACTGTTAACCACACAGTACTTTTGACAGACCTACGCAACACTACTCCTCCATATATCCACAAATGGATCGCGAATTACCTTGCCGGTCGTCAATCCTGCACCGAGTTTAGGAATGGGAAGATCAAACTCAGGAAAATTAAACAAGGCGTTCCACAGGGCGGAGTCTTATCTCCCACCCTCTTCAACCTTTACATGTCAGGACTGCCCACACCACCCACGGGACTCGAAATCATCTCTTATGCTGACGACTGTACCATCATGGCGACTGGCAACATTCCCGAAATGTGCGACCACATCAACGAATACCTGCTGACACTCAACGACTTCTTTGTGAGTAAAGGCTTGAAGCTCTCAGCACCAAAGTCCTCCGCCACCTTATTCACCAGCTTCAACCAGGAGTACAATATGCAACTCCCTATATCTATCGACACCAACGTCATCCCTACTATTCGGACTCCCAAGATCCTAGGTGTCACGATAGACAACTCCGGCAAATTTAACACACACGCTGAGAACATCTGCTCTAAACTCAGGAGCAGAAACAAAATTCTTAAAGCTCTTGCCGGTAGTACTTGGGGCACCGACAAAGAAACACTTCTGACTACCTATAAAGCCATCGGTCGCCCCTTAGTCAATTATGCAGCACCGACGTGGTCAAATGGTCTCTGCAACACAAATTGGGGCCACATACAAATCTGCCAGAACACGGCACTTCGCACCATCACCGGCTGTGTTAAGATGTCCTCAGTGGATCATCTGCACCAGGAGACTAAGATGATGACTTTGAGAAACCACAACGAACTTCTTACCAAACAGTATCTAGTCGGATGTTATCGTACAAATCACCCGAACAATGAACTCATGGACAAAACACCACCGCCACGACGAATAAGACGCTCTATCAGGGACAAAGAGCGCGAAGTCCAGTCCAAGAGGTTCGTCAATATTTTAACATCGTTCTCTGCTGGATACCAAGTCATAGTGGATTTGAAGGAAACTACAATGCGGACCGCCTCGCTCGTAATGCAGCCACTATGACCTTTGAGGCCTACCGCAATAATATAAAATTACCAATCGCTTCCTGTAAACAGGAAATAGAAAGAACTGTAATGCACAGGGCTAGTTCAAGGTGGTCTAACGGCACCACATGTGCTACAACAAGATTAATTTGGCCACGACTTGACGTAGCCAGATCAACTAACCTACTGTCAGTAGACAGGAAACATATCGGCAAGATGGTCGGGATCATAACGGGACATTGTCCTATCGGGGAGCACGCCAGGAGGCTCAGAATTCCCTATAACGACTTCTGTCGCAGTTGCGATGACGAAGAAGAGGAAGAAAGTGTTCATCATTTTCTTTGCCATTGCCCGGCATTGGCCGAGAAACGCAAACGTTTTCTTGGCTCAATGTATTTTCACGATACAGATGATCTGCGAGATGTGAGCCCACTATTGCTCAACAAATTCATTGCCAGCACGGGCTGGTTTTCAGCTTAGGTGTTAACTTTAAGGTACACTCGGTGGTATCACAATGGACCTATTTTTGGTCTAAGTGCGCTAAGTGTTTTATCACTTGGCGGCCACTACACCTAACCTAACCTTCCCTTCGATAACTCCGACTACAAGGCGGCGATTGCAGACATACACACACAAGACGTTCGTAAAGCTACTCAAAGCCTCACAAATAATCGTGTACTTGGCACCAAACCTCCAGCCATATCTCCTGATGAAGAACAATTACCGAGAGCTACCCGCACCACCTTAGCTCAGCTCCGATCCGGTTGGTGCCCGCGACTAAATTCTTATTTATCGCGTATAAATAATGAAGTTGCAAACACCTGCCCAACCTGCGGAACCAGTCCACACGATGTAAACCACATTTTCGATTGTCCAGCTGCTCCCACGCAACTTACACCACTTGCGTTATGGTTACAACCAATCGAAGCAGCTTTCTTTCTAAACCTCGACCTCGAGGATGGAATGCCCACCATCTTCGAATAAAGATGATGCAACTAATTAAACGTTTCCTGTCTGTGCCGCTAATACAACAACAACAACAAGCACCTGGTTCAGTCCAGGAAAATAAGGCAATGCCACAACATAGTAAACCGTACTCCATACACTATAAACGCGACAAGCGCCAAGGCAATACAGAACGTATCAGAAGGTTCAGTTTAAAAAATAACGCACGCCAAAACTTTGTACACCGTACTCTATACACCACTCACTGATCCATGGCGTCTCTCTGATCAGATGCCTCTTTTTTACGGCGCGTCATGCACCATTTATATTTAGCCATCGTGAGGTAATATATTGCTAGCCGAATTATCATAATTTCTCTCCATTTTCTTACCATAAACAAAGGCGGATCATTGGGATGTGGATGAAAACCTTGTAATCGACACTGGGCAATGTAGTCCAGTCCGTAGTTTGGCGTTAAACAGAAGAATCCAGTCCTGTAAACAAATTTCGACATTTCCAATTTCTATTCCACGCAATTATCTAATCGGAACTTACTCTTGATATTTTGGCGCACAAACTATCGCAATCGCCTCGGGCATCATTATCTGATACGAGCAATGCGTGTGAAGGTCGACAGATGAGAGAAACGCTGTCTGACTTGGATGCGTCTGTATGATATGAAAAAAAGAATAAACAATGCAGTGCGATGAGTCACGAGTGGAATTGTACACATTAATTGAAAGTGGTTATGAGATGACTCAGCCGCGACTATACTTACGTGGATCCAACCCAACGTTATCAGATTTTGTTGATCCTGAATGTCGAAAATTTCTTCTTCATTTGTCGTTGTACAACTGTCGGCGGTGCCGTGCTGTTTCGGCACTATCACATGCGTTATCGTTAAACGATTATGCGAAAGGCTTCCGGCCAAAATTCCGCACGTCTCAACGTTAGTGGCCGTGTTCTTGTTGGCAATGTTCAAGAACATGGACATGGTGTCCTTTGGAATTACAACGGTACGCAAGTCTCCTTCTATGAGTGACTCGTTTGATGGTTTTTGATTGCGATCAAATGCAGGACTGAAACACCGAAAATATATTGAAATTCTTTGACACTGATGCGAATGAAGTTTCTCTTACCGCGGAGTCTTTTTATCGTTGTCCGGCAAAAGTAGTCCCGACGAAGGGACGATGTTACGATTCGAGCCACCTGGAAAGTCGTTTGGATACACGACCTGATCGAGCATACTAAGATCCGGAGCCGTGGGCTGAACCGAAGGATCGGACTCGATGCGCAAGGCATCTGGTGAAATCACAGTGCTTTGCTGTAAGAAATAAAATCTGTGAACGCAATTCAATATTGTTGAAAGTAATGTCCGGACCTTTTCCTTCAACGCCGCTTTGGCCCGTTCCAGTTCACGCGCCTTCTCGGCCTCCTTATTCGCCAAAAACTGCGCATACTCCTTCTGATAGCGATCGAGCAAGGTCACTTTCAATTTCTCCGTCACCGGTAACACCTCCTTGAGCTTTGCCTGAATCGGCTGCTTGGTACTGGCCGGAACTGTTTTATACTCTGGATGTGATTGAATACGTTCCAAGAACAATGTCATAAATTTTATGTACAGGATATAGGCATTCTCGTGATTCTTCTCGGACAAATAGATGTTGGCCATTCTAACCATTTCCAGACCGGATCGATAATATCTGAATGGAGAAAGTAGAGGCAAATCAAATCAGAATCGTGTCCGATGAAGGACACATCAGGTGCGAACAGTTTCGGTGAGTTTACCTTCGAATTGGAATGCTTGGATCAACTTGCAGGACATTGCCATAGGTGGCCAAATGACGAATTCGAGCTTGCGGTTCGACAATGCCCATTGCCGTGTAATTCGCCACCTTGGACATCGGGGAAAACTTTTTTTTCCTCAGCGACCAAATACAAACACCGTGCCCGCAACTTTGACACAAAAAATACACTTTTGACAGCCTGAGAAGTGACAGTTTGTGGCTGTGTGATGATGTGATGATTCATGCTTGCAACTTGATATGGCAATGCTAATTGTGTCTATTGTGAATACACGATAGAGGAGGAAATGACGTTTTATTAACGACTGCCGAACAAATTCAAATAAAATAATAGTTTTGAGAAAGAAAATCATCGAATTTAATTATATGTACATTTTTATATTATCCTTGAGGAACCTAAATTGAGTACTCAGTAGTCACCATTGTGACGAGACCAGAGCAGTATTGGTTTTTTTTTATACGGAGATTTATATTTTTATATACCCTTCCCTCTATAAATGAAAGGGTATATTAACTGTGCCATGAAGCTTATAAAGAATTGAAGAAAGCATTTCCGGCCGTATAAAATATGCACACAGGATATCCCATAAGTCAACGTCAGGTCGAAAGTGGATAAGAGCGCACATGGTGTCCGTTAAGAAACGAAAAAGAAAGCAAAAAATGTCAGTTCCATATTTTTACAGTTATACGTAATCAAAAGTCAAAAAATTAACAACACGTTGTTATAGTTAATCACGTTCTGTAACTAAATCTAATATTTCTTAATTAATTTGCTCTATAATGGCAACAAAATTTCCTATCAACTGCAACCT
Organism: Microchrysa polita; assembly: GCA_949715475.1. Classification (NCBI taxonomy): domain Eukaryota; kingdom Metazoa; phylum Arthropoda; class Insecta; order Diptera; family Stratiomyidae; genus Microchrysa; species Microchrysa polita. Next base: position 87,780,419 of record OX454417.1, read on the forward strand.
AACCCGAAAAGTAACTGTGCTGATTTTCAGAGAAATTGGACCTTTTTTGGGATATCTAGAGATCAAAATGATTGATTCATCAAAGTTCAAATACCTTTACAGTAAAAAATTGCAATTGCATCATTATTCCTTCCATTATTATTGAGTCAAAATATTTTTTCATCTATTCCATGGTATTTTTACCTAACACTCACTTTTTAAGATTTTTTTTTTTGTTATTTGTGCACTTATTTCTACAAAATCTCACACAAATGTTGTTTTATTGACGTCACGGAACCCATGTGAGAACGGTAAGAAAAGAATGGGGAGGCTTGAACACAAAAAATATTAGTCCGAGGAGAGTGTATCTAAAGCTTCGGTCTCATTTTCTAGTACAATCGAACTTCCCTAAACTGACACCACTTCTAATAAGCGAACTCTTTTATTTTCCCCAACGTTTTTTTTCAAACGAAATGCGCTGGAAATTTTCGCCACTATAGCGAAAATTGCATTGAAAAAAAATCATCATTGCCAGGGTCGGTTTTAGGGCATTATTAAATTCCATAATGCTGGACTAAAATGCAGGGAGCGTAAGGCCCCGGCCTACACACGAAGCGTTAGATTTTTTTTATTCTTCGTTCTATGAAATTCACATTCATACATTGACAAATCCAAAGTCCAAAAAATGGATTCGAATTGACCGTGTGTGTGCGGCTTAATAATGTAAGCCTATAACATTTGACACAAAGAAACGCTTTTGATATGTCTACTTGAAAAAAGAAGGTAAATAAGGTAATTCACACTAATTATACTGTAACAGTTATTATATTATGAGGTAAACTTGTACTCTTTTCCGTTATTAGAACCGTGTTTAAAAACTTGACTCGACTTCAATTATTTTGTTTATAACCTAACCTAGGTTTAGGTTCGTCGGTATAAACCTTAGCCTTCTGATAGCACTGCAGGACAACCATAGAAAAAGTTTAATGGGATTGTAACTAGTATTATTCCCTACTCTAAAACCTTCACGATTCACCGTAACACCGGGTTATAACGATATTACTATAACGTATATTTATCTCCAATGTCCAATATTATTTAGCAATATGACTAATTCAGCCACTTAAAATTGACTAAACGACTTTTTTGCAAAGAGATTACTCCAAAATTTCTTATGAAAATAAAAACGTGAGTTTCTTAACAAAAATGAGCTGCACTATTGTAGACCAACAGAGCTTTTAATTACCAAAAATATTCCCGTTCGTCCCAAAACGTTTCACATGGTTTGGTAAAAATGTAATGCTAGAAATTGTCAAAACTTGGCATTAATTTTGTTGCTAAACTTCTTCGAAATGGTTCGACCGATTTTCATGCAATTTCTTGTGTGTACTTGCTAGGTATCAGAATAGGTAATGTATAGTATCAGTGTAGTAAAGTATATTTCATATTGCCAGATTCCCCCTCCTCTTTGTTTTTTAATCGTGAATTTAGTATTTTCCAAATAATTTAACCGTTTACTGCTTTGTTATCGTAATTTCAGCATCAATATACACTGGCCAAGTAACAATTTTATCCCTATAATACTTCAAAGAATATTCTCTTCTAATGACAATAGTGGCACCTTATAAAGGCTGAATAATAGTCAGGGCCGGATTTACCCTTTGTAGCGCCCCTGGGCAGTAGTCTAGTTGCCGCCCTCCGTCACTAGTTTATGCAGTCGCATTCGTGTGAGGTGTACAATTTTTTCAACATACTCGTACGTTGGCTTGCGGCTTTTTCGGAAGTAGCAAAACTGCAGTGAAAATTGCAGTTAATTTACTTCTTAGAAAAGTGTTTGGGCTGAACTTGTAATCAAAGTGAATGTTCAGAAGTATAGCTATAGTTACTCCATTGAAAGTGAAATTAGATACTCCTTAGAGCTCAAAAGAATATTTGAAAAAATATGATGAATTTACGCATTGGATGCATAAGCAACTCCAACTCCTAAAACTATCGCATGATGAGAAATAATTCGATTCTTAGAGCTGTCCCTTTTCTCTTAGTCACAACCGCTCTCCAGCTGCAGCCCCACGAAATGGTCGTTTTCAATACTTAATGAAACCAGCCTCTAATTGCAGTTTCCGGGAGGAGAGGGTGGGGTATACTATACCAGGAGAATGAAAGTGGATCCAGTGAGCAGATCCGTTCATTGGTGGCCAAGACCTTTCGTAATAATAGGGTAAAAGTAAAAAAGTAAAAATGTCCGCTTTTCTTGGTTCCGAGTGTATGTTACTTCTCCTACGCGCGATTCCCAAAGCTGTAGTGGTGAACTGGCAGGCTTCAGCCTACAGCGGCATTTTTAATGCCCCGTGATGAGACTTTATTCCAACTTTAAAAGTGTTCACTTAATTTGTTAGCCAGCCATATTGAAACAATTTGGGGGTCATGGATCAATCGATTAACCGTTGGATTGTAAAAATAAGTAGCATGGTCGGTAGGGCGGCAAAAGTCGAAACACCTACTGACGTCCTATATGTAAATCCGCCGCTGACCGAAAGAACGAATTTTGCAGATTTTTCTTTATTTTTTTTTAATTTATTTAATTTAAACTGCCTCCTGAAATATCGAAATATGTATATTTCAGAGAACATTAATTCAGTGGAAGAATGAAAGTTTCAGAAATATGGCGCCCCTCAAAATTTGCCGCCCCGGGCAGTTGCCCAGGTTGCCCATATGGGAAATCCGGCCCTGATAATAGTCCAATAATGTCATTTGGCGCCGTTTTTTTATCCAATAGAAGCTTATTGAAGCGATAAATTATGCTTCAAAAAAGACATACATCGTGTGTCCTATATCATCATTTTTTGTTATTTTCTCGCGTTTGCAAAAAAAAAATCCCGCAGCTAGCATCGAACCCATGACTATCGTATTGCCTGTCCTACGCAATAACCACTCGGCCAAGGCCAACCTCAGATATAGTCAGCATTGCTCGTTAACACTACAAATGGTTAGTTGCTTTGTTTCTATAGAAATCCTTAACAATTCTTTATCGAATCTTCTGCAATGTACCTTCTACTTTATATATCAATCAGTTGACGTTGATTAAATCCACACATTCATCAATAAAATGCAGTCAGTTTCTGTGCAGATCGGTTTATAAATTAACAATGAGGGAGGAAATGTTGGTTTCATGCAAAATATTTTAAAGAATTTTTTGTAGAAATTTGGTATTCCCGAGCACTTATCTCTTAATATTCACAAAGTCCATCCTTCTATAAAACTACGGTGGACAATTTATCGGATGATAATATGAATGTCACACTATTAACACAACCGATTTCTGCTACAGGATGAATATTGCTGGTGTATGTTAATTATTTAGAGAGAGACTTTTGCATGTGTGTGTATTATGTTATCCAGTAAACACTTTAGAGAAGTATTTAATGGATGTTTTCGAAGTCTTATACCACCGTCTTCAAATTGATTCTATATAGATGTCAGAACTCAGAAGCTTTAATGAAAATGTTTTAATGATTTTTTTATCGGATCAACAAATTTCTTCAAGCGACGTCACACGATACAGATTTTGTGTTACTTAATGATTGCTACAGGGTGAAGTGCTACTTTAAAGCATACGAACTGTTACTTGGGTAATGAACAAATCATCATGAGAGGATTTAATATTTCGAGATTGCCTGCCTCAATTGTGAGCATGTATATAGTTATCTAGCAAACTTCCGAAAGGATGTACTAAGACCTGGATTTAATAAATTTTAATCATTCCAAGATTTTTTGTTGTAGTCTGAATAGTCTATAAAATACGGCCAATAGATTGCCTATTATTTGGAATATATAAACTGCTTTGCGCCTATGATTTTCCGTACAAAAATAGAAAAATATAGAAAAGCAATTGTCAAATTGGTATGGAAGTTCTCAGTCATAGTCAGTCATAGTTCTCGTGCCAATCAAACAATCCTTTTGTTTCCTCTAAGTTTAAAACAGTACTCTAAAAAAAATACATTGCGTCAAGTAACTGTAAAAGAAGACTCATCTATCTAGACTAGATAATAGAGAGTTTTAGCATGTCGGCGAAAATATAACGATAGTTCGAATAGGCTTTTTTCTATGAAAAATTCGCTTGCCTGCCGTACGTAAGACAGTGTACCACAATTTCGCATGTTCCAAGTAGGCATATAACACGCTCTGTGGCTTACTTGGTTGTATCGCACTCTACGAATCTCGGCGTGGTCCAACATTTTCGCACATGTGCGGATATGAAATATATAGTGCTTGCAACATTATATACACTCCGAAATGATATGCAATGTAACTTTGACTCGAAATTGCCTATAAACGCACCATGGCTCCACATGGGGCTATACGGTACTGAGAAGAAGAAGAAGAAGTAGGCATAGCCGAATAATCACGACACATAAAATATCATGAACCCAATATTCCATATATTTATTGGTATACTGTTTTGCGTACGGCAGGCAAGCGAATTTTTCATGGAAAATGTCAAAGCCTATTCGAACTATCGTTATATTTTCAACGACATGCTCTCAAATACCAGTATCATATTTGCTTTATATTATGCATAATCTGATTAACGTTGAGTTTTGGGGCACAATAATGAAGGCTTCTGGTGGCTGACGAGGCGGTCTCTTTGATCAACTAGCTAGCTTATCTCACTCCAAAATACGGATATAATAAACAAAGACGCCAAAAGACGTTGTTACAGTCAACGGACATTAGTGGCCCTTGTTTTGTTTTGAGCAGTATATATTCAATTCATTCCTCATTCCTAATTCAAATTATGTAGTCCATGCGCACTCATCTAGGAAGCCGTCATGTTTCCCTGTAAATTCGGCGACAATCTACCGTCATATTAAAGTAAACCGTCAGAGTTAGTTAAAGGTTTGCTATAATAAAATCTGCAAGTTTCAGAACAATATAATATGATCGAATGAAGAAATTAGCATATCATTTCTTATGTTGATCGTCGTCTAGCTAAACGATGTGTTAAACATTCTTAATGACTACCTTGGCGTGTTTGACATGCAATTCCAAATAGCAATACCTTAAAACTTTTCTTGTTTTTATAGTCAACGGCTTGATTCTTCCATAAGCAGATGCAGTGACGTTAATTGACGACTGTACTTAATATGCAGGGAAGTGTCTAGCCTAAAAGAATTTCATTTAAAAAATATTTTATTGGTATTTTCTTATTTTGGGTGTGTTTATTTGGGCCGTTACAGAAATTTTTTTGAGTGATCGCATATATGCCGCAGTCCAATTGACTGTAGAAAGATTGTGCTTTTTTCGGTTAATTGTTATTCAGTATAGGTATATGATTGAGTTTTTGGATACGCAGATGCGCGCTGTCCTATCTGCGAACCTTAAAGTCGAATGAGTCATTTGTTGAGAGTTTTTAAACGATTGGGTGTGGTATACGTACGTATATCGAAGTTCATATACTGCCGGCCCCACACTGTCAGGAGTGTACCAAACCCCGCACAAAAGATCAATCCAAGAATGAAACCCTGGATTCGCCCAACCACACTGCTAGCAGTTTGCCAAACACCGAACAAACAACAAAATTTAATTCCCCTACATCGCCCCCGTCCCTCGCAAGCGTGCGTGTGTGTGTGTGTGTTTTTAACGATTTTTAGTGAAACAAGACTGCTTTGAGCACTACGGATATCAGGAGCACAGAAATTGCACTGTCGTTCAGTTTTTTTAGATTGCGTTTATATGTTATATTTTTTCTTTCAGGAGTCTGAACTGAACTAAACGGATGAGTAAAGTAAGCCGTATGCTATGATTGATATACACAATACATAAAAACTATTTGGAATATCCTCTCTCTCTCAATTTTTTTATAAGCAAACCAGTGAGGCTCGTAGATTTCCAGGCTACCGGCTCCACTTTTTTACTTCGTTTCACCTGTTGCAGGTTCTTCCTGAACATCGAGATCAGCGATTTTTTTTTATTTCATCTATGGAAAATTTTCCTCCCATCTTAAGGCCTGCATAGACCTCGGGCGGAATGAGAATGAAATTTTTGTCTGCAGTGATTTTTTCAATGAAAATGCATACTTACTGTCGTAGAATATTTGGCAAATGCTGGGGAATTCCATAAACGGTTCCATCATTTTTCTCGGCCATTTTATGTATTATTTTTCGATTCCCCGGTAATTTCATCGTGGAAAATATGTAATGACCGGGGAATCGAAAAAAATACAAAAAATGCCTGAGAAAAATGTTGGGACCTTTTTCGGATTGTAGCTTATGGAATTCCCCAGCATTTGCCACATGTTTCACGACAGTAAGTATGTATTTTCATTGATAAAATCGCTGCGGACAAAAAAATCATTTTCATTCCGCCCGAGGTTGTAATGGTTTTCATTTTTCAGCACCTAGGGTGCAACCAGGACGAGGGTGTGTAGGGCTGTGAAAGCCTAAGGCCGAAACCAGAGAAAGGACTAAGTCCCGAAAAACCCTCTTCACTCGACTGCCAGGTACGCGCGCTTCTAGACCAGCTCAGCTATCGTGAGAAATGGGGTGGTTCTTTCCAAAGCGGCAGCGGTGACCTGACCATTACTTAAAACAAATATCGTGCGTACAGCCCGTTTACAACATAGCAAAACGAAACCCAAGCAATTAAAACCGAACGGAGAAAATTTATCTACGTGCAAGCTCGTCTGTGCAAGCGAATACTCCTTAAAGTAGTCTACGAATCCCATAAAGGATCCCCAAACGAAGCACGCAGGTTAAACCCGAAAGGAATATCGAAACGGGATTAGGTTGCAAAAAAAAAAATCAATCAAAAACGAGAAAAGTTACCTACTTAACCTCACTTCTTCTTCTCTTAACCGATGCTAAGCCTCTAGATGTTGAACGGCTCTAAATATAGCCGAGATGTTATTGGCCTTGGCTCTACACCCAACCCAGCCATGGAGTCAATAATGCGAAAGTAGTTGTTTTGACTCCCCTCTTCATGAAGAAAAACAAAACTCAAAGTTTAACGGTCCATAGATATCACGCGAAAATTCTCTAACTCAACGGCCCTTCAGGCCAAATATAAAACTTGACATTGAAATCAGCAGTCCATCAGACCACATATAAAAACGCGCAACAAGTTGAGAACCACTGTCTCATCAGACCGGCAAAAGTGTACAAAAAAAAAAATTGAAATCCGCGGTCTATTAGACCAATAGAATGCGTACGCATCAAAGGGGCAAAGATGCAAGCGAGTTCATCAAACCAACCAGTCCGTAATCAACGGGGAAAAGAATTAAAGAATTTGAAATTTAAGGTCCATCAGACCTAACAACCAAAGTGTAAAAGCTGAAAGCAGAAGTCTATCAGACCTAAGAAAGGAGTAAAACTGCAATCAGCGGTCCGACCAAAGAACAAAGGTGAGACATTTCTAAATCGACGGTCCATCAGACCCCAAAGAAAAGAGAAAGGTGAAACTTAGCAGGCTTATTCAGTCATCTTCGATAGACTGTGTATACACTATAAAAAAAAATTTTGGAGCGTAAAGATACATTGGGATTTCTAATGCCTCATTAATTCATTCATTATATATATATTATTACTATATTATATTTTTGTTCCATTCAGACTCAGACTTCAGAATTCATTTTTTTTTTGTCCGAGTATAATAAACATATCAATGGAACACCGCAACTGTTATTAAAGCTTTGTTTTCTTAAAAGATTTTTTTAATATCTTCACATATGTATTTACCCAACTTATACTCGATTGGCTACTTCCTATTAGCCGTAAATAATGGAAGAAAACAAATTTTATTAAATTCAATATATAAAAAAAAGGTGTGTAATATAAAACAGAGAAATTCAAATTTTTGATCAAAACAAGAAATTTATACGCCTACAACTTCAAAATTCATCATACTGAACGTGTAAATATATAACACATTCCTTTGCGTGAACGGCAATTACACAAAAATCCTGATAGGACTTTGATGATCGCGGAAAGTCAGCCCCGTGAGAGTCCTTTTCGCTGCAAGACCCCATTCAATAACGTCTCTGAATTTCGTTCGGTATGGAAACGGATCCACAACCGAACACCACGGACCGCGGCGGCTGGTCGCGGTGCAAAAAAAAATCTTTTCTGTTTTTCAGAACAAACCGAAACAGGTTTTCCGTTATTTCGGGGCCATGTGGTCGTCCAACAAAAGCCTCGACACTACACGTCCCTGCTGTCCGTGACGACTTTTTCACAAGCACTATTAGGCAAATTTTTCATTGAATCCTTTTTTTCGCACTACTTCATTAACGCAGAAATATATGCGTAATACACTCTCGTAGCATTATCCCATAAAATTCTTTAAGCTACCGCCTATGCAGTCTTTGGAACATTTGACCTCAAAAATGCACGGGCTCTTCAATTCCATCCAAATCTGTAAAGCCTGACACCAACGACCGAGACCGCACCTTCCCAAAGCGGTACAATGGCACAGCCAAATCGCGCGCCCCATCCAATTACGGTGAATGCCACAGATTTCACAAATCCCGTTACACTATCACAATTTTCTTAATTGCAAACTACTTGCCTTTTTCCGTAATGCGAATTTTCCGTAATGCGACACAATTTTCTTAATTGCAAACTACTTGCCTTTTTCCGATAGAAAAGAAATCGCCCCCCGACCATCCTCCGATGGATACAGTTACCTTGGACTCCGTCGCCGATCAAACCATATTGAAGACGATCCGTTGGGTGAATTCGAATTGCTTTCCTGGCGAAAACTCCGGCCTAACCGTGATCTCATACACGCCCGCTTCGCAAAAAGAAATGTCAACAAAACTGCTTCAACTGTTTCAATATCCTTTAAAAATGGCCACTTTTTTTATACGGAATTGGGAATAAAAAATGTAAAACACTTACCAGTCCAAGTTATTTGAGTACTCTTCAAAACGATAGACACACCACAGAAGATCGGCACCGCAAGTCCTTTCACTGCTACTGACTGACACTAAATGAATTCCAACCTGGCCCGCGCTACGAGATGTGCCTCGTCGCCATCTTTCGCCGAGCGCCATGAAGCGGACACACAGCCATTGCGAAGTATGCCCGTCTCGCTTGCTCGTGTGTAGTATATGACACAGACCTAACTGTTTCTACCAGTTCTCGTTGTCGTTGGAAATAAAGATGTAATTTTCCATGTTGCTAGGCAGACAAAAAAAAATCGTCAGGGTTGAGCAAAACGACAAGATTGTTCAAAACCGGTACCGGTAAATATGAACAATCAAGAACTGGTAGACTCAGTCAGGCCTGTGCCAGTACAAGGTCTATCCAGACCTTTACTTTCAATCCTTTTCCATGCGTCGAAATTCGCAAGGTGATTATTTATAGTCAGGAAGAGTCGCATTCTAAAGAACTTAAATCTAGTTCTTGCGTCCACTCCATTTAACAAAACACACATCAACAATAAGGATTAAATTAAATGAACGACTGAAACAATTGTCCCCATCCCCGTCAATGTATAGGGTGGACAAAATGAGACCTACCAATGTTATTCGCGAATAACTTTTTTACTACATTTTGTTTCTTGTGGATGCTTATATTTCAGTTCTTAAAAATTAATAAGGGTTTGTAGTACACGTGTTAAAAATATAGATAAGCTCTTATTTAATAAAACAAATGGATTTTTAAAAATTTTACGCGTTTAACATTGGTAGGTCATATTTTGCCCACCATGTACTAGCTCGAAAACGAGACCATTATTAATTCCGTTATCAGGTTAATCAAATTGTGGAATGCAACGTAATCTAGTATTTCATAAGCAACATACCCGGCAACCATATATTAAGATGAGCGTAAATTTTCAGTCAACGTCGATGTACCGCATGCGATTAATTTTTGGCGTTAGTGTGCAATTAAATTGACTCCACCTTTAAGAAGCCTGATTGCTGCGCCTGTCTAAACGCAGAACAAGAACAAGATGAAAAACCGGTTTTTTAGAAGAGATGCGCGAGGAGCAAGGCTAGGAAAAATTCAATTTTCATATAAAAACCGGTTTTGTTCTCGGGTTTTTGTTGTAGACCGGCCCATTGCGATATGAACATGTACATACAGTCCGGAAAAGAAAAAAAGGTGTCACTTTACGGGTGGTATATTTAAGTTAAAAATTGAATAATCTTTAAAGATGGGGAGTATTTTTTGGAATAACGTATACTGATACGATTCGTAGACTTTCTCTGAATAATGAAATTGGGTGGTTTGGTAATTAATTGTTAACCTTTTCACGTTAAAATCGGAGAAAATTTAGGTAACATTTTTTTCCTAGCACTGTATGTATATTAACATACAGGAGAGCGTCGATTATCCGAACGCCGATTAACTGAACCAAGTAATCAGCTTCTTTTCATATGACAAACATGCAATTAAATGAAAAATCAATGCGGTTTGAAGGAAGCAATCTCTCATTTGCTTCGCTTAAATGACCTATTTTTTTATTTTTGTTCAGTTCTAGTCATTTTAAATGTTTTGAATATGATCGCCTGGTAAATTGGTGGAATATTTTACCTAATTGAAATACCGGAGTACCCGAAAACTATACAGGGTGGCATGGCGGCATTGCGGAAGTTGACAAAATTTGTGAAAACGTTTTTATAGATTTCCTACTTTTTTTTCGCAGCAGGTAAACAAGCGAAATAGTAAAAACTTCCAGGTTGTTGTGTGCCACTCTATATGACGAACTCCGCGCGAATAAAGTAAGTAGATTGATTGATATTGATGCAAAATATACGCGCACATAAACATGATCACCTAGTACAAGGCTTTTGTAATGTTGGATGAAAATACACATTTCCGCTTACAGACAAAAAAAAATCGTTAATAAATACGGTTGTTCTGGCCGAACTTTAGAGATCTTTTGTATGAATCTTTTGCGTTAGGCTTAGCACACTCCGGACAGTGTGGGGCCGGCTTACGAGTAGTATTTTACGGATCAGGCCATTAAGAGGATTCAAAACTTTCCGCATACTATACTTCACCATTTAAATCTTTCCGTTTACCTATTCCAATTTAACTAAATTATTTTCGTGTCACCCGAATTGTTTATCTAGTTTTTACCGTTATTTACCGTTATGGAGTAATTATATCGTTTTCGTGCCAAGATTTCAATTTGCCACTTTTTGATTCATTAAAATAAATAGGTCGAGCGTATAGACGACTGCAGCTGCAACACTGCAGTTTTCTTTTTAATTTTAATGCATTAAACTTGGAAATTATTTGTTTGGGCCATAAATAAAAACAACATAAAACAAGCTGCCAGTAAATCCATTTTTGAATTTTAGGGCTCTCGTCCACTGCAAGCGTAAACTTGAGCGGCGCGGCGCTCCAGCGGCAAAGCTTTCACAAAATGTGCGAAAAAAAGCTTTTACTAGTAAAATGTATAAGCACACACAATATTCAGAAAGCTTTTCCATTGTATTGAATGGAATTTTGTTTATTTTGCATAGTTACGCCATATTTTGCTTGGTTATGCCATTAAAATTCGGAAAAGCTTTAAACGCGGGAGCGCCGCGCCGCTCGAAGCAGGTAATGGACGGCAGGCGTTAATCTAACTAAAAGCGTTATATAATAAAAGGCGCTACTAAACGGCGAATCTAATAATTTTGATTTATCATTTGCAGAGTTTCCATTAGAATGGAAATTGAAATGATATATGTAGTTATAAAACCTGAAAAACTGATTTTCTAATCTCTAACTCCCTTTCCGTTACACTGGATTAACACAAAAATACCTGATAAGAAATATCTTCGATGAGCCCTTGACCGAAACCTCTCTCGGATGTCGGATAAATAATAAAAAAAAAAAACAGACTTTTGGACCTATTCCGGGACACCCTGTGGAATTGACCCTACAAACATTCATACAAATAGAATCGTTATTTTATGCATTTCTACCATGCGAGAACGCGAAAAAGTAAGATTACCAGACGAAAAACGCTTTACCGATTGACCAAGCTACTGGAAGGCTGTAGCTTGGTCAGTCGGTAACTTTCTGAAAAAAAAAAGATTTACCAGAATATTCAATACATACATCGAATACCCAAGTAACAATTCGTTTGCTTTAAAGAAGCACATCACACTGTAGTACTCATATAGTACCACGAAGTCAGTTTATCGTGCGACATCGCTTAAAGAAGTATGTATTTTGATCCGATTAAACATTCTTAAAGCATTCTCCGGGAGGCTTTTATCATCCTTATGGAATAAATTTAAAGATGGTGGTATATATAAGACTTCGATAAAACTTCCTCTAAACGTTAACCTAAAAAGATACTCCTTTAAATACTCCACTCTTGTGTTTATTGGATGATACAGCGCACACATGGAATAGTCTCTCTAAGTTAACACACACACATGCATATTCTTCTATAGCACAGTCGGTTTCATTTTTATAGTGTGACAATTAAGGTTCTATTGGATTAAAAAACGGCGCCAAATGCCATTATTGGACTATTATTCAGTGTTTACACGCTGTAAAGTGCCACTATTATTGTTAGAAGAGAATATTTTACGAAGTATTATAGGGGTGAAATTGTTACTTGGGTAGGCTATGAAACTCTTCGATTGGTGCAATAATGGGTAAGATATATACAGGGAGTCCGGAAGCTGCCGCATAAGCGCACCGGTGATTCCTCGTATGATTTGCAACAAAAAAGTTGAACGGAACATACCCCCATTTCTTAACCTTTTAGCTGCCACATGAATTTGAGGATTTTTGAAAAACAAAATTTTTTTTGCACGACTTAGAGATAATGGATAATGTCAGCAAGATATGATTGCAAGACTATGCAAAAATTATCAAAAGAATCGTACATGCGCCTCACTTCGGCAGAAGTGAATCAGAGTGTGAATCAATTAAAGCTTGATCTGATTCGAGTTTATGAAAACGTCAGCTAGGTCATCTGGTGGCCATAGTCAGGACTCGAACCGAATAGTTAACCGTTAATTACTAATGAATGGTTGCGTTTTCCGTTAGCTCATTCAAAATGAATATAGCGATTATTCCCTTCCAATTGATACCACATTTATACCCATCCGATCTTTTTTGAGCATGCTGAGCCAAATTGATATTCTAAGGCTTCATGTACACGACGCGAAAACGGCTCGCAAGCTCGACACATCGAAATGCATTGGCTCTTATGGGAAGCTCACGACAGCGAGAGCCGTGCCGCTGTCAAATCACAACTAGCGAGACGTGTTTTCACATATCGTGCACCACAATCCGTAAATTCACGGCTCGCGAGCCGTTTTCGCGCCGTGTGCATGAGCCTTAATGTTCAACTTACTATAATTAAATAATTAGGATAGCTCAATCTATAGCTCATCTTTTTTACTGCCGAGCAAATACGAGCTAATTATTTGCAGCCGATCAAAACTATTTCGTAATGGTTTTCGTGATAGTGCTAAGCCCAACTTGATAAAAGTCTTTTTTGTACCTCTTTTTTTCTTAATTTAACGACAACGCTTCGCTTCAATCATTGAATAAATTTGAATACTGTAATAAATAAGTAAATATTTACGTAATACATACTAGTATTACAATATTATTTAGTTCGTCCATATCGTACAGTAAATTTTTTTGAAACTTGCCTTTTTTCTATCAATTTGTTATTTTATTTTTCTAGTTTTTTTTTGTTACGATATTTTATGGTCTTTCCATCGTTTTGTTTGGGTATTTAATGACTTTGAATGAAATTTAAATGTTTTTTTTGTATTCAAGGCATTTTCATAATACATACTTATTAATTCTTCCTTTATTAAAACTTTGTGTGGGTTTTGTCATGATTTAATATTTTAACATTGTCGATGTACATTATGTGCCCATCTCCCATCGTCTAATTCAGTGCTTCCCAAACGGGGTTCCGCGAAAAAATTGTGAAAATATGCTGTTCTGAAAATTTCAATAATACTGTAAACACAAACAAATTCTGAAATTATTTCCATCAGTTTTCGCATTAACTGTATTTGGCAGTCACACTATATAAAAACACTATAGAAAAACCGTTGTATGTACATATAGTTTACTTGATCGTTCTGTTAGCGAGTTTCATGGCAATTCAGCCAACTTTCGCGCTACATTTTGGCATATTTGGCAGACATTTTTTATTTTTTCACTTCGTTCAATTCAAGTTTGACGTATACTGATAAAATAAGTGCCATGAAAGGCAAACTATTACTTTGGAAGAGGCATGTTGCAGAGGAAAACCTGGAAATGTTTCCATCCCTGAATACCGCAAGTGATAAAATCAAAAATCTTATAGTCGACCATTTGGAAACCTAAAACGGTTGAAAAATATTTCCCCTTGTTAAACACACAGCAGTTTGATTGGATAAGAAATTTCACCTTGCCGGAAGATGAAGAATTAACATCGCTTTCCTCCAAAACAACCGTAACTCAGAGCCCGGATATAGAATTTGTTTATGCGCTATTTGGACTCTCGTGACATACAATTTTGCATGAGTGCGTAGAGTGCAGTTGAGAAGAGTTCAATAGCGAGGTTTTTTTCGCATCGCGGGTAAATCTGGCTCGAAAAAAAACGATCGCGGTTAAGACCAAACAGCTGACATTTGACAGTTTTTGCGCATCTTTGACTCACCTTCTTCCGCTTATTTTTAAGATGTGGTGGATTTTATCACAAAAGATGATTATTTCTTGGCAAAATCTTTTCTTGTGATTAGAAAAACTCTCAAATTCGGTTTGAAAAAACAAATTCCCTCATATTTCCCCTATGCGTCCGCCATCTATATTTGAGCTCTATCCCGTGTAGGGTGGTCGCACGCGTGAACTTTACCTGGGTAATAGTTGAAATAGATTGGCTGCGTCAGCATCAGCATCGGCAGAGGCATCGGCATCAGCAGAATAGTTTCAATTTAGAACACACGCATTTGCCTTTGATGACCCACAGTGGCAGCAGCGGCAGAAGCAGAAAAATGCTTCTGCCGATGCTTCTGCCGCTGCTGCCACTGTGGGTCATCAAAGGCAAATGCGTGTGTTCTAAATTGAAATTTTTCTGCTGATGCCGATGCCTTTGCCGATGCTGATGCTGACGCAGCCAATCTATTTCAACTATAAGTGTCATTTTTTTTATATGAAGTTCTACCCAAACCTGCACGGGATAAACACAATAAAACGTGCCTATTGTGTATGTATTAGTGACAATGCTTGCATTAGCGAGAATATAGCGGCAATTGTGCGTTATGGCTATTATTTTGCATTAGTTAGAATTTGAGGCAATGTGCCGAGAGGCCAACTAACACATTAATAAATTCTAGTTTCGGGCTGTCAGTAAAGATGGTTTTGCTTTCCTCTGATCGAGGTTTAAGATAACAATTTGCAGAATGTTCGCCTGAACAATCTTTTATATCCGTCGAGGAAAAATACCCGCGGTTTAAAAAAAATTTGTCGTTTTTTGCTACATTAAAAATTATTAAAAAATACCCTGTTTTGTCAAAAAAAAGCTGACAGCAAACAAAGCTGTAATTATTCTTCTATTATTTTCAACTTCATATTTGTGTGAAATCGGATTTTCAACTATGCTCAATATACAAACAAGGAAACGCGAAAGCCTCAGGAACTCGGAGGAGGATATGCGAGTGGCTCTGTCATATATTCGGCGTAATACCACTGAAATATGTAAAAATCACCAGGCATTAAATTGCTCCATATTTTTTTTAAATAACAGCGTACTTAAACTAAATATTGATACTTTTTTTTCTAATAACACATTAACGTTTTGTCTTGTCTACCAACGATCGTCTTGTCTTAACGACCCCTTGTCTTAGAGACCCATTTTGGGGCTCCGCGAACGAATTCGACGATCTCAGGGGTTCCGCGTATTTTAAAGGTTATAATGTTTTTCGAATTACTGACCATTTTTGAATTATGATCGTTACCTTTAACAAGCTGTTAAGATCATGTCAATTAAACGTCGCTAGCACACTGTGGCGTAACGTTTCAAAAATATATTGTGTTCGAAAGCGAAATGGGGCCCCCTATACAATATAATACTATTAGCCAACATTTTTGAAACGACTATATTTTTTGTCCGCTATTGTTTTTATTGCAGCGACTCGTTTTCTCTTCTTTGATAGGAGCAGTGGCGTAGATAGCTTTTCAGAGAGGGAGAAGATCAGTGACTAGATTTTTTCTTAACAAGGAAAATTCAATTTAAAGGAGTATAGGGGATCGTGAATAACCTGAACTCTGACAGTTTTTGTACAAATATTGGAGAGAATTGGTTTTCACAAAACTTAGGACCGCAACACATTGTTCAAATGAAAGTCTGAAGAGAATTTTGTGCGACATGAGTCTACATAGTTTAACTAATAGATCGTATTGAACTTTTGTACAAAATTTTATGCAAACATTTATAGCTGAATTGTTGTAAAAATGCTAGTGGATTCAAATTTGTGTGGGGTTCATGAACTCATATTTCATTGCTTCAAAATTTAATTTTAGATATCGCTTTTACACCCCTCATTTTAATGATGAAAAATTTTCATCATCTTGTAAATTAGTTGAAATTTTGCTACTCGCATTGCTTTCGCAACATATCAGAGTAGCAAACCATTTCACCATCTAAAAATTGAGAATTAATTTTTTGTATTACTTCATTCAGTGTTGAAATTAAATTAAGACCCTTTGTGTCACGATTACAGAGGCAAAATGTTTGCCCTAGGGCGGATTCTGTAGATCCTCTCCTTATCTACGCCACTGGATAGGATAGTAAGGTTTTCCTGCCACCAGTAGCTGTAAAACTACCCAATAACAGTTTTTAATAGAAATAAGTAAGTCCTAACTCCCAGCTTCATTTTTTCAAAGTTTTGGTAGTCGGCTCATTTACCGATCGGCACGCAACTGTGATTTATGTTTAACTTATTGAATGATTGTGAACCGCATTTTAAAATCCACCTTTTCAACTACTAGAAATGCTGTGTTTAGACCAAGTGTGTTTTTAACCCTGAGTGTTTAACTTTCGAACAATTTCAACAGAATAGAACAGAATTTCCGCTTAAAATACTCCGCATTTAATCAGGGCAGGCAAATTTAACAGGCAATAGCAGCTTTAGGAGGTGCCAAGCCGGCAATTACTCAGGACCATGCACTTGCCGAGTTCCCCCCTCACCCCAGCACTTAAATGGCACCTGAAACTCTCGCTTAAAGCTACTTCGTAGCAAAGAAGAGCACTTCTAACTTGTTCTTCGGCTTCTATATTCCAATGATCCAACAAATTTGCTTCTCTGTGTAACTACGCTAGGGGGCCCCTGATGGTTGGGGGCCCGTGTTCGACCGAACACATGGCACACCGTACGTTACGCCACTGCTAGCACATCTAACAATCTGGGATTCATGCTTATGCTAAATCCAGCCCTGCCTAAAAATCACCGTTAAAAACTTTTCCGCTTGCGACACATCGTTAATCTGATTAATTTATTCGGGTCAATTCATTAATCGCATCGCTATAATTTAAAGATCTAAATAAATTGAAACTAGCGATGCGTTTCAAGCGTGTTTCAAGCCAATGAGCATTTTAGTCAGCCTCAGCCTCAGCGATAGTCGCACATACTCGTATTTGGCTTCAGTGAGAGCTGCATAGTGGGCTTGAATTAAGCGCTTTGACTACTAGCTCTACCACCAGTATAAGCTGAATGCAAAGCAACGACCATTATGTGCAATACAAAGCTGATTTATTCATTTTCTTCACCGATGTCTCAGTCAGCCTTCAATAAGTCGAAAATATTCAAAACACATGGACGGTTGTACGTCGTACACGATATTGATGATAGTAGCCACTGGACTTTGGTGGGTATCGAGCGACTATCTATACATACGAGTAGGCGGCATTTTGGCCAGGTGGAACAATAGCCAACTTACTTTCGATAATTCAGTATGGTTTGTTCGTTTCAACAATGTTAAGTCACGGTACGATCGGGACACTATCGTGTATGTGGAGTGTGCCTTAAAAAAACAGGCTACAGCATATAAAAGCAACGCGAGCGTGAAGCAAGTCGTAACCGCGAAGTAACATTGCGACATCCAATCATCCATGAGATCTGTCCCGGAAAATTCGCAGTTACATTGCTTGATCTTGATGAGTGCAATTCCGATTCAGGTGGATACACCATAGTGCCATAGATGCGATCGAGTGAAGTGCAATATTATTATTACGAGCGCAATTTTTGAAGTGTGTCAAACAGTGATCATGTTCACGGAAGTTAAAAGATAGAGATAGAGAGTGAATAGTGAGTTCATCATCATATAATTAAATATAAATTAGATTCAGAGCCTTGATAGATGATCTAGCATATAGGCCATAACGCAAATTAACGAATCACGGAATGCGCAAGCTCTTGAATGAGGATGACATTGACCGGTTACTTATGCTGTTTACATAAACCGACACTTTGTCATGCTCTATAACTGAAATTGTCGTCACTTTCTTTGAGATTGTAAGCCCAAGTAAGCGTGCCCTCTTACCACACTCTCCACGTTCAGATCGGCGGCAGTTTGTTCAATTCATATATGCAGTGTCGAAGGCCGAGTGTAACGTATGGGATACCGCAGGGGTCTGTCGCCTGAACCATAGTGTTTATTGTGGTGTGTTTCTTCTTGCATTGTGCTGTGATGTGACTGTGATTGAAAATCGATATTGGTGATTAAAAATATTCAAATTAGCGGCTTTATCGTTGGATAATTATTGTATGCGCAATATTTAGATGCTATACGGCATATACATGTGCACGTTCGGTTATTTATATCCGATATAGAATTATCTGTACGGATAGACGACAGTGCCAACGGAAATAGAGAGTCTCTTCGAGTAAATTATTTATGTGTCTGCATAGTGATAATGACATTGGTCGTAGATAAGATGTAAGTAACTATAGTTTAGCGTATTTACGAGCATGTAATTTTAACTTTGACATTGTATGTTTTGTATTTCTCTTTGTGCCTGTCTAGACAGTTTCAATTTTCGTTCGTCTTCATCATTTTGACAATTGAAACTTGAGATGCCTGCGCTATTGAAGAAACGCATTCATTCTTGAACGCGATTGCTAATGTTAAATATAAACAACTCATCATCTATTCATACAATTCATGAAAGAATTTATCATTTACCCGTCCTAACCAAAGCCGTGACACATATTTAACGATAAATAATGAACAGATCTGGATAGAATGAGACATTGATATCTTCTGTTCACTTGACGCAATCAACGACACGTTTAATATTGAAAGTGGATACGAAGCTTGAAGACGATAGTGAAGACGAAAGCGCACATATGTGGACATAGCCTTTGATATACACTCCCAATCAATAGGATAGTTCCACTTGAAAAATGGTTGTATTTCGGAAAGTGATAACGCTATTTTCTTCAAACTTGGTGACAATATTTTCAGTAGCCTACTTGTTCTTTGGATAACACGCGGCTCAGATCCAGAGTCCCCTTAGGATTTTATTACGAGAATTCTTAAAAACAGCACAAAAGTGAAAGTCATTAGGATAGTGGATAGTTCCACAGAAAATAATACACAAAATAACGGTAAAAAAAGATAATTTTACTTTGAAAAATGTTTCTAATAATAAGTTGAACTTCCGTTAAGTGATATTAGCTAAAAATATTTATCCAGGATGGAAGTTTAATAGGTTTTAAAGGTAATTTAAGTTGATTTCGCCCCTAAGTTCCCCTAATGGCTTACAGAAGCTCTTCGGTGTTGTTAAACTGTCGTCTACTAGTATAGATCTTCCTTGTCATCCATCCCGATAGATTTTTGATGATATTTAGATCTAGAGAGTATGGCGGTCTTTCCATAACCTTGATGGACTGGTCTCGAAACCAATCTTTAATCAACCTTGTTATACGAATAAGGGCATTATCTTCTTAAAATTTAAAAGGGGTTGCATGTAAAATTTCGTTAATTTTATGCATTACATTAGTAAGAATATTTTCGTAAGCCTGGACATTCGGAATACCCATAATTTCCACAGCTTAAGAGTTTCACGCCGAGATAGTCAACCCCATACCTCGACACGTCTTACTATTGAGCTTATGGAAATCAGGGGTATTTACCAAGCACCCAGACTTACACAAATATTCTAACTAATGTAATGCCCAAGATTACCGACATTTTCCATGCAACTCCTTTAAGATTTTAGCAAGATAATAGCCCCATTCAAGAAGCAAGGCTGAAAAAAGATTGGTTCCAATTCCAATTCATCAATGTTACGGAATAACCACTATTCTCACTAGATCTAAATATCATCAAAAAGGTTTGAGAATACCTGACAAGGAAGATCTGTACCGGTACACGACAATTTAACAACACTGATGAGCTTCTGTGAGCGATTAGGGGAACTTGAGAAGAAATTAATTTAAATTACCTTTAAAACCTACACAATTATATCCCGGATAAAATTGCTTAGCTAATATAGTATAGTGACTTTAGCTCTAGACCCAAACATTACGAGAATTCTTAAAAACAGCACAAAAGTGAGGGTCATTAGGATAGTTCCACAGGAAATAAAACACAAAATAACGGTAAAAAAAGATAATTTTACATTGAAAAATGTTGCTAATAATAAGTTGAACTTCCGTTAAGTGCTATTAGTATAGTGATTTTAGCTGAAAAAATGATGAAACCCAAACATCCAAAAAAAGAGCTGACTTTTGATGCCAAATTGTTCTATGGCCTGACCACATTACGCAGTAAGAAGTTAGACTTTTTTGCGAGTCACATTTGGGGGGGAGGGGGTGGCAAAGGGGTGAAATTATGTTTTTTCGCCAATATCTTGTTATTTGTAATATTTACTGCAAATGTTCTGAGGACGATTTAAACTACGCAAAATTTCCTTTCTAATGATATATTATATCATATACCTTCTCTTGGCACATTACATACTAGACCTAAAAACATTCGGTGTAATTTAGATTTTTTGATAGTTACATTTGGCGCTCTAGCTCCTGAAGTAATTAAATTGGAGCCATGGTAATTGGGATAACTATTCCTAACAATATATAGCTGTCCCACACGGAGACTCAGGCTGCCCCGACAAAGCATTCCCCTATACTCCCTATTAACATTTAAAAAAAAGACATGCCTGTAACTTTTCGCCGAATCACAGCAGGCGGGTAAAATTTTGGTAAACGTTAAGGCTAAGTCCCACTAGACCCTCCACCAAATATTACTTCGATCTGATTAAAACAAAGGGTACCTTCCAAACAAAATGACCGGAAAATTGCCTACGAGCAAAACTTTAATTTTGGTTGAGTTGTTCCCTTATTTCTTAATAAACTAGTGGCATTGAATTTGAATAATTTCTATGAAAGGTACCCTTTGTTTTAATCCGATCGAAGTAATATTTGGTGGAGGGTCTAATGGGACTTAGCCTTAACGTTTACCAAAATTTTTCCCGCCTGCTGTGATTCGGCGAAAAGTTACAGGCATGTCTTTTTTTTAAATGTTAATAGGGAGTATAGGGGAATGCTTTGTCGGGGCAGCCTGAGTCTCCGTGTGGGACAGCTATATATTGTTAGGAATAGTTATCCCAATTACCATGGCTCCAATTAAATTACTTCAGGAGCTAGAGCGCCAAATGTAACTATCAAAAAATCTTAATTACACCAAATGTTTTAGGGTCTAGTATATAATCTGCCAAGAGAAGGTATATGATATAATCATTAGAAAGAAAAGTTTGTGTAGTTTAAATCGTCCTCAGAACATTTTGCTGTAAATATTACAGTTAACAAGATATTGGCGAAACATCATAATTTCACCCCTTTGCCACCCCCTCCCCCCCAAATGTGACGCGCAAAAAAGTCTAACTTTTTACTGCGTAATGCGATCAGGCCATAGAACAATTTGGCATCAAAAGTCAGCTCTTTTTTTGGATGTTTTGGTCTAGAGCTAAAGTCACTATACTATTAATGTTTTTGACGCAAATTCAAAATTCGAATTAGCATCCTAAAATTTCCTTTGTGTGTCCACCACGCGCCAATTGAACGAGTATTTCCCCCGACAAGTTTAACTAACTAAATCCAATAGTAAAATTAAACTTGGTCAAATTATATTTTTCAACATTATTTGCCTCTGTTTTTGTCTGATTTGTTTTAAGCTCTAGTGGAGGAACATTAAGTATTTAATCCATTTACCGATCTGAACTTCAGACCTTCTTCCTGTCCTTGAAGGTCTAACATTGGGACGTTGGGTCCGAGGGGTTTCAGTAGCTTTTGATCCTTTACAAAGTGTCTATCTAATCTATCCATTGCCACTACCGTCTTGGTTGCAACTTGGCAGCTACTCTTCTATTCGCCAGGGCCCAGTGTCGTGGGATATTATCTCCGATCAATTATTTTTCGTAGGCTTGGTCGTAGAAACTGATTCACGTATGTTTTTAGTTTCATTAGTTATCTTCCATTTTCCGTAGGCAAACCTTTAGCTGTTCGTGCGTTTCCAATATACCGAAAATTTTCAACTTGCTTATTGTTTGATGTAGTTCCCAGTCAAAACACCGAAAGCTCAACCTATTTTCCAAGGTGACGCCAGACTCTTCCTACCTTGGAAAGGTGACTCCAAATGAAAAGGTTAAGGGTCACTGAACTAGAGATAGAAACTTTCTGCAATTGTATTTATCACAAATTATTACATCATATGAACTTCTAATTCACTTTCTTTTCTTCAGTAGTCATAACATAACGTCGGTCTTCTGCCTGAAATTAGAACATTGTTTTAATAAAATGCACGTCTGTCTGCAGTTTTTGGCTGTCCCACTTCGAATTGAAAACAATTGGTCAGGTGCATATTTCATTTATTAGTTTTTGTCTCTTTGGTTCAGTTCAAATTGCATTTATTGGACTTAACATTATAGCATTGTCGTGCATGGTACAATGAAGACAACAACATTATAAGAGTGTAATACATACTAATCACGGGGAAGCAATTTAAGAAAATAATAAAAATATAATGCAAATTGTAATTTTTCTTTGTGACAACAATTCAATTGGCTCCATTTCAATTATACGAATATAATTGAACAAACAAAGAAATAAGACTCGCATAATGTCCATAATGTGTCATAAAGGCACATAACAAAAGCCATTATAAAGTTAATCATAGATAATTAAATCGTCACCTAGTAAAAGTACTTCTGGTTCTTCGGATACAAATAGTAAAAATAATAGCATAGTTATCGTAGAAAAATATAATTTAAATTTTCTATTTTTGTGCATTGCTGAAAACCGAACGTGTTGTAACTCCTGTTTCTCTGTTTGCTCTATGACACTGTGAGACAAAACTTTAAATACAATAAATGGTAACAACCATATGTTATGGGACATCCAAAATTGTGGTATACTGTTTCGTGTACGCTACACAAGCGATTTTTTTGTTTTAGTTTCAAAGACGTAAACGGATTTTATACGACTTGATAAAACTCTCTATTTTTAAAACATGGAAAACTATGAATTTTGCAAAATTAATAAAGAGTTTTACTATTTGGTTCAACTTACGTCAACATCATTATGAATCTAAATGGAAAATTTTCTTCTATGTAACGTACTCAAAACAGTATATATGTACCACAATTTTGCTTGTCCCAAGTAGGCGTAAGTTTTTTTTTTACGGTACGTTCAACAGCCTAGACTTTCTTTCGGGTCGTGTCCCAATTTAAGCGCAGTATAGACCTCGGGCGGAATGAAAATGAAATTTTTGTCCGCTGCGATTTTTTCAATGAAAATGCATGCTTACTGTCGTGGAACATGTCGGAAATGATGGGGAATTCCATAAGCTACAATCCGAATATGGTTCCAACATTTTTCTCGGCCATTTTATGTATTATTTTTTGATTCCCCGGTCATTTCACCGTGAAAAATATCTAATGACGGGGGAATCGAAAAATAATACATAAAATGGCCGAGAAAAATTTTGGAACCATATTCGGATTGTAGCTTATGGAATTCCCCATCATTACCGAGATGTTCCACGACAGTAAGCATGCATTTTCATTGAGATAATCGCAGCGGACAAAAATTTCATTTTCATTCCGCCCGAGGTCTATTCAGGCCTTAAAGTTGAAATTTTTCCATTCGTTATTTTTGTGTACGGTACCGCGAGTTTATTATAGAATTACAGTGAATCCCTTTCCGTTAAGTGTTAACCTGTAGTGAAGTGTACGTAATGCTAAAACGCTCTCATGTGAATTCTCTTAACGGTTTCCTTAAGTATAACTAAAGATTATGAGTTTGTGAAACTGGGAAGTTTTTTTTTTTTTTAATGAATCATGACGTTAGTCTTTGAGTGTGTGCTCATAATCACTTGTTAGACCATTAATATTAACAGTTTTTGTTTTATGGATTTTAAGGCAGTAAAAGTCGATAAAATTTGTTCGTTTACAAAAATGGTAACAGCGAATTAACGATTCCACATAAACGACCTTTAAGGTGAATGACCCTTCTCATTATCTTTCTTACTACTTACGGAATTATCTATCTATATACAGGGTGTCCCGCATTGGGTGGTCAATACTGTAAGGGTTGATAGCGCAACTTGTTTCAGCAAGAAAATTACCAATACAATCGGATTTTTTTTTTACCGTTACCTTGTTATCGCTCTTTTTGTGAAAGTCATCAAAAGTCGTGACTTGTCACGATAAATCGTAATTTGCAGCACTCCTGATGAGTTAATTCAAGATTTGATTTCAGTTTCAGAAACTACATAAAATTTCACAAAAACTCAAGTTTTTCCTGTTGCCAACATTATCGGCACTTTCAAGATACAGTTACTCTTACCGAATTATGATTGGCTTTGTATGTCTTTTTTCGAGTCAAGGGAAAATTGTTAACGATTCCACTGAAGCCATGATTTTGACCATTCAATGCGTGTTTACCTAAAATTCTTCAATGTAAATAAGAAAAGTGATATACCGTTGGAAAGCCAACATGTTGAAGCAACTTTTATCAACTTTGCAGAGTTGTACGTATAAAGCACCGTTATGCAATTACTGTTTGAATTTTCGATGAAAAATCTATTTTAAAATTTCTGTTAAGTTTGAGTAACTGTATCTTGAAAGTGCCGATAATCTTGGCAACAGGAAAAACTTCAGTTTTTGTGAAATTTTATGTAGTTTCTGAAACTGAAATCAAATCTTGGATTAAGTCATCAGGAGTGCTGCAAATTAAGATTTTGCGTGACAAGTCACGCTTTTCGATGACTTTCACAAAAAGAGCGATAACAAGGTAACGGTAAAAAAAATTCCGATTGTATTGGGAATTTTCTTGCTGAAACAAGTTGCGCTATCAACCCTTGCAGTATTGACCACCCAATGCGGGACACCCTGTATATAAAAATGGATGTGTATTTGTGTCTGTTGCCAGTAAACGTCTAAACCACTGGACCGATTTGGATGATTCTTTTTTTGTTTTATTCGTCTTGCGTTGGAGAAGGTTTATGGACAATTCTTTTTTTTAAATCGCAAAGAAAGTGGTGGTAAATATCGAAATTCCATTTTGTGTGAGAGTAAGTGATTAAACCTACTCGATTCATACGCTTTAAATTTGTATACGTGTACTAAATGAAATCGAACCGGCTTAAGGATATGATCTTCTAATAAAATTCTCCTCAAAAAGTTTACCGGCTTAAGGATATGATCTTCTAATAAAATTCTCCTCAAAAAGTTTGTTTCCAAACTCCTTGGAAACGCCTGGACCGATTTGTATGAAATTTTGTATATATCCTTGCTAGGTATGGGAATCGGTCGTAAACTATATTTCATGTCCTGAAGTGCCCCCCTCTTCTTTTTATCTTTAATTTAGTATTTTTTACAGTAAGTGATTAAGCCTACTCGATTCATTCGCTTTAAATTTTTATACGTGTACTAAATGAAATTGAACCGGGCTTAAGGATATGATAGAAATATGATGATATGACGTAGTGTAGTGGAGCCATAATAAATCCGTGGATATCTCCGCAATCCTTTGGCTGAGTGACACGGTTGAGGTGTCGCCGGACTCGCCACAAAATTGCCTAAAGGGTCATTGGAACCTCTTCCCCAATCAGAGCTCAGGGTGGTCGGAAATCCGTCGATATCTCCGATAAATTGCATTCAAGGTGAAAATGTTTTTATGTACATACATTCTGGATGTTGTCACAGCAATTTCACAATCAACTTCGTACTACTTCGGAAATTCGTCGATATCTCCGCAATCCTTTGGCGGAGTGACATGATTGAGGTGTCGCCGGACTCGCCACAAAATTGCCTATAGGGTCTTTGGAGCCTCTTCTCCGATCAGTGCACAGGGTGGTCAGAGATAGCCGTCAACCTGGATGTCGGCCATCTCCGCAATCCTTTGGAGGAACGACACTATTGAGGTGTCGCCGGACTCGCCACAAAATTGCCTAAAGAGTAATTGGACCCTCTTCCCCAATTAGAGCACAGGGTGGTCGGAAGTCCGTCGATATCTCCGATAAATTGCATTCAAGGTGACTACGTTTTTACGTACATACATACATCCTGGATGTTGTCACAGCAATTTCACAATCAACTTACTACTTCGGAAATCCGTCGATATCTCCGCAATCCTTTGGCGGAGTGACACGATTGAGGTGTCGTCGGACTCGCCACAAAATTGCCTAAAGGGTTATCGGACCGAACACTGCCCAGGATGGTCAGCGATAACCGTCAACTTCGATGTATGACGGTTTTTGGGTTAGATTAGGTACTAACATCTTCAGTTCACGTGAAATCCATGCAAATACTGTCAAAATTTTAATGATCGTGAAATCGAATTCGCTTGGTGGTACTCACTTCAAATGAAAGTCTCCACACCGGTTTTTGACATTTCGCCAGCGAAAATAATGCAGTTGTACTTTATTTCACAGTGAAAAGATGTTATCGACAATCAATTAGAACGCGAGTGAACATTTATCTTAAATTGAGTGAATAAAAAGCAAGTCTCCACGGCACCGTTTTCACGGGAGACATATATGCAAATTTTTCGCTAGGTGAACTCAGTACATACCTTTAGTATGAACAGTTTTCAATATTTGGCGCTCTTACATTAAACTGAAATATATAATTGAAATTTAGTTTTTGATTATGCCTCCCAAACTAGAATCTATCGGTCGATCAGCATCGAGTATTTCTTTCATTTACCATCTGGGAATCAGTAATATTAATCCCAAAAACAACTCTGTTGTAAAAAGTTTCCGCCAAAGAAAAAGTTGTCAGCCGCAAAAAGGATTGATATAATACAATCCCGCAAAAATGCTCGCAAGGACATGCATTCAAAAGTGATTGAATTAGTTAATAGTTTCCACCAAAACAGCGTGGTGCGGTATGCGTCAGAATTTGTGAAATAATTTCCGCCGCGATAGACCACGCTGAATTTGCCAATTCGTGTGGAGTCTGTGTTGTGTCTACCGCGTAACGCACCCGCGCTGGTTTGGTGGAAGCTAATTTCTTTCAACGCTTATTGGCGGGGAGCTGACGAAGGTGCTATTTGCTGCTATGCTCTTTTCTTGATCAGATTTAATCTCGAATCTTCCAGCCTTGTAAATAACATGTGTTTTACAAACTTTTTTTGCTTTCCTTCCTTCCTTCTTTCGTAACTTTCATAAGATTGGTTTTATCCTGCAATTACCCCTATGAAAGCTCCCCGCCAAACAGCATTGCAAGAAATTAGCTTGCACCAAAACAGCGCGGGTGCGTTACGCGGTACACACAACACAGACTCCACACGATTTGGCAAATTCAGCGTGGTCTATCGCGGCGGAAATTATTTCACAAATTCTGACGCATACCGCACCACGCTGTTTTGGTGGAAACTATTAACTAATTCAATCACTTTTGCATGCATATCCTTGCGAGCATGTTGGCGGCATTGTATTATATCAATCCTTTTTGCGGCTGACAACTTTTTCTTTGGCGGAAACTTTTTACAACAGAGTTGTTTTTGTGAGATATCATATTTTTTTTGCAGTTTTCAAGTGACAAAATCAACTTAACATAACAATAAATGAATGCGTTTATTTTCTTGAAATGAAGACGATATTCACTGCCCTTTTATCACGACCATGTTTAAGAACATAATAACAATAATAACCCTCTTGGTAACCTTTGTAACCTTGGCGTCCTTCGTAGCCTGAGGTGTGTGTGTTTTGCGAACCTCTACCGTTTGCTGGAAGCTTTAGGATCATCGGGATGTTATTTCTTCATTTAATATTATAGTAATATGTACGTACTCGTATAAGAGACGAACCAAATCTGGAACTTTGAGCCCTTGCCGCCGCTCTTGCAGAAGCTTTACAACTGAAAACTTTAAAGAAAATATACAAGGGATTGTTCGAAACAGTCCTGCCAAATCACAAAACTATACGATTCTTTTCTAGGCATTTTTCGGGCCTATCCCCGACTTTTGCAAAATGCTTCCTTTAAAACATATAAAAAGATTTAAGCGAGAAACTCTATGTATTTTTTCATATTTTCCGCTGTATCTTTTTTTATACTCCACGGATCGGAGCAAACAATAGCCTATGCACACCTTCACGACAGACTCTATCAATGGGAAAAGAGACCAAATCCTGAGATGCCCTCTGTAAGGCTGTAGCCCTGTCAATGAACGACAAGAACAACAAGAACAACGAGAACAAGATTTTCGAAAAAATGCGTTTTTCAAACTCTTATATCTCCAGTGTTTTCCGTCGTATCTTTTTGAAATTTTCTACACTTCGTAAGACGGCGCGAAGGACAACCTTTACCGAATTTGAACACTCAGGACCAACCAGGGTCCGAACTACAGAGGTCCGAAAACCCGTACTTGTTCCGTCGTGTAAACATAGTCTTAGTCGCTTCTCACTTTTGATTTGTTCAAATTTCTTCGTTTTTCTTTGGCGTCCCTATAGATTAATGATTTTCGAAATAACTCACGCTAATAATAGCACTCCCAATATTTTTGAAGGGCAAGTGCAGTCTCATCAATCAGTCAGGGGGTTGAGTATGTTGTTGTTGCCTTGACCCCTTAAGAAGTAGTGGCGCGACGCAAATTTATTTTGTTTCCATATCCACTTTAGTTTCACCATCGATACGTGTCGATCCCAATAAATTATAAGTAGCAGGTGTATTGGCATTCAAAATCGCTCATAAGGTTAAATTAGTGTTAAGTTGTGAGCGAAGCGAACAACGCGAACAACGCGAGCGTAGCGAGCACTAGATAAGGGAGCGAGCGAAGCGAGCTCTCTCAGCTAGTTAAATAATAAATATTAATAACCGTTTAAATATGATTTCGTCTTCAATATTATTGTTTAAAATTAAAGTGGCGATAACAAAAGTGGACATGACCGTTCAGAGGTGATCACTTAAATATGTATAACTGAATTGCAAGCAAAAAGCTGAAGAAAAATCTGGCACCTACTTGCTTATAATGGTACTTGAAGGTCACAATTACCATGATTTATTCGCTTCATTTATTTCGACATTTTTAACTTTTAGGTCAATGTCAATTTGGACCAAGAAAACCGGACAGTATACTCAAAAAATCCAAAAAAAATTTGAATTTCTGTGCATTTTTTACTTATCCGGCAAACACACCTCGCCATTTGCAACAATTTGTGAAGATAATTATTAAAATTACTATTGAATTGAATTTAATAACACACGTACGAATAGATCGCACTCACGATTATAGGAATATCCATGCATGCATATCATGCATATCATGTGCCGGTGAATAAAAAAAGCGGCCATGTAAAATTATTAACAAGTTAGTGTGAAGAAATATAACGATGAAGCTAAATGAATTGCAAAAGAATGCATTCGCGAAGCAGGGCCACATTACAGAAATTGATTAATGCTGCACCTTAGAGAAAACATAGCAACCCATGCCATGCGTTAGTCCAGAGTGGCTATGTGATCACACAACCCATATGTGTTTGACTCCGAATTTATTACATTACACTCCACGAAATAATTGAAATGTCAAAATATTGTCGATGCAATTATTAACCCTTCTGACGCCGCCTACGAGCTATTATGCCTAAGGTGTAGCTGAATCTTCTGTGAAATCAATCTTATTTTTTGAAGAGGTCTGATTTTGGTTCTATAAACAGTTTACATACTGTGTCTTACGATGATGCGCCGTTTTTTCGATTCTTTAGACATAGTTTACATTTCGCCGAACATTTGATCGCATTTGTGGCCGTCGGTTCCTTTGAAATGTATATGGAAAATATTATTGAACGATATTTTTCATCAAGATAGAGTACCATTGGTCTGTCTGGATGTATACGCCAACAGAAGGGTTAAATATCACGTCGGCATTTTAAGAGAGTAATGAATATTACGCGGATTTTATATTCTCAATTGTAAACAAAAAATTGACGTTTGAATAAAATTTTCACGCATACTATGAACTGCAATAGTGTGAGAATAGTGCCATTTTTATTTTCTGATGCCCACTCTGGACTAACGCATGCTTTCTCTAAGTGCTGCACCATATTTTTCAGCTTATTAAATAGGCAATCCGAGTTTCTCGTTTCTCAATACATTACAATTCAAGTGTAATTTGATTGTATGACATCCCATTCAAAAATGTAGTTTATTAAAAAAAAAAAATGGATATGGTTCGATGATGATGATTTCTCGTAACCGTGCTTTTTACATTTTCTAATTATAGTTTAGCAATTATTTGTATGGTTAATTTTAACGACGATATTCGCACGTAGGTACGCTAGTGAGGGACATTGGAATAGGTTCACCTAGAAGGGCTCCCAACAAACTCATTTATTTCCGTTACTTAGCAAACAAACACAACTCAAACCACCTTAAAGTTAACATTCCACAACACTGCCATAACGGAGTTTGCCATATATGCCCGTTCTATTGAATTTACTCGTCAGTTCGATCAATTCATTTTAACTTTAGCGTTTGAAGCCAACCAATAGCCGGAAATCAGAATAGGTTCATGTGAAGTGTTGTCGTTTTTGAATCTAAAAAATAAAAAAAGTTTTGGTAAATTTGGGACAAAAACGAAAGAAGGTAATGTTAGGATTCTAATTGGAAAAATTAAGCGGCGCTTGCATTACAATTAATGACTTTTTTAGGAGATGGGAAGAAGAAAGCGTTTATCTGCAGAAGAAATTGCGAAAATTAACCCATTCAAAGAAATGCAACTGAGTAACCGGGAAATTGCGAGGAGAATCCGTCGTTCCGTAAATGTTATTAATAATTTTGCCAATTTAGGAAATAATTATGGAAACAAAGGTAAATATGGGCTAAATCGCAAAGTGAATGATCGCACTGTTTCATTTTACGAAAATCGAGCTGCAATGGTATGAATTCAATCCAGATAAAGGCTAATCTAAATGTCCCATTGACAACTCGGCGTATTCGACAAATTTTGAGCTTCTCGAAACACTTGCGATACTCCGAACGGTTATGTAAACCTCCACTATTAGCGCTCCATACAGCCAAACGAATGGAATTAGCCAGAGATCACATGCATTGGACAACAGAGGGGAATACAATTTTGTTCATCGATGAAAAAAATTTTTAATTTGGATGGTCCTGATGGATGTCAGTATTATTTATGCGATTTACGTAAGGAGAAGCAGATTGCAATGAGCTGTCATTCCGGTGGCGGTAGTGTGATAGTTTGGGCTGGCTTCTTCGCAACTGGTAGAAGCCCGATCGCGTTTTTAAATGGTGGAATAAGTTCTGATACATCGATCTGCTGAAAAATGTGATGGTTGATGCCGCAGAAAATATTATTGGACCAAATTTCATTTTCCAGCACACTGCCAGGGTGGTTAAGGAATGGTTTCAAAGAAAGGAAGTACCGATTTTGGATTGACTGGCCAGAAGCCCTGACCTTAACCCAATTGAGAATCTATGAAGGATACTAGTCAGAAGGGTTTATGCAAACGGGCGTCAGTTTTCTGATGTTTTAGAATTGCAAAAGGCGATCTCATCCGAATGGCTAAAAAAACGGAGTACCGTTTCTGCATCATTCAATTAAAGTTACTAAAACGAAGGATTCATCTTAATGTCATTGATGAACACATGTACATATTTTATTTAGTGAACCTATTCTAGTTTCCACCCTAAAATTTGTTTTTTTTTGTAAATATTTTAATAATTAAATTATTTATTGTAAGTTTAATAACGAATAATAGTAAACTTATTTAATACTTGTGTTTCACACAAAATGACTTTTTTATTCATGGTATCAATTTCCGTAGAATAAACCTTTTTTGGGTGAACCTATTTCAATTTCTACCACTGTACGTCAGCTCGTACCTACACATACAAAAATTATGCAAGGGAAATTGAATTTAGTTTTACTGTATAAAGACGAGATAGCATTGTTCATATTTTTCGTGTAAGACGAAATAAAAAGTGTGGTTGACGAGCGTAGCGAGTTGGGGGGGGGGGGATCGTCTCTGACCCACATGTGTTTGCAATTCGAAGTAATTATTCAATTGCAATTCTAGTTCGAAAGGACGTAGCAAGAAATTAGATTATGCATAAGTTTAATGACTTAATCCAACAAAAAAAAGAACTCCCCCAACTCCCCTCTTCAAACAAAAAGTTAATATGTACATTAGTCACTCAAGGATCTGGTCACCTTACCTTAAACCTCACACCACACCACAAAAAAAAAACAAGCCTATTACTTACAATTAGCATTTCATGTAGTGGAAAGGTAATAAGAGAGAAAAATAAGCAGATTTATTTCTGAGGAAAAGTTGTGAAAAATCGGCCCCAAAAAATTGATCAGTGTACTTGCTTCTGAAAGTTATATCAACGTAATACTGGTTGGTAAAAGTGGTGACTTAGGCAGAAGCTATAGCCAAAAGCCCAATTAGCGCGTAAAGCGTCGTTTTGAAACCACAAACTCCGTGTTTGACTAGTGTATATGATAAAGGTTAGGTAATGAATTTAGGAGTGGGGAGGTGCCTTGAACCAGCCAGTGTTATTTAGGAAATACAGCAGATCCCCTACTTTCACAATTGTCGCATCCTCCAAGCCTCCCAGAAAAGCCCTACCGTGCGTCCTATACTGGGTTCTGGCAAGACCCGGGCATTCACAGAGAAAGTGAATCAGGGTTTCTCTCTTCATCTTTCGCAGCTGAGGCAATGCGCGTTGTAGGGGATGCGGATGCCCAGCCTGGCAGCGTGGAGCCGCATTGGCCAGTGCTCCGTGATAACAGCAGTAAGCTTGGCGATATCTCTACGCGGTTTAGAGTCGGAATCTCAGACGTTCTTTTCCAGCCGTAGGAGGGCCACATATTCCTTGATATAACGCAAGTCATCAGATTTTGCCAGTTGGAATTAGCAGCCCTTATATAGAGTGGCACCCATTTTGGCTAGTTCGTCAGCCATCTCGTTACCCTCTATGTTCCTGTGTCCGGGTACCCAGAGTAGGGTAATTCTTTGTCGTGTGCCAAGGCTGGTTAATGCTTCCTCACATATACTTCAACAACCTTGGAGGTCGTCTTCACCGATTGTAAAGCCATGATAGCAACCTGACTATCTGAGCAGATGGCGATATTCTGTTTTTTTTATATCCCCGAGAGCATGATAGGCCTTCATGATTGGAAGCATTTCTGCTTAAAAAATGCTGCCATATGATCCTATTCGATTGACATCTGTAATGAAATTCATCCCAATATCTCAATATAATTTTGAGTTTTTGTTCAAATATAAAATTACTATGTCGTTATAGAATAAATCTATATTTACACTGATTGGTTTTCACATTGATTCAACTAACGGCTGTAATTTGAGCCCAAGCTAGGGTGGCCAGATGCCTCGTATTTTACGGGTTATACTAAGCTGACCAGACGTACAGCATTGTGAGATGTACAGCAAAATGTACAGCATTTCCCATGCCACACAATAAAATATAATTCACTACATAATAAGCTCCTCGGCTAGGCCTGTGATCAGTCTTGTCTGCTTTTAAGGAGTAAAGTTTGATTCCTATGTGCTTCTTGGCGCTCACATTTCCTCCAAATTAAACGATCCTACCTATCCGCGTTCGGAAGTTACGGATGCTCAGATTGCAAATCTAAAGTCTTCTAATTGAAAATTGTTCATCACTCGGAAATTGGTAAGGGACAAATTTCGAAATTTAGAAAACTTGTAGGACACCGAACTGTTCACATTTCGTGAAAATTTCAAGGCTCTAGTGGTCAAGGCTCAGAAGTAATAGCCATCGAAATATGCGATTCAAGGTGTTAAGTTTCACACATGTACGAACGATATCCGTATTTAGTGAGATAATAAATCTTCTATCGTTAATTTTCGATATCTCGGGAACCGACCGGAATTTTTGAAATTTAGCACAGTTGGCGCACATTTCCTTCAAGTCAAGGTCATACCTATCTGCGCTTGGAAGTTACAGTAGCCCAAATCGCACGTTTGTGTTTTGTAATCGATTGTCCATAAGTTGGAAATTCTTGAGCCCAATTTTGAAATTTAGCAGACTTGTACAGCATCGCGGTCCATATTTGGTGATATTTCAAGGCTCTAGTTACCAAAGTTCTAAAGTTACAGCCAGTGAAAGATGCGATTTCAATTTATTTATTTCTATCTCGAAGCGATGGAAAATCCGCCACTGTACTCCATCCGATTCCCCTATTAACCTCTTAGGAAAATGCATACTAAACAAAGGGCTCTGAAAGGGTTTTTAGATAAAGTTTCTTCCCACTATGTGTCCTGAACAGGGCCGGATTTCCCATATGGGCTACTGCCGGCGCGGCAGAATTTGAGGGGCGGCAAACTCTTAAATTTTTTCATTGGCCTATAATTATGGGAGAGATACATTTTGAAAACCCAAACTCAAACATAATTGTAAAAAATCATTTCCACTTTTAATTTATTCTAATCTAAAGCACCTAATCGCAACCTCAACTCAAATTTTATTGTGACTCCGCCTTCTAAAAATTGGGACTACGCACAATTTTGCTTGAAGCATTCATTCACTCTAAATGGCGTGGCGGCCTTTAGTTCAGTTAGGATAGGAAATCATCTTTGTTTAAGGCATTGGCTTCACTTTTAACATTATGCCTGAAGCCACATTAAATGTTTTAAATCCGCGAGTACTTGGCCGCCAGCTCCTGTTTCAAAGCCTCTAAAATTGCCCCAAGACTTGAAAAAAAAAAACCGAAAAATGTTTTTGGTAATAGCGATCCTTTCGAAATTTTTAAACACCCCGAAGGAAGTACCTCATCTAACCACACATTTTCATGTGTTCTATTACTATTGTTAAATTTGTCCCCACATAAAATTCGCTGGGAAGCAAGGATTAGGTTTCGGGAGAGGTCCAAGTCCCGATATTATAGAAATACGGCATTGGCTATATCAAATGTTGGAGTTTCTATCGTGTAAATAGGTTTAACTAAATTTTTTAGAATTTTCACGCTTAAATTTTCGAATTTGCAATTTTTCGTTCAGAGAAAAACGGGAAATTCCGCCGGACAAAAGTAATTTAAATAATTGAAATCAGGAAAATCTAGAACTTTTTTTTTAGATTTTTACTGAATAGCATCAGTAAGTGCTTTCCCAATTCGTGTTCGTTATCTTTGTCACCGAAAACAAATAAGTTCAAGGTGTGTTCAAAATTTACGGTAAACTTTTTTCGGTATGACGTTTTCTGGTTAAATATGATGCTAATATAGAAAACTTTATTTGTTGGGGTAATTCGCAAATTATTTCCAAAACGATACAATGAAAAAAAAACTCCGAGAAGTTTCCCTTAGGGGAAAAATCTTAGATCATGTATATGTCTATGTTATTGCTTACAAAATATAATCCACATTGCATCAGTCGTTATCTTGTCACTCCAGCCCAAAAATCCTTTCAAACCGATTACATACAGCACCCCAAATGTCGACTTTCGAACGACAACCATAATGCCCATTCTCAGTTTCCTTAGAGAAGTGTCCTTTTTGGTGGTACATATGTAGACATATAATATCCTTTGAAAACCCAAAATGACCTTGTGGTGATTTTAAAGGGCTCAAATCACCGAATACTGTACTTTGATATGCATATCAACTATAATGCATTCCCACAGAAAAAAGGACATTTTGTGTCCAGGGACATCTTCTTCATAAGAAGTGCTGGCACTAAGATATTAAGGATCGCACCACTTAACTTCCATCCGAGTTTCGTCCACATCGGTTCACAGGCAGAGCCAGGAGAACCAATTGACGGATGAATTTTCGTTGGCTTCAATGGCGAATTTACCGCTATTCCCGCAACTTATCGAAATCGTGGTGGTCGATTCTGAGTCAGAGCGATCAAAGGAGAATGTATACCAAATTTGGTGAAGATCGAACTACGGGAAGGTCGATTTTAAGCGTTAAACGTTTTCGTTACAGTTTTTCGTGACGCTTTTTCACGGAACGACAGCCAGTATTTCTTAGGTAGCCTCCACAAAGACATATACATGTCAAAACTCAGAAATTGAAAAGGTTTTTAGAAAACATGAACACATTTCTAAAGAAATCGAAAAGCCGAATGTAATTAATAAGAATTGTACAGTTTTCTATGTTATCATTGGAGTTTCAATCATTCCTAAAACAATTTTAGGAGGTGCACGGAACACCTGGATTTCTCCCCTGGGAAGCAACATAAAAAATTTTCAAGCAAACGAAATACACTTACTGGTAAAAATATTTTAATTTTTTACATACGTCCGGTAACGTTTTGCCCACATTTCCTTCGTGTAGGTGACAACTACTACCTTCAAGCTTATCTAGTGGCGGGGGGCGGCAAATTCGTTACTGCCCAGGGGCGCCATAGAGGCTAAATCCGGCCCTGGTCCTGAAACCCGAGTTCCGCAAGTATGAGTACAGCATTCCCAAGTAACAATTACGTATTTTACGAAGTATTATAGGGCTGAAATTATAATACTTCGTAAAATACTAACTCCGACGCCTTAACCACTCGGCCAACCTCACATATAGTCAGCATTGCTCGTAAACACTACAAGTGGTTCGTTGCTTCTATCGAAATGCTCAACACTTCTCCGCAATGCACCTTCTTCTTTATATGTCAATCAGTTGAAGCTAATTAAATTCACACGTTCATCAATAAAATGCAGCCAGTTTCTGGGCTGAGATTATCTTAATTGATTCATAAGTTAAGAATGAGTGAGGAAATGTTGATTTCATGCAATATTTCAAT
This sequence comes from Microchrysa polita, assembly GCA_949715475.1. Classification (NCBI taxonomy): domain Eukaryota; kingdom Metazoa; phylum Arthropoda; class Insecta; order Diptera; family Stratiomyidae; genus Microchrysa; species Microchrysa polita. The sequence continues at coordinate 87,817,609 of OX454417.1, forward strand.
GAATTCAATTCAAGAAACGTGGTGTTCCAGAGCACTTCATAGGTGACAATTCTTTAAAAAATCACAAAGTTCATCCTTCTATAAAACTACGCTGAGCAATTTATTGGATGATCACACGAATGTCACACTATAAAAATGAAATCGACAGTGCTATAGACAAAGACATCTTATTTCTGATATAGGTGGCTTTGGCTATAGAAGATTATACGCATTTCAGTCATGTGTGTTTATGTCATTCAATAAAAACTACAAAGAAGTATTTAATGGAGCATCTTTTTAGGTTAACGTTTAGAGAAGTGTTATCGAAGTCTTATTGGATGTAGATGTATGAACTTTTTAAGCTTTCCGAAAAGTGTTTTAAAGAGTTTTTATCGGATCAAAATACTTAGATAAGCGATGTCACACGATAAACTGATTTTGTGTTACTATATGAATGTTACAGGATGAAGTGCTTCTTTAAAACATACGAATTGTTACTTGGGTTAGGCTCTAAGAAATCTGGTCACCTTAGGTTATACCGTTTTCTGAGCACCGAAAATCCAAAAGCCCGTAATCAAATAAATAAAATACGAGGCAAAAAAATCTTTATTGTTTACGTAACAAAAGGTTTGAGGTAACGCATGGACAGATAGCCGGAATAGCTTAAATATTCATACTGTAAGGGCTGACCTTAAAATTAAGTGCACTTTCAAGATGTCATGTAAAGATTTTTATAACATTATATTGCAAAACCAAGAGTTATTGGAGGCTGTATCATCAAATAAGAAATATTGTTACAATAAAATAAATGACAAATCGACATACATTTTTTTTTTGTATTTTTGCCCGTAAAATAATCGAAAACCCGTATTTTATACGTTAGTAACCCGTAAATCGAAAACAGGTGGGTGGTCACCCTAGCCCAAGCTATGACCTCAAAAGAAACTATAGAAACTTGTATTTGGTCATCATACATGGGTCTATAGCCTCTCAATTCTTTTTTTTTTAATTTTAAATGGATAAATACAGCATAAGCATCTTCCCACACTTTGCGTGTTAAATGCGAGTAGACCGCATATCAAACTTGTGCATCTTCACACTACACACTATACACATTATAAAATGCCCGAGGAGTGAAAAAATGAAAATTGTATGATACGTGTTTGTAGATATCGCATAAAGGCGCAGATAAAATGTGCCTGAACAACAAAAAGATGTGATTATATATTCATATTATTATCGTGTATTATATAGTATGTAAAATAAATTAATCTTTTTCAATTTGATCTCTATGTTCTTTTCCTTATAGTGGCCCCTACTACAACAACCTTCATTTAGTTTGTCACTGAGGTTTCATGACGACGCCAGTGCTGCTGTTGTGCCGGAATAAGCAAAGTTTTCGAATAGCCTTCGATTGCACGATAAATACATAAAGACAAATTACTGGGTGGTGTATGTGACAAAATGCATTGGCGACGATTAACTATTGCGTTTTTGCTTATTTACGAATTTGCCGTAACTATCAGCGATGGATATCAGATTGGTGTGGGACGAGCAGATTGTACGGGACCGTCGGTGGAAATTCCCTTTGTAAGTAAATATATTTCAAATTTGTAATCGTAAAAATAGATATGTAGAAAATTTCCAGTCAAATTCATAAATTTCTCGAATTGAATTTATGACTTTTCGATCATCTAACGTTCTTCTAGCGTTTCCCGATTGTTAGATCTTATAAAATTATTTCAAGTTAAGTTTTAAAACACTCTTAAAACTAAACTTGAAATGATTTGTTAAGATCTGACAATTAGAAAACGCTAGAAGAACGTTATGTGATCGAAAAACGTTAAATTTCAAAATTTCTCCTCGTAAAAAACTCTTTATGAATCGTGTAATTTAACGCCACAGCCTTTTTATCGGATTTTATTAGGTAATCATTGAATTCATTTATGCTAAGGTGACCAGACAATGGCGCCGGAACAGGGGGGGGGGGCAGCGCGGGCAACTGCCCCTCCAATATTTTGGCTACCTATGCAATGTACATATTCAATTATTCTAGTGGATATTTTTTTTTCACTTGTGGTTGGCAGAAAGTTGCATACTTGACGTGCATCTAGTGTATGTATTAGGGATGTAACGGATGTGGTTTAGCGGATGCGGATCAATGAAAATGTAAATTTTGCGGATGCGGATGCGAATGCGGATGCGGATGTCATAAAATTTGCAAATGCGGATGCGGATGCGGATTAGTTATAAAAAATATATGAAATGAATTTTACTAATACCGAAAATCAGATACTATTCAGTTTTCAGAAATATTCGACATGTTAGAAGTAAAAGTACAAGGAAGGGCCATCTTAGCAAAATGTGCAATCCTTTTGAGTGCTGGACAAAGTCATTAGCTTCATTAAAATGCAGTGTCATAGTCGAAAGCCTTTCTTTTCCATTAAATTTTTTCATTTTGGACCTTTTTTAAATCAGCTCCATAACTTTTTAAAGAATGCTATTTCAGCCGTAAAATTTTGTATACGTATTCACATTAAACATTGAGTCGCTCCGGTCAAGTACACCCATTATCCCCCCATTTGTATTTGTCAAAACGGCATGCCCATAAATCCCCCCAAAATTGGAGCAGAGTGCTAAGTTTTGGTTTGTTGCGATTGGTGGTCATAGTCATCCCACCCACTAAAAATCAGCTCATTCGGATAAAAACTGAGGGTATCTCCCGTACCCCGTAAGCATCCGCAGTTTGTTCTACGTACTACTCATTTTATAATCTGTAGACAAAGTTGTCTTGTGTCACTAATAATTTGATGTAGTTTTTTTCGTCCTCAGACCATTTTTCTGTATCTCTTGCCGTTTTTGAAATAATCGCAAAAAAACCGAAAAAAATGCCCCCCTTTCACCCCTTTTTTTAAGGTTACGGACCACCAATCGGTTGGGACTTTTAATGCGATAATCTGGGGCCATCCCCAACCATAATCAAAAAGAAATTTCAGATGTAGGATTTTTGCCATTCGATGGCCATATTTTGGCCCAATTTTCTTAGACTAATATCTATATGCATTAGATTTGGTTTCTTGCAATCGCTATCAATTCTCTATTCTATGAGTGGTTTAGAATGTAGATGATTAGATGGGAAATTTGTTTTTTGTTGACATCCGCATCATATCCGCATACAAAAATGCGGATGCGGACGAGGATGTCAACATGAGGATGCGGATGCGGATGCGGATGCGGATGTAGAATTTGATGCGGATTATCCGCAGTTGCGGTGCGGATGCGGATATCCGCAACATCCCTAGTATGTATACTACGAGTATGTACATTATCATTCCATTGTCATCTCTTCTTCGTCAACAAGAGTACCTCCAATTAACGAAAAGGCCCGCGAGAGCCGAAGCATTGACCGTTGATCAACGAAAACGAGGAAGTTGTCATTAGAAAGTTTTAGCATATCATTGAAAATATAACGATAATTCGAATAGGCTTTGACATTTTCTCTGAAAAATTCGCTTGCCTGCCGTACGCAAAACAGTGTACCACAATTTTGCATGTTCCAAGTAGGCATAGCCGAATAATCACGACAAATAATACCTACAATTCCTGCTGTTTATAGACAATCAAATTCACGGAAATACACCTATGCCTACTTGGGACATGAAAAATTGTGGTGTACTGTTTTGCGTACGGCAGGCAAGCGAATTCTTCATAGAAAATGTCAAAGCCTATTCAAACTATCGTTATATTTTCAATGATATGCTAAAACTCTCTATTCTTCTTGTCAGAAAACCGTGCTGACAGTAGAGAATCTCACAGTAAGATTGGGTTGCTATGCTGAAGATTTCGATATTAGTTGCGTTTTTTTTTGCTATCGCGGTTAACTCTGACTCAGAAAAACGATCACGTGTAACAGCAAGATTAAGATCAGCTGCTCGGTTAAACATTTGACACATGACCGTTGTTTTGTATCTTTATCTCACTCTCTTCGGGCTATTTTTTAAATAGTCATTATTTATTTGCGAAATCTAAAACCACAATAAGAAAGATTCTCACATTTGATTTGAAAAAAAAAATCCCTTATTTTTTTCCTATGCATTATCCACCTACATTTGATTCCTCTAAACTCTTATCCCGTGCAGGTTAGTGACACGGGTGAAACTGAAGGTCCATCCAGACTCATCGCCAAATGGTGGTACGTGCAACCAACTATAGCAGTTGTCATTGCATCCATACTCATCGCCATTTGGGTGTGCGTCCAGTTTTGATATTCAATATGGCAACTCAACCAACCGCTTGTCAAATTCAAAGTGACAATTTTGCACCTTTTGTTCGTTCTTTTGTGTGAAATTGAATAATTCTTGAATGGCCGTGTAATAATTCCAACGCGGAGATTCCGATTTGGATAATTAAATTTAAAAAATTCACCAAAATGAAATTTTGGCTATGTCATTTTCTGTCTCAAATGGCTTTTCGTGATGCCAGTTTTTGGACGCGCAACCATTTGGCGATCAATCTGGATGGACTTTTATCCGGGTGATTGTCTTTTTTCTTTATATGGAGGTCGTTACCCAAACCTACACGCGATGTAAGAAAAAAAACCGACGTATTGTTGATCTTCGCTCACAGTTAACTTTTTTGAAGAATATGCCGGGAGCCTTATCTACAAGTTGCGCCGAAATTGCTGATCTCTTTCGAAGTATATCGAGCACAGCGAGGTAACACGGCTAGTAACAATACTGCTTACGGTTCCAGTATCAGCTGCATCAGGAATGTCGTTCAGTGCTTTGCGGCGTCTTAAAACATCTGACACATCTAATCCTTCCTCATGCTTGAAATAGATTACGCGCATCAGCAGCAGCATCGGCAGAATTTCATAGCTGACAAATATGCTGAATGCCAAGTCTTCTGCTCAACATTTTTGTCAGCAATGTAAAATGCATTGCGCTTGACGTTTCGCGATGCCGCACAGTGCGTCGTTCCATAGGCAAAAATAAAAAAATTGACTATTTTTCTCCGGAATCAAAGTTAGTCAATATCAAAGAGAACATATTGGAGTATCCGAATATGTAAGAAACAATTTTTTATTGTTTCATTTTTTTAGTAATTCTATGGACTAAAGTTGAAAAATATAAAAAAATCGAAAAAATGGGTTGTACTTTAACTTCGATTTCCTATCTTTTCGCAAGTTTTTGGCAACCATAATGAAATTTTTTTAAATAAGTATGTTCCACTAAAGCTCTTCAGATAATTTTTTTTTCTAAAAATCTTTTAATTGAAAAAAAAATGTAAAAAAATCATTAAAAAATGAAAATAAAACTTTAAATCGAGATTAAAAAAAACGTCACAAAACGTTTTGGGTGGTTGATATTTTCTGAAAGATAAAAGTGTCTACTTTAATTTAAACTAGTATTGGTTTGCCTTTTTTTGCCTTTTTTACGCAATTAGCATTTTTACTGAACTAGTTCCTTGGAAAATGGCAACTGGGCTATTTCTAAAGTCATTAAAAGTGATAATTTTAACTTAATAATAAGCTTTTACAATTTTTTACGATAGAGGAGATAATAAGCTTCAAGCACGAACAAAAAAAAGATTATAAATAATTTTAATTAATTTTTATTATTAAAAATTCGATTAATTCAAAAATACATAAAAAATATAAATATAAATACATAATGCATATGGTTTTTAATGGATTTTGATTTCTGAGGTCCAGTTTAAACCATATCATGAAAAAAATATTTATAATAATATAATAATAAATTGTTATTAATTGAAAAAATCGATAAAATACGAATAAACTTTCAAAATGAGATTTAAAAAGTACGCATTGAAAGATTTAGAGTAGCTACAATTATTTTTGCTTTTTTAATGTAATTTGTATTTTAATTTGGCCAAATTTATTCAAATTTTTCGATAATTTTAAGGGTGCTGGCGAGTGGTCAAAGCATCAATAAAGAAAAAATTTGGGACCATCTAAATCACACCAAAGGGTTATATTTAGAATTAAACCCGTGGTACTACATGCCCAATACTTTGCACAAGGTTCTAGTGCACGGAGTTGAGGTAATTGATTCCTTCCATTTGGCCAATTGGAAATTTATCTGAGGATGCCTTGGAGGCACAGCATAATGAAGTTAGAAGGAATCGATTGTCTCACACTTGTAAGTTTTCCAGAACCAGTTCCAATAAGGATTTAATGCGAATGCTCTTCTTAAACTCGGACCTTTTCCTAGCGTCCCTGCGGACTCCAAAAATTAAGAAACAGCATCATATAGACGCAGAAGTCGATTTATATATAAACCAATTAGATTCTACTGAAACATTTCCCATTGCCAATTTTGATGTAAGAATGCTGGATTTGGTAAGCGGCGATGAGTCAGAATAAATCATAAGCATGTATTTGGTAATATTATTGTTATTCTATAAAATAAAAAATAATAAAAACAAACAAAAAATGTTTTTTCGAAACACAACTTCAGAGAATGTATATCACTGAATTATTTAATTTTTTTAACCACTATATCTCCAAATCGCAGAACTCCGTTTCTTTGAAATTTATATATTTTAAATAGTGACACTTGAGCAATGTCAGAGTGAAAAAATATTAAGTTTAAATTTGGGTTGTTGAAAGATATTAAGCATTTTATAAAGCCCCCAAAATTGGGTAAAATTCATAGATTTCTCTCTTAAATATCTCAGAACTCAGTTGTTCCCGGATAATAATTTTTTCGCCAACTAATGTTTATTCTTTGCTATAGATAACAGCCAAGTTTCAAGAAAATTGGTTATCTGGTTACCAAGTTACGACTTCTTATATTATAGCCTATCTTCATACCATTTATCTTACTCACATTTTTATCAATATCTCAAAAACCCATCATTTATTCATCTTGAATTTTATACAGAATTGGGAACCTAACTAGCTAAACACATCCACCAAATTTCATACAAATCGGTAAACGCGTTCTTAAGATATTGATTTTTGACCACCCTCTCCATACATTCGACGCACTGTGTGCCGATGCTGCTGCTGATGCGCGTAATCTTTTTCAAGCATCATGTTCAAAAAAATCGTTCCGGCGCCACTGTGATCAGATCGCTGAGAAACCAATACTATACGCACACTTGTTGAAATATTCCCGTCTTGATAAACCAGAGACATAATTTAAAAAAAATCAATTTTCAAAACTATCAGATTAACTCTGAAAAACCGCGCCGTGACTTCTGTAAACATGCGAAAATGGCTGTATGGAGAAGTTCAATAATAACTACGGCGACTACGGTGCTCAAACCTAATTGAAAAGTTCGATACAAGAATTCGCCTTATAAAACTTACGATAAAACAGTGCTAACCTTTAGTGTCCATCAGATGATCCGTTTGTCACAGATTTGGAAACAGCAATAAAAGCAGATAAAATTTCTTGACCTGCAAAATGCTAACTAAGGACAACATTCCTAACAGGATTGTCTCGTCCTTTAAGTTAACTATTCCTGCCAATCTTCAAATGCCATGTGAACCTTCGTTCTGGCCTCCTGGAATACTACTAAAGGACTTTACGAAACGAAATTTTCCGCGTCTGCGGACATCAAAATATCAGAAAGAACTTTTAATTACACAATTTCCTATCAAAATGTACGTGGTATGCTCAACGTAGCAATATTGAATGTTCGTTAATTTCTTCCACAGTTGTGGGTGAGGTTCCAAAACGTAACAGTTGCATATGTTCCGCAAACACATTTGCTATTCTGAACAGTTGCGTATGTTCCGCAAACCTTGTTCACCATTCTGATCTCCTAACTGCCATTTTACAGATCAGAAATAATCTTCGGTTGTTTTCCTTTGTCTGCTTTTGTGGAATATGTTAACAGCCGGAGATTATTTCTGATCCGCAAAATGGCAGTTAGGAGATCAGAATGGCAAACAAGCGGAAGATACGCAACTGTTCCGTTTCGGAACCCCACCCAATAACTGTTTGGCTTCGAGAGAAATGTGACCTTCTTTGTCAAAACGAGAGATCAAATTCATCGTTTCGTCTAATTTCAAATAACTGTAGTGTAAAAAAATTGCTCCAGACCTTCCGGCAAGTAATTTTAAAAGTTGGCGCATAGTCTCTAGTTTTCATAACGGTATGACGTTTACATCATTATTCCCGATTGGGGTCAGAAAATTTTTTCAAAGACCTGAAACCATGACAAGGTTTACCCAAAAATTGCAACACTCAAAATATCAAAAGACCTCTGCTGGAGGCCTGTAAAGTTCAATTTAGAATGGGAATGGACGTTATTTGACTGATTTTGAATGATTATGAACTTGATCTCTAGATTCCACCAAGGTCACATTTCTCTCAAAACAAAACAGTTATTTGTTCGGGTTGGGGTGTAGGTAATAGAGCATTCTGTTGCTGTTACAGAGCCAAAGGAAAATTTGAGAAATATCCCAAGTAACAATTCGTATGCTTTAAAGAAGCACTTCACACTGTAGCAATTATATATAGTACCACGAAATTCATTTATCGTGTGACAGCGCTTAAAGTAATGTTTTGATCCGATAAAACACCCTTAAAGTATTTTCCGGAAAGCTTTTATCATCAATATGGAATAAATTTAAGGATGGTGGTATAAAACTTCGATAAAACTGTCTCTAAACGTTAACCTAAAAAAGACACTCCTTTAAATACTCCACTCTTGTGTTTATTGGATGATACAGCACACACATGCAATAGTCTCTCTAAGTTAACTCACACACATGTACATATTCTTCTATAGCACAGTCGGTGTCATTTTTATAGTGTGACATTCGTATGGTCATCTAATAAATTATTCACCGTAGTTTTATACAAGGATGGACTTTGTGATTTTTTAATGAATTGACACTTGACACAGTTTTCTGAAATACACAATTTCTGCATTGGAAATCCTTGAAATCTTGCATGAAACCCACACGTATGCACTCATGAAATTAATTAAGGTGATCTCTGCGCAAAAATTCACTCTATTTTATTGATAAATGTATGATAGGGTACATTTGCAGAAGAGTCGATAAAGAATAGTCAAGCATTTCTATAGTAGCAACAACCATGTAGTGTTTCCGAGCAATGCCGACCATATGTGAGGTTAGCTGAGTGGTAGCGTGTAGGACCGGCAATCAACATACATTGGTTCGATGCCAGCTGCGGAAATTTTTTTTTTATTTTTTTTTGCAAATTCGTTCAATGACAGAAAATGATGATATAAAGCAAATGACGTACGCTTTTTTAAAGCATAATTTAGTGCTACAATAAGGTTCTATTGGATTAAAAAACGGCGCCAAATGCCATTATTGGACTGTTATTCAGTGGTTATACCCTGTAAAGTGCCCCTATTAATGCTAGAAGAGAATATTTTACGAAGTATTATAGGAATGAAATTGTTACTTGGGATGTGTTAAGATTTTCAGTTACAGTGGATGAAAAATGACAGCAAGGTCTGCGTTTCTTTAATTTTTCATTAATAACAAATAACTGTAAAAAACGCGACTGATTTTTTTTTAATTATTTTTCCCGTAACGGACACTAAATGCGCTATCACTGGGTTATCATTGGGGTTTGGGATTCCCTGTATAGTAATTTACAAACAATTTAAGAACGAACCAAATCCGACTTGAATTCTGGGGCTGCCATAGAAGCCCAACAAATATGTTTTTGTGAGAAAAGCTTTTTAATTTACGATCCAATATTCGCCAAAGCACATAATGTAAATGTATTTCTATCTAATTTACACAGGGTACATATGAGAACGAATAAAGTCGGACCAAGGGGGCATAGAGCTGCCATAGAAGCCCCACCCTCAGAATCAAGTTTTTAAGTTTTTTTTTTTGGTCCATGAGCTAATCTTCACCAAACTTCACATAAATGGATTCTTATGTAGATGGATAAAATTTTATTATGAGGTTATGGTTATGCCATAGAAAGCCTCCCTCCTCCCCTCCTCATAAGCAGGTTTTTCTAAGGAAAGCTTTACGGAGAATCATATTCAAACCCCCTCCTATATACATCCCAATGCTCAAAAAAGTCCCAAAACAATGACAATCGGAATCAGATCATGGGGTCTTGGGTTGGGACTGCCAGAGAAGCCCCACCTCCAAAAGCGGGTTACACAATTTATAAAGGAACGGACAAAATCGAAGCACAACAAGCAACAAGCAACAACAACGCATTGGTCTCGGCGATGCCACGATCCAAGATAGAACTGCCTGTAGAAATATGCTGAGATATTATCGCCAAAACGGGCGATGTGCCTACACTCCAGGTCGAGCAACGCGAAACCATGGAGCGGTATAAAGAACGAGGCAAGGAAGAAGAAGAAGAAGGACAAAATCGAAGCACAAGTGGGATAGTTTCTAATACATATTTAGTGTTTATTTAATCTGCAGGGTTTTGTTAGGACGAGTCAGGAGGTGAGAGCGTGCTAAATAGGGGCCCTAGCACGTATATTAAGCTCCCAACTAGTCATATAAATACACTGAAGTATAAAATCATTTAATCATTCTATTTCACCGAACTCAAATATTTTTTTAATAGGGTATTATCAAATTTGTTTATTCACTTTCAGATGGGTTATGCCAAAATGAGTCAAACGGGCAAAGGAATTCATTTGCGGCAATTCTCGCGAGCTTTCATTGTTGATGACGGGAAGAAGCGTTTGGTTTTTGTAAGCGTCGATGCTGGTATGATGGGTCATGCAGTCAAACGTGAGGTAAATCACATTACGTCATTCGCAAAATCAAATTTTATTCATGGACAATATTTTTTGGTCAGATCATTCGACGGCTTCATAAATCGTACGGCAATGTATATAACATCGACAATGTGGCAATTAGTGGAACACATACGCACGGCGGTCCTGGTGGATTCCTGATGCATCTTTTGTATGATATTTCGGTACTGGGATTTGTGCCACAAACATATGCAGCGCTAGTGGATGGTATCTATTTGGTAAGATTTTTATATTTTTAATTTTTGAACGCAATACATATATGTATATCTCATAGGGAACGATACGATATCCCTAATTATAAAATCCCCAAAATGACGACAAATCCCCAAAAACAAAATGTTCATAGTCACAATTCCGACACACAGAATACTTCAACTAAAAATCTCCGAACAGGAAATCGCCAAACACAAAATCCCTAAACACAAAATCCCCAAAACACAAAATCCCCAAACACAAAATCGCCAAACCCAAAATCCCCAAATACATAAATTCCAAACTACGATTATTCAAAGCACAGCCCGCTTTTCAGATTGTATTGCAATAGCATAATCGGACCATAAGATGCAACTAGATAGTTATACGTAGTACCAACGTATCATAACTTCATAACCCTCGAAATAGTGTATGAGCATTCAAGAACAAGGAAAATACCCAAACATAATCCCGACAGGTGTGCTTAAAACGCGCGGTTTAAGATCACACCTCTGGGGATTATGCATGCATAGTTTGTGATGGAGAGTTTTGAACTTGGGGATTTAGATTTTTGGATTTTTAGTTTTGGAAATTCGTATCTAACCCCCCGCACAGTATAGAAAACTACTTGATATTTTTACTAATATACGAATTTTCGACGTTTTTTTTTTTGCAGAGTATCGTTCGTGCTCACGAAACAATGGAATCGGGTAAACTTTATATCGGCCATACTACCGTGTTAAATGCAAACATCAATCGTTCGCCCACATCATACTTGGAGAATCCGCGAGAGGAACGCGCCCAATATAAGTACGATGTCGATAAAACATTGACCCAAGTTCGATTCGTATCAGATCGTGATGGACTTTTGGGATCCATTAATTGGTTCGCCGTTCATCCAACTTCAATGAATAACACCAATCATCTTGTCACATCGGACAATCTCGGGTTTGCTTCGATTCTCCTGGAACAGGAAATTAATGCAAACGAAATGCCAGGAAAGGTAAAATGCATGTAGTGCTTAAGTTCCTCCAAACTGACACTAACAATTGATGAAATTATCGTTTCAGGGCCGTTTTGTCGGTTCATTTGCCTCCAGTAATCTAGGAGATGTATCGCCCAATATTATGGGTCCAAAGTGCCAAAAAACAGGAAATTCATGTGATGTCCTGACATCAGCCTGTCCGAAGGATGAGGGCGAATGTGTGGCCAGCGGACCCGGCCATGATATGTTTGAAAGTACAAAAATGATAGCAACGCGAATCTATGAGGGTGCTTCGGTAAGTGTTTGCTTAGGAAATTTTAGTAAATTTCGTTTTCATGATTTTTACGTACATATTTCCAGAAATTATTGCGAGACCCACATGTTCGCGAGATCAAAGGATCAATTGACTACATTCATCAATTTGTGGATATGACAAAATATAAGACGATTACTTATAATCCGTTGACTCGAAAAAATGAGCAGATACGCGGATGTATTCCCGCGATGGGATACAGTTTTGCAGCCGGAACCACTGATGGGCCGGGTGCTTTCGATTTCAAACAGGGCACCGTTGTCGACAATCCTTTGTGGAATGCCGTTCGTGATTTTATCGTTCCTCCGACTAGTGATGATATTGATTGTCATTCGCCGAAACCGATTTTACTGGCAACTGGAAGGGTAAGATGAAGCTCAACTTCCGACGTCGTTGATAGACGATAGTTTTCATTATTTATCATAATTTCAGGCTCGCTTTCCTTATGAATGGCAACCAAAAATCGTAGCGACGCAAATCTTGAAATTGGGTGACGTGCTAATCGCTGCAGTTCCGGGCGAGTTTACGACAATGTCCGGGCGTCGGTTGCGTAATCAGGTGCGAAAAGCTGCTTTAGAAGCATCCCAGAAGGAATTTGAAGTTATCTTGGCTGGACTATCAAATATTTACACTAGCTACATTGCAACACCGGAGGAATATCGCGTAAGTTTTAACCAAATTTTAAGCGCAATAAATATTATTGAGCTGTATGCATATTTTCAGGCCCAACGCTACGAAGCTGCCTCAACAATCTACGGTCCACAAACGCTTACAATTTACATTGATCAATATCAAAAAATTACTAAAGCCATGATGGATGGCGTGAGAATTGAGCCTGGTCCGGATCCACCTAAAATGGATAGTCATGTCATTTCATTCAACACGGGCGTCCTTTTCGACGCACATCCAATTGGACACGATTTCGGAGAGTGTTTAGTCGAGCCACATGCCAACTATACGGTGGGCGAAACAGTGCATGCATCATTTGTTGCAGGTAATCCCAGAAATAATTTGCTGCACGAAAAAACCTACTTGTCCGTTGAGCGCAAGAATGAGAAGGGATCGTGGTCGGTTGTATTAACAGATGCCCATTGGGATACAAAGTAAGTTTTTCTTCTAGAAATTCAAATTTTTGTTTACTTCATCGTGTCCTTTTTTCCGGCAGATTCGCCTGGCATCGAGTGTCATTTCTTTTAGGTTTTAGTGAAGCTTCCGTTTATTGGAATATTCAAAACAATACACTGCCGGGTGTTTATAGGATAAGACATTTTGGTAGTTATAAGTATATTTTAGGTGGCATATTTCCATACGAAGGTACAACACGAACGTTTACTGTTGACGTGTGAAACTAGTCAAATTATAGTTAAGACGAATATATTTAGTTTTTAGAGTAAAATAAAGCTTTAATTTTTTATAATTATGTGAAACATGTCGTTTTTATCGTATGTTTATTTTATTTTAAAACTAAGAGAAATTACCTCGAAAAAAAAAACGATTAAAATTCATTGCTCTGTACCAGAAACTCCGAATTATTTATCCATTTGGCTACCACAGACGTTTCCTTACACTTTTAAAACATCAATATCTATAAATCTATGCTAGCTACAAGAATTGTGGAATAAAAAGCATGAACTATATCATAAAACCGCATAACCGGCTTAGTTTCTACATAGCTTCAAATTCATATTTTTATGATTTCATCCTAAAACAAGGACCTTATTTCCATCATGTTTAATACCTTAAATATTCGCATATTCGCAATTTTAGCAAGAGTGTAAATCCTCCCAAATTGCAGATCAGATTGCGGAGCACGAAATTAAATTAATTTAAACTTTACGAAGCTTGCGGACCTCCAAATGCCCAGTTACATCTTGTGCTGCAATTATTTGGCTAAATATACCCAGGAATTCGATCTTTAAAAAATATTCTCAGTAATAATAAAGTAAATGATGTACCGTTATCAAATTTGGTCAAAATGCGCTACTTTTTAAAATTACTTTCCGCAAAGCCTTGGTAAAGTTTCTTACAGGACCGTTATTTGAACTTAGACGAAAAAACGAGTTCATCTTTCAATTCCACGAAGTAGGTCATATCTTTTCTCAAAACTAAGACAGTTATTTTATTATTATAGGTAATAATATAGCCGTTACGGTGCAGAAACGAACATTTCAGGCATGAGTGCCGTCCAGAATTAGTACTGACTACTACTACTACTACTGCTATCCTGATTAATCAACGACCCATTTAATTCCGGATTCCGGATTAAGCAAAATTATTGCGTAAGGTTACGAAACGCAACAGTGGCGTATGTTACGCAAACATGTTTGCCATGCTGATCCCCTAACTGCTCAGGAATCATTTCCAGTTCTTTTCCTTTATCTGCCATTGTGAAATATGTTAACGAAAACAACCGGTGATTTTTTTAAATTTATATTAATCAAAAACACCTTACTACAATTATTTATTTTTCTTTTTGCAAAAATATATTTCGAATGCAAACTGGAATTATTCTTCAGTGCGAGTGTTTCCTCCGGAGATTATTTCTGATCCGAAAAATGGCAATTAGGTGATCAGAATGGACAACATGTTTGAGGAAAACACGCAACTGTTCCATTTCATTAGATAACAGAATTCCCATGAAATTTAATTTAAGATCCATCCGGTGGCATTATGCCAGAGTTAGAGTTGTTTAATTGTGCCTCCCTTAGACTAGGAAATGTATTTGAAATGTATGCTTCGACAATTCTACGTGACTAAAGCTGGTATTGGAATTAAAAGTCGCAGTTTCCACAGTGAGACTTGCAAGGAACTCTTCTCCTCCTTGCGATGACCCCAATATCCGTCGTTAATGGGTGAGGTTATAAAACACAACGTTCGCGTAACGTTTCGCGTTTTCCGAAACGTTTCCTATTGTGTTCTGTAAACGCATAGATCCGGATCAGACTTGGTGTTCCCATCGCCATCTCTCGGAAAGTGACAAATGTGACAATTGACACATCACAGCTGATACGTTTTGCTCGAAAATTAAAATTTCCAGTTTTAAACGAGATGCAGATACATTTTATTTTGATTATAAATAGTTTAATAAATAAATGAGGGCGGAAATGCACGGTTCGACGGCAGATTGTAAATTTCTGCCAATCAATCAAGCTATGCCTCGCAAGGGGGCGCTTAGAGGATCTGTTTGTAGGGAGAAGTTTCTGATCCGTAACGGCCGGTTGATTTGAAACGTTGCGCAACGTTGTGTTTTATAACCTCACCCAATGACGACGACATCGTTACGTGATCTGGACGACTTCTAATCTTAGGCCGTCCACACGCGGTCAATCCAAATTGTTTTTTTTTTTATTTTCGTTCTATCAATTTCGACGAAAAATGTATGAATTTGACAGATCGCAGATGGCTTATTCGAATCAGGGACCGACCCTGATCATTTATACAGGGTGTCCCGCATTGGGTGGTCAATACTGTAAGGGTTGATAGCGCAACTTGTTTCAGCAAGAAAATTCCCAATACAATCGGATTTTTTTTTGCCGTTACCTTGTTATCGCTCTTTTTGTGAAAGTCATCGAAAATCGTGACTTGTCACGCAGAATCGTAATTTGCAGCACTCCTGATGATTTAATCCAAGATTTGATTTCAGTTTCAGAAACTACATAAAATTTCACAAAAACTGAAGTTTTCATGTGGCCAACATTATCGGCACTTTCAAGATACAGTTACTCAAACTTAACAGAAATTTTAAAATAGATTTTTCATCGAAAATTCAAACAGTAATTCCATAACGGTGCTTTATACGTACAACTCTGCAAAGTTGATAAAAGTTGCTTCAACATGTTGGCTTTCCAACGGTATATCACTTTTCTTATTTACATTGCAGAATTTTAGGTAAACACGCATTGAATGGTAAAAATCATGGCTTCAGTGGAATCGTTAATAATTTTCCCTTGACTCGAAAAAAGGCATACTAAGGCAATTATAATTCGGGATAGAATCTCGCTACATTATTTTGACCAGAACTGTAAGATATTTTAAATTTGGTACATTGTTTGGCAAATGCAACGGTACTTATAACGGTTAAAATTTAATATTTGCTATTTATGGCAGATAGACGGGTGCCTGCTCATAATGCGAGACCTATCAAAGAATATTTGGAAAACGAATTTCCCGGAAAGTCGATTGGCAGATTTGAGACAGTTGCGTGGCCTGCGAGAAGTCCCGACCTTACTCCCCTAGGTTTTTATTTATGGGGTAACTTAAAAAGCAATGTCTATTCCGAACCGATTACCTCCCGGGAGCAGCTGCTGCAGCGAATTATAGATGCTTGTGAAAACATCAAGGAAACCCCTCCTGAAATTCTTCGGGACGTTTCTTCCATGCGCCGAAGGTGTCGAGTCTGCATACAAAATGGAGGAGGCCAATTCCAGCAGCATTATTCCAATTCATCAAACAGACCCATTTAATCATTAGTTAATATTTTTAGTTTATTGGTTCTTTCTCATATTCAAAACTTTATTTTCATTTTTATTTAACAACTTTTCAAAATTGCGATAGTAAAATATAAAAAATAAATTAATAAAATTTCAGTTTAAATAATCCGATAAGAAAATAATTACCTTGTTTTTTTTTATATCCAATATGTGTAATTCTAAAATCCCGCAATGTAAATATGAAAAGCGATATACCGTTGGAAAGCCAACATGTTGAAGTAACTTTTATCAACTTTCCAGAGTTGTACGTATAAAGCACCGTTATGAAATTACTGTTTGAATTTTCGATGAAAAATCTATTTTAAAATTTCTATTAAGTTTGAGTAACTGTATCTTGAAAGTGCCGATAATGTTGGCAACAGGAAAAACTTCAGTTTTTGTGAAATTTTATGTAGTTTCTGAAACTGAAATCAAGTCTTGGATTACGTCATCAGGAGTGCTTCAAATTACGATTTTGCGTGTCAAGTCACGATTTTTGATGACTTTCACAAAAAGAGCGATAACAAGGTAACGGTAAAAAAATTCCGATTGTTTTGGTAATTTTCTTGCTGAAACAAGTTGCGCTATCAACCCTTACAATATTGACCACCCAGTGCGGGACACCCTGTATACAGGGTGTCCGGAAACTGCCGCATAAACGCACCGGATTGTGATTCCTCATGTGATGTCCAGCAAAAAATTTGTAGCGATCATATCCCCTTTGCTTAACCCTTCAGCTGCCACAGGCATTTGAAGATTTTTGAAAAAATCATTTTCTTGTACGACTAAAACTTCAAAATCTCAAAAGCTACAATAGCTAGAATAGCGAAATAAGATGATTATTACAGCCAACAAATTTACCTAAAAAATTAAACTAACTGCACTAAAATCGGATAAGAGGTTTGGTTTTTACAAAACTTCAAAGTCAAATTTTTGCGATTTGACCCAAAAATAAAATATTTTTTCCTTTCAATTTTCTCCAACTTCTGCCAAGGTAAGGTGACGGTACGATTCTGTTAAAAATTGGCGCATAGTCTAATGATTATTTCTTTCTTACATGATTTTATTGTAGCTTCATTATTTCTAACAGTTTTAATGCCTTAAGTCCAGAAAACTAGGGTTAATTTTTGCTCGATTTCAATTCAATTCAATTCAAACTGCCCCTAAATATCTGTAATTTGGTAAAAATTTGTTCAAATTATATCAAAATCGATCCAAAATTAGCCCTAGTTTTATGCACTTAAGGCATTAAAACTGTTAGAAATAACGAAGATAGAATCAAATGATGTAAGAAAGAAATGATCATTAGGCTATGCGCCAATTTTATTTTTTAGGTAAATTTGTTGGCTGTAATAATCATCTTATTTTGATATTCTAACTAATATAGCTTT
Organism: Microchrysa polita; assembly: GCA_949715475.1. NCBI lineage: Eukaryota > Metazoa > Arthropoda > Insecta > Diptera > Stratiomyidae > Microchrysa > Microchrysa polita. Next base: position 87,835,693 of record OX454417.1, read on the forward strand.
TGAGATATTGAAGTTTTAGTCGTACAAGAAAATATTTTTTTCAAAAATCTTCAAATGCCTGTGGCAGCTAAAGGGTTAAGCTAAGGGGGTATGTTCCGTACAACTTTTTTGCTGGAAATCACATGAGGAATCACATGAGTCCAGTGCGTTTATGCGGCAGTTTCCGGACACCCTGTATATACTTTGCCATACCTCCGGAGGTGTTACATAATATTACCGTAACAAAAACAATATACCCTATACCATCTTAGGGTATATGGTATAAATATCACCACTCGAAACAGAAGCAAAAATCAGAACTTGATTGGTTTGAGCATCGATAGAGGCAAGCCTTAGTCCTGGTTTAAACATTGAATACGCTACTAGTGAATTTTATTTTATATGGTAAACTGTTTATTATTAAACACAAAAATTTTATAAAGTAAAACAAAGGCAAATCTTGACGCTGTCTGAAAGAAAGCGAATGTCGACCCCGAGTAGTAAGTGACTCACTATGGAGAACTCTAAGAAAGAAGTAAAATTTAAATCAAATTGTGCCAAAAAAAATTAAACATGACTTCCGATGATTCAATGGGTGAGGTTATAAAACACAACGTTGCGCAACGTTTCGCGCAACGTTTCAAATCAACCGGCCGTTACGGATCAGAAACTTCTCCCTACAAACAGATCCTCTAAGCGCCCCCTTGCGAGGCATAGCTTGATTGATTGGCAGAAATTTACAATCTGCCGTCGAACCGTGCATTTCCGCCCTCATTTATTTATTAAACTATTTATAATCAAAATAAAATGTATCTGCATCTCGTTTAAAACTGGAAATTTTAATTTTCGAGCAAAACGAATCAGCTGTGTTGTGTCAATTGTCACATTTGTCACTTTCCGAGAGATGGCGATGGGAACACCAAGTCTGATCCGGATCTATGCGTTTACAGAACACAATAGGAAACGTTTCGTAAAACGCGAAACGTTACGCGAACGTTGTGTTTTATAACCTCACCCAATGACGACCAAAAAACCTTTTCCGAAAGTTACAGTGGCTTGAACTTTTTCCTTAGTAAAAGAGGTTTGCTTTTCATGGTTTTTTTGTTCTTTTCTTTGGTTTCACTTTATCTGTGTATGCATGCAATTTGCCTTTCTTAGTTTTAAGCGGAAGGTGGTGATTATTTTCTGTACCTTCGATGGCACACTCTCCATATCTATAATATCCTTGGTTCAATTAGGACATTTTCCATAAATATTTTCTGAGATGCATAGAATAGTTTTCTATTTATCTCTTTTTCACTTTTTGTGTGTAATAAAAATAATAATGAACAATTCTGCCGTATGAAATTAAATTCAGCGTCTCCAACCTTTAAACAAGGGTTAAAGTTTGATTTTTCTTCAATGTTTCAAGCCACTGGACACATTTTCTACTTGGAGTTCGAAATATAATAACAAAACATTAATTAAATTATGTTTTGTCCATTTTTTTCCGAGAAATTCGTGTACAATCAAAAATTTAAATATTGTCAAAATATTTATGCCGCGCCAGAATTACGCACCTATCTGCTCTCTTCCTTATAGCAAGAGAGTGCGAAAACGGACAGTAGAAATATTGAGCATACTTATTGCTGTTGAGTGTTGATATGTACTTTAATTTCCTTATAAGGAATTTACCGTTATTCGCTCTAGTTAAATAATATAAGTATCTGGGCTCGAGAGTACATGTACATATGTACATATGTCGACTAGTGTATACATACATTTTTTATTTCATTACTTCACAACTGCACGGGCACGATGCAACCGTTTTGTTGTTTTACTTATCCCTAAACGTTGTACAGAAAGAAGCAAATCCAACCCTGAATACACTTTGTTTCGAAAGGTGTGTGACTTTGCTAAAAGCTTCAAAAGTTCGAAAATTTCTATGAGAACCTCAAACCCAGACTTATCTATATATTCAAGATGCATTCGAATCTGAACAGCTGTTCGCCAAACCCAATTTCTTCCTCATCCCATATTGTTGTTGTTGCTGTCACGATGCCCACAGAGATTTCTTTCAATAGTCCCCCGTATGTAGTGTACATACATCACACATGTTCATGTACTTTTGCTGCTTTGAAAGAAAATGAAAATGCGCCGGCGTCAATTATATCGGCGTCATCAAAACAGTTTGCAGTAAAAACTCCAAGTGCGCGGTTGTAAGTAAATTGCCGTACTTGCGGTCGACATCTTCGCGTTTTCTTGAGAATTATAAAGTAACTTTCGTTTTCCGGGCGATTTGTGTCGATGTCGAGACAATTTCTTCTGTATCTGTAGTAAATCGAGAATCTGGATCGTGTATCCGCGTCTGTTTTTTTCCTGTATAGAAGATACATACAGAGCAGCGACCGGACTGTGAATGAGGAGAGTATGCGCAGGCCTATTGAAATGTTTACAAATTGACAACAGACCCGCTGATTCTTTTTGAGCAAGAGTAAGAACAAAATCTGAATAAAAAATTGGGAATTGAAAAAAGAAAAAAAAGAAAAGATATAGTAGAGCAGTTTAATTTAAAATTTAATTGCTGATTGCTCGTATGTATTAACATTCCCATCCATATCAATTGCGGGTGATAATAGTAGTGTAGTGGGCCTAGTGCGAGTGTGGTGATAGTGCGTTCAGTTTCACTGTAGTCAGGCGGTCTTTAATCTGATCCTAGCGCATATGTAAGTATTGAACCAGATGCATAATTTCTGCAACATTTGCAAACTTTTTTGTAATATGATTCCGTGCACAGGTGCATGTCTTTTAATATGTGCCTTGAATGTGTGGTCCGAGGCTCCTATTGTGTTTCTTCTCGACGATATAGGTTCTATAGTTAACGTTCCATACAAAAAAAAAGTGCTAACGCGAAGCTAGTCAATAGAAGAAAATGTCCACTATGCTGAGAACCAAAATAGCTTCCTACTTTGCCTATTTTATTCCATTTTCATGTGATAATGAGTCTGATCTCTTGGACTTACACGTCACCCGCTCTTAATAATCTTTTCAGCTTGTATCTGTTCCAGAATCTCAAGAATTAGTTCATGTTGTTACCCCAGCGCTCAGCCTTTTCTTCTACTATCTCTATCTATGAAGCTGCTAGCCGGCTACAGTGCTGATAGAACAAGAACTTAGAACATTCACATTATTCAGTGAACTTGCTTCCGCCGTTGCAGATTCGCATAATGAATGAAATGTCGCCACACTATACAGACAATATCGGAGGGTGAATATGAATGTGTTCTTTGGTCACGTACGCATCTCTATCTCTTTCATCGCCTGGCCAATACGATTCTAATAAGAACATTCCAGATATTCCCATATGAATCGGAATGTGATCCTTTTGCAGACAACAGTAGGTGTGAAAAGTATCGAGAAACTTACTTAAAAGATTTGCACATATTTAATTGATTTTATTAAAGTAAATTCTATTAACAAATGGGGTTTGAAATTTTGGTTTTGTAATGGAAAATGATTATGAGTTATATGAAAGAAAATTTAAGAACTATGAATTGAAATGGATTTCTGCGAAAAGAAGAAGTGAAAGAGGCAGGCCGAGTGGAGGATTCTTATTCGGTTTTAAAAAGGAGCTACAAGTTGAATGCATATTTGAAAATATCGATGATTGGAGCTACTTTCTGCTGACATATCGTAACACCAAACTTATACTTTTTCCTATGTATATTAATTGTAACAACTGGAACGCTGATTACGATAAGTTCATGGATATGTTAATTAAACTGGAAAGCAACGACCTACTGATAATGGGCGATTTAAATGCGAGAATTGGTGACAAACAGCCAGTAGCCAATAGAATGGAGAAAATTAGCAGGAACACCAAGGACTGTATAATAAATACATGTGGGAAAAAGGCATTAGAGTTGACGGACTCTTTTGGACTGAGGATATTCAATGGGTGCACAACGAGCGATTCTTATGGGGAATGTACATTCGTTGGTCAACAAGGACACTCAGTGATTGACTTATGCCTGGCCGGAGGGGACTGGCTGCCTCTCATTACGGATTTCACGGTTGACGAAAAACACTTCTCCGATCATCTCCCAATTATAACAACGATTGGGTTAGATTGTATCGGACAGAATGTGGAAAAAATGAACCTTTTGCCAAAGATCATGTGGCGAAACGATATGGCAGCGGAATATGAAGAACGTCTAGCGCAGTGTATCAGACAAGAAGACAGTTTAAATTTAGCGGGCCTGGCAGAAATAATAAAAACAATTAGCCCCACTATGGCTCCTATTCGCCGTGACAAAAACTACAAAAAGCCTTGGTTCGATCAGCAGTGCGAAAAAGGTAGAAAGCGCTCATTCGCATGCCTTCAGCTTTTTAGAAAGCATAACAACGCAGCCACGAGAAACATGTATCACCAAGCCAATAAAAGATTTAAGGAAATATGCGCACAAAGGAAAAGGATTTCTATCAGGAGCAAGCAGTGATACTAAGTAACTGCGTAAATAGGAAGGACTTTTGGAAAGCCGCTAGGCGTCTAAAGGGAGTATGCCTACACAATTGGACATGGAATTGATGAGGAAAGGTTGAAGTCTCACTTCACTGAAATGTTACAAATCGCAGACAGGACTAATGTGATACAATTTGCAAGACGAAATTGGGTCAATCAAATATTGGATGCAACTGTAACCATTGGAGAAGTAGAAGCGGCCCTAGCGAAATGCAAAGATGGAAAAGCTCCAGGAAGTGATAGGATACCCGTTGAATTTTATAAGTACGGCCCTGAAATTCTTAAGACCACATTGACTAAAGAGTTCAATCGAATTATGGATACGGGGGATATCCCTAGTGAATTCTGCGACTCAATCATTTTGCCCATATTTAAGAAAGGAGAAGTTAACGTTCTGGCATGTTATCGGGCTATTTCTTTCCTAAACGCATCGAGCAAAATATTTACAACCTTGCTGCAGAAAAGATTTGCCGAATGGTTGAAAGCAGATGACATCATTAAAGAAAACCAGGCTGGATTCCGGACGGAATCGTGCAAAGCTTTGCACGACATTATTTAAATGGGAGTAAAAAACTGTACGTCTTTTTCGTGGACTTCAAGGCTGCATTCGACACAGTTGACCGGCATGCTTTATTCTACAAACTGTACAACAACGGGGTGAGCCTGGAAATGTCTTCGAACAACTATATAAAAATACATCTGCAAGTATCTGGACTGGAAAAGAGGTCATTCGATACAAATGTCGGTGTTCGCCAAGGCTGTATGCTGAGCCCGGATGCGTTTGCAATCTTCGTGAATGACATTTTGGATGATATCCCGGTGGTGCGAAGGCATTCGGCATTCGATTGAAAGGGCTAATGTGTGCAGATGATATGGTGTTCCTTGCCCAATCACCGAAAGAACTACAGCGCATGATCGACCATATTCAAGCTTACTGCATACAATGGAGTCTTACGATAAACCTGCAGAAGTCGAAAATTATGATTTTTAAGAAGCGATTTGTGTTAGCACAGGACGAGAGGTGGACGTATGGTGGACAGGAAATTGGAGTAGTGAAAGAATACAAGTATCTCGGCATCTTACTCGCAAGTAACCTTTCAATGGAGCCACATCTGAAGCAAAGACTCAAGGAAGCAAAATGGTCAATGAATAGCATCTGGAAGAATTGCTTCAGCAACCCAGTTTTATCACATAGCGCAAAGCACAGCATATTTCAAGCTGTGTCGAAGACAGTGTTACTTTATGGTGCCCAAGTGTGGGGAGGAGTAGAATATAATATATTTCTTAAAAAGAGTATTCCACTTACCAATGATCACCCCAAACTATATGCTGCTACAAGAAACTGGTCTGCCTAAGCTTTTCTTCGAAACCTTAAAATTGCATATGAGGTATCTTCAAAAAATGGCAGCGATGAATAACGAACGCCTACCTAAGATATTACTGGCATATGAGATATCTTCGAAAAATGTATTTTATGCTGACTTGCAGGCGCTAGCAGAAACCACGGGTATGCAGTTTAATTGGAATGGCTCAACGGAGACGGCCAAGGATCTTTTTACTCTAATGGAAGAGGCTAATAAAAAGACAAGAATAGAAACATTGCAAAGGGCGCTATCGACACAGCATCGCGATATATATTCCCGCCTAAATCACAATCTCAACGATAACACGTATCTCCTTAATGAATTTCCGTCAAAGAAAATCTCTATCATTTTCCGAGCCAGGGGAGAATTGCTGCCAGTCAACTATCAATCGCATCGCGATGATCTGCCACAGCTATGCAGCTTATGCAACATGAGAGCGAGAGAAGATACACGGCACTTTCTTCGAATATGCCCTATACTAAAGGAGACCAGACGTTGGTTCTTTGGAAAAGATGTACTGAGTGATACCGAAAATTATGCAACTCTAAATGGACAACCGAATTGGGAGAGTGTATACGACTTCTGTGAAATAGCGCTAAGTTACAGATACAGGATAGTGAACGAAAGCCTATAAAAACCATTATAATAAAAACCGCATAAGGAGGGAATTTCGGGTAGATGAACACCCAGAATATAGAGTTGGGTGAACTTCAAAATCCGGTTCCTTTCACATGCTAACATATAGAACTAGTCATCCATCAATGAACAAAATAGAAATAAGACTGGATTAAAATAAAAAAAAAATAAAATAAAAAATGAAACATATAACATTAAAATAACGCGAATAATATATATATATATTACTAAATAATAATATACTCAATATAATAATATAATATATCTAAATACATCAAACTAATTAGGCAGACGGCAAAAGCCACGCCGCAACTTTGTTTTGAATTGAGTGAGAGCAGATCAGCGCCATCCATCGTTTCAATCTTTTGAAAATTAGTAGTTCAACTGCAGATTTTAACAAGTATGTACCTATAATAAAAACAACAAGTAAACCTAAATCTCAGGAAATTACTCATCATCATCAATGTGGCACGATAGCCCGACGTCGGGCCTTGGCCGCCTGAATCGTTGACCTCCAATTGTCGCAGTTGCGTGACCTTGTCCTCCAGTTTCGGAAGCCCAGCAGCTGGTGGGCGTCTTCACCTACGGAGCTCTCCCAGCGAGGTCTCGGTTGTTCACGCAACCTCGCTCCGTCAATTCGTTGTGCGTTCATCACTTTGTTTGGCATGCGATTATCGTCCATCCGTTGTACATGCCCCGCCCATTGCAAACGTTGAAGCTTCACGAATTTCGATACTTCCAGCTCATCGTACAATTGATACAACTCATGGTTGTAGCGGATACGCCATTGGTCTCGCTGGCGAACGGCACAGAAAATTCGCCGAAGGACCTTTCGTTCGAATCGGTCTAGCAAATATCGGAGGCTTGGGAGGCCCGCAGCCATAACATAGCACAGGTCGGATAGTCGTTTTTACACGCGGAGCTTCGTGTTCCTGTGCGCAAGTTTCGAATTAATTATAGGGAGGACCGAGAAATATGTCTTATTGGCTAGTTGTATCCGTCGCTTAATTTCGTCGGTTTCTTTGGCGTCCTTTGAAAAGGTACAACCCAGATAGTTGAAGTTGTCTACATACTTGATATTGAGGTCCCCCACTGTGATGGTTGAATTTGCTGGCGTCCTTGTTTTCGATCGCATCATGGCCTTTGTTTTGCTTTCGTTGATATGTAGTCCCACTTCCTTTGCGGCGTTATTGAGGTTATGCAGAAGGCTTTCTGCATCACCCAATCTTCGAGACATGATGTTGATATCGTCGGCGTACGCTACTAATTGAGTCGACTTGATGAGTAGCAGTTCCACTGCTGTCCATATTCATGGCTCGAATTACATACTCCAAAGCAAGGTTGAAGAGCGTCGGCGCCAGCCCGTCGCCCTGCTTGAGTCCAGTACGAGTTTCAAATAGGTCAGTGAGTCGGTTCTGCACTCTGGCCTGCGAGACGGTATTACTAACTTTGTCGGTATACCAAAATTCAGCATAATGTTGTACAGTACACTTCGATCGATATTGTCGTATGCCTGCTTGAAGTCGACAAAGATTTGGTATACGTCGATGTTATATTCCCAGCACTTTTGGAGTAGTAGCTTAGCTTCACTGTGAAAAGTTGATCGGTCGTTGAACGACCAGGTCTGAAGCCGCCCTGATACTCGCCAATGATTCGTTCAGCGTACGGATTAATTCTCTTTTCAAGAATTTTCGATAAAATCGTATAGGCCGTGCAAACTAATGATATGATATAAATATATTCGCGGATTACCTCGTCGTTCCATATTTTCAGCAGTGGCACATGTATAGCGTTGGTCAGGCACGTTCCACCATGCTCCAGCAGTTCTGCTGGGATCTCGTCAGCGCCGGGCGCTTTGTTATTTTGAAGCTACTGTATGGCGAGACTCACCTCCTCTACTGTTGGAGGTAGAACGGGTGGGCCTGGTTCGGCTAACTGCTCAAGAGCTGGCTCCACGGGGGATGTTGATGGTGCATTGAGGAGCTCTTCAAAATGCGAGGCCCATCGTTTGTTGACGCTTTCGATGTCGCTGATGATGTTACCATCCTTGTCCTTACATAGGCTTGTCTTGGTTTGGTTGCGTTTCTCTTGTCTAGGGATATTAGATATTAGATACTCGCCGGAGTTCGTTGTATCTTTCTTCTTTCTTTCGTATTCTGTTGGTCGAGTTTTATTCTTTATTCCACTATTGGTTGTTCGCGCAAATTCTTCCCGTAATTCACTTTTTTTCTCGATAATTTTATAAATCGTCGAAAATCATACGTCATACTTTTTCATAAGTTCTGTAACTGGCTGTTTTTTTCTCTTTCTTCGATTAATTCGATGTTTTGTTTAAGGGACAATCGTTTATGATTTGCTTTTTGTTCTTTTTTTACGTGACAACGACATTATGAATAAATTTCACCAACTCAATCGTAACGTGTCTGTTAATCCATTATATGGAGTTTAGCTTCAAGACAACGAAAAAAAAAATGAAAACTAAAAATCGACGGTGACATTATGAAAGAATAGCATTAACTGAATATCACCCGTTTTTTAAATGATTCCTAAACATTTAATCGACTACAGAAAATTTACTTAATGACGTCTTGTTTTAGATAACCGGATAACAATTAAAGAGCACCAAAAAAAAAAACACAAACGCACAACAAAAACACACAAAAGGAATTGCACAAACTGAACAAAACGCGTCCTTTAATTATTGATTACAGGACAGCCAGCAATTTCCTAGACACAAAAACACGGCGACGACCAAAACCATCGTTACTGACAGCCCGGAACTAGAATTTATTTATTTGTTAGTTGGCCTCTCGGCACATTGCCTCTCATTCTAACTAATGCAAAATAATAGCCATAACGCACAATTGCCGCTATATTCTTGCTAATGCAAGCATTGTCACTAATACATACACAATGTACTCTTCTCAACTGCACTCTACGCACTCATGCAAAATTGTATGTCACGAGAGTCCAAATAGCGCATAAACAAATTCTAGCTCCGGGCTCTGAATTACGGTGGTTTTGGCGACGACAGTGAAAGAACTTTATTGTTTTTCAAACCAGGGACATCACCTCAAGAAACGTTATCGGGACGACAACGAATCAGCACTATACAAATGCGTGTCGTTTTTCGCCCGAATTTAGTACACCAAAATGACATTTTGCATTTTCTTATTGGGGGGGTTCCCTTGAAATCTCTTATTGGCGGTATAATTTCTATTGAAAATTAAATGATGGTGCATTCGGTTTACTTATTTTTCTCTTATTAGCAGGATTATCTAATTGGCGGTGTCTCTTATTGACAAGTTTAAGTGTATTAAGTTTTAAATCCACCCTGATAATAGTGGTCCGTAGCAATTAACTTTTTGACTATAGTGATTGGCAGACATATGCGAGTTGGGCTTCACTTTGGACCGCGGTTTTCGAGAATACACGTCTGTATTAGTGTGTACAAATAATGCAGAATACAAAAATATTTAACAAAAAAAAACCCTCAATTCTAGTTCTAGACTACTTTATTCCTAACATAGCCACACAATCTGTAATCAACTATAATGTACGATGCATACAAAAACCACAAAACTGATACATAACCGGGTGACATCTAACATCATCCAGTAAAATGTATCTCGCTTAGAGACGGCACTTGTTTCAAGATTATCATCAATCTATTGCGGGGCATTACACTTCTTCTGTATCTTTCAATGGTGATCGAAGAAAAAATATGTCGACTTTGCCACAACTAATTCAGTATTGGATGAAATGCCTCAGAATTCAGAATTGAATAAATTATGAAATGAAATGACTCCGTTCGACAACCGGTGTGGTTGCAATGCAAACCAGTTTTCAAAAGGTGTAATGACCTAATGTGGGCCTCGAAAAAAGATGATAATATGGAACTAACGCCTAGCAAGTTGACCAAGTGTTCAGTATGTGCATAATGGTTACGTTTTAGATATTGCATTGGGCGGCACTTAAGGTTTGTGATCGTAGAGAAGATTCATGCGATGATCGCTCAGCGATCCCATTCAAACCACTGGTTCTGAGCACTATATGCGTATATTTTCTATACAGACATGTTCCTTTAGGTTAAGCTGACGTACAGCATTTTGACCTGTCGTACAGCATTGGGAAATGTACAGCATTCGTTATGCCACAAAATAAGACCTAATTTGCTACACAACGTGTCAAATGAAAAAGCAACAACAACGCATTGGTCTCGGCGATGACACGATCCAAGATAGAGCTGCCTGTAGAAATATGCTGAGATATTATCGCCAAAACGGGCGATGTGCCTACACCGCGGGTCGAGCAACGCGATGCCATGGAGCGGTATAAAGAACGAGGCAAGGAAGAAGAAGAAGCTCCTCGGTGAGGCCTGTGATCAGTCTTGTCTGCTTTTAAGGTGTAAAGTTTGACTCCTCTACCCTGTACTATCGATATTTAGCGAGATAATCGCAATTTTATGTTTAGCAATCTCGGGAACCCTTCTCGATAGGCACATTTTTATAGCTAAATAGTTGGCGCTCACATTAGCTCCAAATTACACGGGCCTATTCGCATTTGGAAGTTACGGCTACCCAAATCGCAATTATGAGTTTTCTGATCGAAAATTGTGTACATAACTTGGAAATTCCTGAGCATTATTTTGAAATTTGGCAAACTTTTAGAGCATTGCACTGTTCATATTTGGAGAATATTTTAAGGCTCTAGCTTCTAGGTTCAACAATTGCAGACGTCGAAAGATGCGATTTTAATTTATTTTTCCTATCAGAAAATGATGGAAAATCAGTCGCTGTACTCCATCAGGTTCTCCTATAAATCTATAGGTAAAAGCAATCGGAAAGGAAAAGGAAAGGACCCAGGGGTTTTTGGATAAACTTTTTTTCGGTACAGTATGTCATTCGAATCCGTTAAAAGACCAATGAACCGGCATAGCATCAGTAATGTAACCATAAAGAATTTTATACTCTCCTCCAGAAATATCGCAACCAGGATAAAAAGCCCACATTGACAGCAGAAGCTGAAAAAAGCTTCTGCTGCTGCTCTCAATGTGGGTAATCAAAGGTTCTAAATTGAAATGTTTCTGCTGATGCCGATGCTGATGCCGATCCCGATGCTGACGCGTCCAATCTATTTCAAGCTTAAGGTTGCGTTAAGACGGCACTTTTCAATACGATCATTCTCGTCCTTTTCCCAAAAAAATATACAACCAAACGTGAATTGAAATTGAATTACAAAAATATGTGTTCATATTCATACATCTGCGTCACAGAGAAAAAAATCACATGGATCACATCAATAAATAATTTTAAAAACAAATAGTTTTACATTAAATTTAATATGATTCACTTTAATGATCTGTTCAAAATTGACTGAAACATCGATTTAAATATATTCAACTTTGTTTTAACCCTTCTGTCGGCACCTACTACAATATACATATTCTATACCCAATAGGTCTGGCTGGACCTACTGAGAAAAAAATTTTATTTTTTAGAAATTGTGAAATTTTTATCGATAGAATCATTCTATCAATTCTTTACTACCATTTTTAAACAATAAAAGTATTAAAATAATTTTTGTAGATACATTAGCAACGTTTTCAAGTGGACATATTTTGAGGTGGTATTATTATAAACATGTTTTTCCCTTATTTTCATCTCTTTTTGCTTCTCTATTTTCATGGCGTATATCTAGTAGAAAGTTTGTTCACATTTTTCAATAACAATATCTTTGGGAAAATATTTGGCGCTTTGTAAGTAGCTTTTACCTAGATATTAGTCAAGAGATTTAAGGAAGTAGGTAGAAAGTAATAGGAAATTTTCAAGCAAGAAAATCATTTCATTCTAAATTTTTCGTAAATTTCTTGATCAAATCTATTTAGAAAGACGTTCGTGAGTCTCTCATACTTAGTCCTAGCTATTACAAAGGAAATAAGACTAGTTTGAATTATCTTGAATCAAATCTCAGTTGATAAGGTAATGTTATAAAACGTGATGAAATTAGGCATACTTATTTCCCGAACTTCACGGCTTTTCAAAGAAAAATCTGAGAAATTTTTATCATTTATAGTACAAATTGAATTTTAATGACATTGTTACATCATAAATAGGAGAACTTTAAGAGAATTTCATATTTGCACTTTTTACCTCGAGAGTAGAATGCGGGGAAAAACTATAGGTCTGGCCAGACCTATTGGGTATCAAAAAGCACTATAAATTGAAAATCGTCAAAAACATACTCAAAACTTCAACCGATTTTTTCAAATTTTTGCAAAATGCTTCTAAACATATTATTCTAGGATATCATGAAATATGAAGTCGCTGCAATTTCATCTTCCATACTTTTATGACCAAAATATAGTGCCAAAGGTCTGGCCAGACCTTTGTGCCGACAGAAGGGTTAAAGTTGTTTCATTTTGAAGGCTGTGTCCGTCACATGTACATAAGCCCGTCGCTATTTTGTTCAGTGCTAGTAATCTCAGTTAGCTTAGGTGTAGGAGGAAGTAGGACAACGAAACGATAGGTACCCGGTTCGATTCCCAGTAGAAGCAAAGTGAGAAAATAAAGTTTTTAAAATATTGTAAAAAAAAAATAAATAAAAAAAATAAAAATAAAATTAAAAAAAGAAATAAATAAAAAAATAGAAAAAAAGGGAAAACATATTTTTTCACTTTTTTAATCTTACAATCAAAACATTTTAAATTTAAAGTGAAACACTTTTAAAATAAAGTGAAATCACTTTGAAAATAAAGTGATATTCAATTTTGATTTGACATGCAGCAATTTCAAAAAGTACAAGAATCACTTTAATATTTCCACTATTGATTCAAAATGAAACATTTTTGAATTAAACGTAAACGTATATGGAGCCAAATCATATTTGAAAATTTTTGAATCATAGCTATTATTTTTGATTTTATAACGATTTTTTTCTCTGTGTATGTACCTACGTGTTTTCATATGCTTCCATGTACTATATCAAATACAAGCGTTCACAGCAAAACCATCTGCATAACAAGCCGCACAAAGTAGATTTTAAGCATACATATGTTGGAATCAGGGGCTAACACTAAAACATATTTCGGGAGGGATTTTTTGAGAAAGGTTAACGTAACGGTGCCTTGGAATTTCAGCGCAAGTATATATTTTTAACTGCTCATTTCAATTTCAGCGCAAATATATATTTTTAACTGCTCATCACAACCAAATCAATGACGTTCTGTTGCTACGATTAATAAGTCGATTTTTAAGTCGTATTATGGCAAGAATGGTGTTAGTTAAGGTTCCGAAGTACTAAAAGATATAATCAAAGATGAACTACGTATCTCAATCTGATTCTAGAGGGAAAACTTTAGAAACACTAGATACATAGTAGTTTTAGCTATTCTACTTCTGTCAGACATACACTACAACCTAAAAGCGTCTTCGTAATAGAAAAATACAGCTTCCTATAGTCCATATGTTGTGATGCCTAGTCCTTGTTCTTGCTGTCTGCCGATGAGATTGTTTCACAAGTGGGGTTAAAATTTCATTACTTTCCGTCTAGTGTGGTGGTCAAAATTTTCTTATAATACTCGTATTATTACACCAAAAATTTCGGAGACGGTTTGAACCCCTAAAACTCTTAGGTACGACTGCCACTGATTGCAATGATTGCCAGCGGTATAAGGATTTCCTGTATAGTGTGACTCAAATTTGCCTTTCCCTCCGAAATGCGGTAGTTCCGTCACACTACAAGAAATCGCCATCCCTGTGGCGGCTGAATTGACTGATGTTTTCATTATTTTGTGACTTGTCCAGAGTCCCCCAAACATTTGAGCTCCACATCAGAAGCCCCGATTTTTTTTTTATTGTAGTGTATCTACCCTCTATGATGTTTTAATGTGTTGATTTCATGATATGCATATAAACAATTCGACTCATAAATATACCCTCATGTGTAGACTTAGCGCTAGATGTCTATGTACTTATGGGGTATGTACATATTTTTTGTAAAGCACTACTCTGTAGTTAATGATAAAGCTGTGCGATCTTCTTATACATTCCATTGCGTATCATACATTATGTTGGCAACATTGCCCTTCTTAAGAAGCGAAGGCCAATATCTTCAATTTCTTCTATACTATAGCAATGGCCTCTGTATGGTGATGCAAAAGATCCTCCGAAGAGGTTAAAATTCGCATCTTACGATATATGGTCAATCCTCCTGTTATAAGCCATTACGTGTTTTTGCTATAAGATCTATAAATTCAAACTATTGGCACAGTCATACTGTAGACATACGGCACATGTGGTTAGGCCTCAGCCTCATCATATTATGAGCACGTATGCAAATTCAAAGATACATACTCAATTTAAATGAATAGTGGTGTGTGGTGGTTGCGCGATATCTAACTATTGTATTGTATTAGTGAACTGACCGCGTAATGATTGTACATACTCCATAAATATTGTCGGACGTCCGTACATTAGCTACATACATGAAATCATCGTTTTTTACATACACAATTTATCGTTTGCGTAGGCATGGGCACGAGGAATCTTGATGCACATTGTGTGCGCGCTCAACATTCTCGCTTCACCAAAAGTACATCTACATACTATTAGTCCAAGGAAAAACAAATGCAGAAGTTTGTTTCTTGCGCGTGTAATCTCACATAATGACCATACCATTGAGTTCTTTTCATGAACTCGCGCTTAGAAAATAATAATTAACTAACCCCGGTCAGATGTAAGGAACTTATGCAATATACTCGTACTTCGTTCAGTTTCTTTAGTTTGGAATCTATCTATGTCTACTCAATGTCCATTGCTGTACGAATAGCTCAATGTGTTGAGCAAGATGCAATTTCCTCTACCGAAATTGATTTTTCTTCTAGCTGATCAATGCATTTTCACCTTACATAAAGATTTGCCAATAATAGAGTCGAATAATGATTGCTATTATAGTGCTAGTTTAAGGTGAAAATGAATATTATGAAATGTCGAGTATTGAAGTTGAATGCATTGACCATTGTTTATTTAAGGTCCTTTAGTTGTTATTTATTAATTTAAATTACATATTTGTGGTAAATTTGTTTATTCAAATATTAAGTCTGTGTTTTTATCATCCAAGTTTTTCTTTTTTTTATGGACACTACACGGCATACTCATAAAAACTTATTATTGTCCGAATAACTCTTTTAAACTATGAAAATATAAAAAAGCAGACTCAATATTTCTTTGATTCTATCAATTTCCAATGGCTGAAAATATGTAGAAAGTATATGTGTATGTGTGTGTAGTCTGGCTGGTCTAGCGGTTAGTGCGCGCACCTTCGGTGCGCAGGGTTTTGAGTTCGAATCTTACCGTGGTTCATGGTGTTTTTCTAATTCACGAGCTTGTGACGGACTATGATCTGACTCAGATGTTAAACGAGTACCCATTTATGGGGATAAATAACACTGCTGAGCGTGATGCTGATCTCAGTACCTCAACAAAAAGCAGGTAAGATCTTGGAAATAGGATGTCACTAACACACCCTGCGGCCTTAGTCCAATGTTGGATTGTCGCGCCTGTTATTTATTTTTATGTATGTGTAAATATATAAAAACCCACATATCGTTTTCTTAGAGTTAAAAGTGACCAACTGACAAATTGAAAACTTTTCAGGAGAACCGAAAAACCAATCCAATCTGTATTACAAATCCAGTTTTGAAAATCTTCAATGAAGTAGTGTTGAAGTTTGTTTTTAGAGGAAGTTGTTTTTACAGGTTTTTTATGATTTTGGTAAATGGGATAATTTCCTAATTTTGCACTTGTTGATTTTTACTACTGAAAAAAATGATTGGATCAAGTACTTAACATTTATACAAAAAACATATTTTAGGATAATGGTCTATTTTGTAATAATTAATGATGGATTTAGCATACTGGGTGTCCCTAACAGTCAACTTCAACAAGAGAGTGGACGGTAGCATATAAAATAGGGTCTAAGAGGGGATTCACACTACTGATAGGATTTACTAAAGCCACTAGATTAATAGAGGAGAACCCCGCCTACTAGACCAAATCGTATGTCATTAAATTCAAAAAGCATACCGGATTGTACTTGCATTATTCAAATTGCAGTACAATATGGTACAACTGTCAACTAAATCTATAGGATTTAGTAAATCCTGTCGATAGTCTGAATCGCCCCTAAGAAAGGATTGCTTAGAATGGTAGTTGTGACTTTTTACAGAAGTATACTGAAACCCCACGAAATACTATCAAATACAGTTTTAAGCGTAGAGTAGTTGTTTAGAACTACTAAAAGTATGTGAGAGAATAAAACACATTAAATGCTTAGTTGACCCATGAACTTAAGACAAAACGGTCCAAATTCACACTAGAGACTAGAGCATTTTAGAAAATAATTTGAAAAATTGGTACATTTTGTCTACGATTATAATATTAAATCATTGACTTCATTGTTCCTAAACTGGGTGATGTCAGATGTCCGTCTGTCTGTCTGTCTGTCCGTCTGTCTGTTGCGAAGCGTTTTACTCGGCCAATTTAAAAGCTCTTAAGCTGAAATTTTGCAGAAATGCTTCTTTTTACTGCAGGCAGTTTGTATGTTTGAATCGGTAAAATCGGACAATGGGGTCATGGGGCTGCCATGCAAACCCAACTCCCCAAATTAGGTCCTTCTTAGAAAAACTTTTTTATTTGTGTACCAATTTCAACCAAATTTCACACAAATGGGTTTCTATTGATAACACAAAACATATGTAAGAATGGATCAAATAGAACCATGGTGTCATGGGGCTGCCATACAAACCCAACCCCCCATGTTGGTTCTTCTAAGAAACATTTTTTACACCAATTTCACAAAACCTTGAATTAATGGGTCATTATAAAAGCAACTGAAAAGGTCAAAACTAAAGGAATCGTACTATGGGGTCATGCTCCCGCATCCCCCCAATAACATTTTCTGAGTAAATATTTTTATTTGCCCACTTATTCCAACCAAACCCCACACAAATATTGTTTTGCCGACGTAACGGAACTTTTGTAAAGACAGAAGGAAAATAATGGGGGGGGGGGGGTTAAATACAAGTCGTAGGTACGCCCGGAAAACTTTTAGCCCGAGGGGAGCGAAGGGTATCCAAATTCCGGCTGCACCCGAAATTAGCCTCGGTCTCGTTTTTCTTTAGTTTTACATTGGATCCTAAAGTCCACTGAATAGGGCTTTCTATGTAATAAAACTTCAGTAAATTCACTCCACCGCTTTCCTGGCACAGGCACTTTTAAATAGCAAATTTTCATGATAATTTTGCATGTTGCCTAATTTCATTGATGCGTCCTTATACAGATATTTTTTGGTTGTCGCTAGAAAACGCTCGATATCAAATAAACATATAACAATAAATCCGTGTTCTAGGGAAAATTCTTATCATCGAATGGAAACTTTCACTCATACAATCACAGTCTCAGTTCCAGTCACAGAGTTAACATCTAGTTTGCCATATTCACACCTTTCAGTCCTATTTCTGTCAGTCGGAACAATTCCTTCCTACAGTTGTCGGCCCTGAGTTCAGTTCCTACTTGTAATCGGCAAACTTTTTTTTAGTTTAAATTGGAGATGAATTTTATCTAATATGTATGTATATAAAATTCTCCTCAAAAAGTTTGTTCCCAAACTCCTCCGGAACGGCTGGACCGATTTTTATGAAATTTTGTGTATACTCGCTAGGTATGGGAATCGGTCGTAAACTATATTTCATGTCCCTATATGCCCCCCTCCCTCTTTTAATCGAAATTCTATTTTGTATGAGCATCACCTGTTGCAATCATCGACAACATTTAAATTTAATATGAAAATATTTAGTTGTCACTGGATCAAATACAGTGTCCTATAAATTGTATTCAAGGTGACTACGTTTTTACGTACATACATCCTGGATGTTGGCCATAGCAATTTCACAGTCAACTTCGTACTACTTATGAAATCCATCGATATCTCCGCAATCTTTTGGCGGAGATACATGATTGAGGTGTCGCCGCACTCGCCGCAAAATTACCTAAAGGGTCATTGGATCCTCTTCCCCGATTAGTGCACAGGGTGGTCGGATATCTTTTGATATCTCCGATAAATTGTATTCAAGGTGACTACGTTTTTAGGTACATACATCCTGGATGTTGTCACAGCAATTTTACAATCAACTTCGTACTACTTCGGAAATCCGTCGATATCTCCGTAATCCTTTGGCGGAGCGACACGATTGAGGTGTCACCGGACTCGCCACCAAATTGTCTAAAGGGTCATTGAACCCTCTTCTCCGATAAATGGACAGGGAGGTCGGAGATAACCGTCAACCTGGATGTTGGTCATCTCCGCAATCCTTTGGCAGAGCGACACGATTGAGGTGTCGGTGGACTCGCCACAAAATTGCCTAAACAGATATTGGAGCCTCTTCGATGCTCAGTGCACATGGTGGTCAGAGACAAACGTCAAGCTGGATGCTGGCCTCTGGCCGCAGCAATTTCACAATCAACTTCATACTACTTCGGAAATCCTTCAATATCTTCGAACTCTTTTGGCGGAGCGACATGATTGAGGTGTCGCCGGACTCGCCACAAAATATCCTAAAGGTTCATTGGACCCTCTTCCCTGATCAGAGCACAGGGTGGTCGGAAATCTTTCGATATCTCCGATAAATTGTATCTCACAAAAACAACTCTGTTGTAAAAGGTTTCCGCCAAAGAAAAAGTCGTCAGCCACAAAAAGGATTGGTATAAATACAATCCCGCCAATGTACATAATACATACTCGCATCTTGTCTCAAGGATATGGATATTCAAAAGTGATTGAATTAGTTAATAGCTTCCACAAAACCTACTCGGTGCGGTACCCGTCAGAATCTACGAAATAATTTTCGCCGTGGTAGACCACGCTGATTTTGCCAATTCGGATGGTGTGTGTGTTGTGTGTAACGCGTACCGCTCCCGCGCAGGTTTGGCGGAAACTAATTTCTTTCAACGCTTATTGGCAGGGAGCTTGACGAATGTGTTATTTGCTGCTATGTTATTTTCTTGATCAGATTTCATTTTAAATCTACCAGCCTTGTAAATAAAATGTGTTTTAGAAACTTATTTCGCTTTCCTTCGTTTAGGCGACTTTTCCCTTTTTTATACAATAAAGGTCTTTCGTCATTTTCATAAGATTGGTTTTATCCTGTTAATAAAATGAGTAGTACGTAGAACAAACTCCTGATGGGTTTGTATGGGAGATACCCTTAGTTTTTATCCGAATGAAATTGGGCACTCTGCTCCAATTTTGGGGGGAGTTAGGGATATGCCGTTTTGAAAAATTTAAATGGGGGGGGGGGGATAATGGGGATCCTTGACCGGAGCGACTCAATGTTTACCTTAAAATTATCTTGAACTTATTGTGAATACTTATACAAAATTTTACGGCTGAACTAGCATTCTTTCAAAAGTTATGGAGCTTTTAAAAAAGGTCTAAAATGAAAATATTCTAATTTATGTTCTAGTCTAACGCCGAAATGTTTAATTAATCTCTAATATGTTATATATCATTGCAAAGATAATTTTATATAGTTTTTTTTTGTCCTCAGACCATTTTTCTGTATCTCTCACCGTTTTTGAAATAATCGCAAAAAACGAAAAAAATCCCCCTTTTCCCCCTTTTTTTAAGGTTGCGGACCCCCAATCGGTTGGGACTTTTAATGCCATAATCTGGAGACCATTTCCAACCATAATCCAAAATAATTTCCGATGTAGGATTTTTGCCGACCAAATATGCCATTTTTCTTAGACTATGTTGTCAACAAGGCGGGCCACAAAAAAGCGATAAATTAAAATAGACCTTACATATGCATCGGTAATGACGTCCCCAGAAAACGATTAAATTGCGAAAAGCCATTGGCCCATTGTGTCGTTTATTGAATAATATTGGTAACTGATCAGTGCATTTGCATTACATGATAATTTAATTTGAGCATTTCTTTGGCAAAATAAAATCTCAAGCGGTCACATTAACGTAAATAATTTTATGAATGCGGGCCGCATTGACAGTCTCAATGGGCGGCATGCGGCCCGCGGCTTAAACAGCCAAGATTTAACTGAAGCTAAAAGAAATTCGTCAAGAAATTGCGATATCGTAAATAAAATTCCGCCAAACTTATGCAAGCTAAGAAGCAAGTAAAACATTGAGTCTAGGCCGCAATTGTGCTAACGACATCCCATTTACATGGTCTTGTAAGATAGTTGAGATCAACACAACGCTTTGCTGAACTATTTACCCCATAAATGGGTTCTCAATTAAAATCTGCCAGAGTCAGATCATATTCCATCACAAGGATCCGGAATTAGAAAATTATTATGCTAATGGAAAACTAAGACAAAAGACAGCAATGCTGTGGAGGGGATTTACAACCATTCCAAATCAGACAGACCGAGCCGGCTATTATTATGGATGTCCTTTATGAATCATTTAAAGTATAACAAAAAATTAAATTATGTTTTATTCAATTTAAATTTGTGTTAATTTTAAGGATCCTTTTCAAACAGTTCAAATTGTGTGTCGGCGATATTCCCAAGTAACACTGCTATTTTGTCGCTGCTCAAATAATACTAAAACCAGAAAGTTGAAAATAATGATGGTATATCCTGGTATGGTTCAAATAACCTACGTCGGCACAGCTAAGCATGAAATCTGTTTCGTGAATTTCGATACCTGCGGGCCTTCAATACAAAGCTTCCGTTTATTTTATGGTGCTTACGTCTTAATTATAAATAAATAAATAACAGGCGCGACAATCCAACATTGGACTAAGGCCGCAGGATGTGTTAGTGATATCCTATTTCCAAATTCTTATCCGCTTTTTTGCTACGGTAATGAGATCAGTGTATCTTCGTTGCCAACAGAAGACGTCCCTCAAATAGACGGCATTAGTTCCGGTCCACCATCCAAAAAGGAACTAACAGACGCTATCAAATCAATGGACGCCGGTAAAGCCCCGGGGATTGATGGAATTCCGACAGAATTTTTAAAAGCGGATATTAACGCTACAGCGGATATTCTTCTTCCCTTAATCCGAGAGTGTTGGGAAACTGAAACTCTTCCCAGTGAGTGGAAAAAGGGCCTAATTATTAAAAATCAGAAGAAAGGTGACCTGAAGAATTGTAAAAACTGGCGTGGGATCTGTCTACTTCCTGCTATTTCCAAGTTGATGGCTAAGATTGTTTTAGGACGAATCAAGGAAAAGGTCGATAGCACATTGAACGATTAACAGGCTGGCTTTCACGAAGGGTTCTCCTGTAGCGACCACATTAACACCCTCCGTATTATCATCGAGCAATCCGCGGAGTGGAGATCCCCATTACATCTCATGTTCATCGACTTTGAAAAAGCCTTCGATAGTGTTGATCGTCAGTACATCTGGGATGCCTTACGACGAAATATTCCAGATAAGATAATCTCCATCATTAAGGAATCCTTCAATGGAGCCCAATGCCACGTCTTGCATAAGGGCAAGCTTTCAGATCCTGAAAGCAGACAAGGCTGCATTTTGTCACCTATTCTCTTCCTCTATTGTCATTAGTGATGTACTCGGCTCCGCACTTCAATTACATCGTAACAAAGGTATCAGATGGAAATTGTTTGATCAACTTCAACATCTTGACTACGCTGACGACATTTGTCTTCTATCAACTAATACGGATGATGTCGCTCAAATGACAGAAGCTCTAAATTGCGCAAGTCGTAATGCGGGGCTGAAAATCAATGCTGCCAAGACTAAGTTCTTGAGCACATATCCAGGGGGGCAAAGCGGAATTTGTATTTCGGGACAGGCAGTCGAAAAAGTTGATGAATTTTGCTATCTCGGGAGCGTAGTTACAGCAGATGGTGGAGCGGATGCTGATGTAAAATCACGGATAAACAAGGCTAGGGCGGCTTTCTTCAATTTGACTCCTTTCTGGCTAAACAACAATATTTCCAGACGCACCAAACTTCGAGTCTTCAATTCCAATGTGAAATCCGTGCTGCTATATGGCTGTTCAACCTGGAAGGTGACTAAAGAGATTACTGATAAGTTGCAAACTTTTGTAAATCAGTGTCTACGGCGCATCCTAAATATTCGTTGGCCGGAGATCATTTCGAACGAGGATCTCCTCACTATAACTGGCCAAGAAAGGATAGGCACTTCGATCAAAAGACTTAAGTGGCAATGGATAGGTCACACCTTCCGAAGAGGGCCCAATAACATCGCAAAAAAGGCCCTGAATTGGAATCCACAGGATTCCGGAGCAAGACGCCGTGTTGGACGGCCAAGGAACACATGGAGAAGATCGGTAACAAGCGGGGCGAAAACGCTAAATCTTACATGGTCGCAGCTAGCGCCGTTGGCGCAAAACAGAACGAGGTGGAGAGTAGGCGTAGTTAATGCCCTATGCCCCACAAGGGGTTGACAGGAACTAGAGAGAATGAGATCAGCATCACGCTCAGCAGTGTTATTTATCTCCATAAATGGGTACTCGTTTAACATCTGAGTGAGATCATAGTCCATCACAAGCTCGTGAGTTCGAAAAACACCATGGTTCACGGTGAGATTCGAACTCACGACCCTGTGCACCGAAGGTGCGCGCACTAACCGCTAGACCAGCCAGACTACTACGTCTTAATTATATTAGGATCAAATTAATTAATATGATGAATGCTGTACCCTTGTTAATGCTCTTCAGAAAATCGCAATTGTGTTGTCTCCTGCCTGATGTAAGGGATGTTTGGTTGGCATGAGGATTGGCCCTACTGGCAACCATTGTTTCATGGCAATTTCAAACCTCTACGGGCGGACCACACCCGTTTGTTATCAAACGGCCAAGAGTTGCCAAAAACGCCTCGCTCCAAAAGAACTAATCTTTGTATATGTATTAACAAATTTGAAAGGTGAATTTGCTCATTTCATTATAGATACATTTATATGTTTTTTTCCGATTACTTTATATTTTGATTTATCTATTCAATTATGTTTTTTGAGGCAAAACTAACCAAATGTTGCACTTGATCAATTTTACCTCAAAACATTTTTGACAAAATTGCACTTGTATTTTTCATTTTCTACTCGTATAACTTCGTCTTTACTTAATTAATCGTCACAATATTTTGGTCACAGATGCAGAACGTAAAAGTGATTCAATTATTGCAATAGAACGATTTAAAAAAAAATGCACTTAGCCACTTTTACCTCTAGGTAAAATATACTAAAACGAAACCAACTACAGTGCGTGCTCGATAATCCGAAGCCTCGAAACCTCGAATTTCCAGTAATCCGGATCACCTCAAAGATCGCATTGTACACTCTGTAGTCCGAATTTCAAGAGCTTCTCTAATCCGAATCTGACTTTTTTTCTCATAACAGTGATATTATCGCC
The DNA here is from genome assembly GCA_949715475.1 of Microchrysa polita. NCBI lineage: Eukaryota > Metazoa > Arthropoda > Insecta > Diptera > Stratiomyidae > Microchrysa > Microchrysa polita. The sequence goes on from OX454417.1 coordinate 87,859,599, forward strand.
CGAAATAAAAACAAATTTTTCTTTGTTCTTGGAAACAACAAAATCTAGAACAGGGGTTCCCAACCTTTTTCAGTACATGCCCCCCTTGGAAGGTTAGCCGAATCTGCCGCCCCCCCCCCCCCCAACGAAATTTTCGCTAAAAAACGGAAGAAGGCATCTTTCAGCTCATTCTTTTTTCTTTTGTTAAGAATTCGCCACGTTGACAAATAATGAGAGAACATTTGTATCGTTGGAAAAATCTCACAGAGATTTTGGATTAATCCTATCTGGTTTCTATTTTCGCAATTTAAATTTATGAGCAGTTCCAAAACTTACATTTAGCTCATCTGAATATTGAATTGATTCCACACTTAAACTATAAAAGAAGGCTTCAGTGGGCGGGCGATTCATCACACCATAGCAACGTTTAAGTTTGACTGATACGAAGTTAACTCATTGCCGGACTCAACGCCAAAATTTGACACAATTTGTATGTCAAATGCTCAAAATTGGACGTCTATAGTCGTTCTGTCCGGGAAAGAGTTAAGAAAACGTAGCAGCCGTAGCGGCCGCAGCTGAATTAAATATTGTCGGAAAGCCAGATTTATATATATCCCTACCACATTGGATCAAGAATTGAGGCCGCATGATCATGATCATAAGACGGTTATTGCGCGCTAAAAATGTTGCCTGAAGATGCGGTATTAGACCGAAAACTCATTTTCCCTGGCGAGGTCAATTTTTTGGCTCAGAGGTGCGTCTACAAGCAAAATTTAAATCATTGAGTGACTAGATGTATTTTATGAAGCACCATTTCAATTTCATTCAAGTTTAGCGGTAGTGCACTCCTGGTTTTTCCCTCGGTCTATATTCCTAAAACAATTTCAGCGATCATCATCAAACAGACTTTGGGCTCCTCGCTAATAAAGGGTCCGCCAATAGGGACGCTCGATCTTTGACAGCTCATGGCGGCCATGTTGTTTGTGGTAGAGTTATCAAACCTAGTTGTTATTATTCAGTGTATCTTCACAAATCACCAAATTCAACCAATTCAGCCGCGAGCAAAATGTGCAAATCATTAAAACTTATTACGAAAATCATTCATCGGTTCGAGCAACGTTCCGCGCGTAAACGGCGAACGATACAGATCCATGATAACGAACTTTTTCTGGCATGAAATCGACAATATGGATGTCGAGGATATGTGGTTTCAGCAAGACGGCGCTACGAGCCACACAGTGCGCGCCACAATGGATCTTCTGCACGAGCGCTTCGGAGGAATGGTTATCTCGCGCGGAGGCTACATCAACTGGCCACCGAGATCGTGCAATTTAACCCCACTAGACTATTTCTTGTGGGGTTTTCTTAAATCGCAGGTCTACGCAAACCAACCACAAAACACTGATGACCTCAAAGTCAACATACGCCACGCCATCGATGAAATACAGCCCGATTTGTGCGCCAGAGTCATTGAAAATTGGACTTCTCGTATGCGCGCCACCAAGCGAAGCCGAGGTGGCCACTTGAACGATGTTATTTTCCATACATAATGCCTTCGAATACTCTTTCAAACGAAAAATAAATTTCATTTATACCTCTCACACAACTTGCTTTATTTCATTTTAAAGTTCGAGCGCGCTTATTGGCGGACCCTTTATATTGTGGTTGCAGCGATTTAGAAATTTTGTTCATGATTTGAAGAATTTTACCAGCTCATGGCCGATGTAATATAACCCATCACATAAACACTCGAGTTGAGCCCACGCCCCCCTTTGCCAACCGTCACGCCCCACTAGGGGGGCGCGCCCCACCGGTTGGGAAGTCCTGATCTAGAATAACAGAGTGAAATTCTTCGAAATTGGAAACCGGTTCTTCGAACAATTTGAATAAATTCGTCTATTTCATCGAAATTTAGAGCAAATTAAAGGCTTCCACTAGTCCGAATTCCTCTGTAGTCCGGATCGACCCCGGTTTTTATTAGTCCGGATTATCGAGTACGCACTGTACATTAAAAAAATTGCTTTTTTTTTACATAAAGCGAACAAAAACATAACATGCACTTCAATAAATGGGATAGATTTCTCCGCGGTCTTCATATTTGATCAAGAAGTTTGTATAATCACAAGCAATCGCTTTTTAGGCAAAACTCTTTAACCATTTCAGACACACACAAATTTGACGGAGTATTCAAATATTGTCACAAGTTAACTATGCTTCAAAAATGTGTTATTGAACGCGGAAAAGAGCACTCGATCGATACACTCGAACGTATTTCACCTTCAAAGTCAAACCTCTTATATTTTCTTAGGATTAGGCATATTACTACCATATAATAGTTTTTATTAAGTAATAAATGTTTTCAATTGATTTAGTTCGCTCTAAGTGAGGATTAGATAATTCTTACATTAACATAATTATTGTCATCTTGTACATTCTTTTTCGACATTAAATAAATTTAAGATCATTGTACCTGCTAATAGTATGTGATATCAAACCATTCTATGCCTTTGCCTCCTGTTGCTATAAAGAAGGACAGTAACCCAAAGTGATTTTACCTGACCTTCTAAAATATGCATTGTGCTGCTGAAAAAAAAAATCGTGCCATTTAATTTCATATCCATTGTCTGGGAACTTTTAATGAAATCTCTATCCAATTCAAGGGCCACCAATCGAAGCTCAATAAAATAAAGAGAAGACACAGACAGAGCTCAGTATCTAACGTCTTTTTTGTGTATCTTTTTTTCTTTCGACGTGTAGAAAGTAGAAACAATGAATAATTTGTTCCTATAAAAATTCCTTTCTTATAGCTTAAAATAAGAAGCAAAAAAAAAACCGGAAAATGCAAAAATGAAGAAGACTACTGTGGCGTCATGTGTCAAGGTCGTTGGGAAGCGGCGCGGAGTATCACCAAAGACTTTGAGGGACATATTAGAATACAAAAGAAACGCACGCTGCACACTTTTGATGGTATCGATGGTACTATACTATGTTGTTCCATCAGAAAGCGAAATTTATTCAAGAAGAGGATCGATGGTGGTTATTTAGATTGATAAAAAATTAACTTGAAAGATATTTATTATCTTGAAAACCCATTATGCAACAAAACAAGGTCGTGGAGAAAACCATTTATTGTAAATGCTAAAGATCTGTGTATTTGTATTACTAAATTAGTTCAGTCGAATTAAGATCAGAAAAAAAATGCAAATCGGCTGATTTTTTTGTATTCCATGTACTTTCGTTATATGTAATAATAATAATAAGCAATTGGACTTAACCATAGAGGTGGGCACTGCTACCTAAAAGGTATATTGTGCCATAGTCCTTTAGTTTAGAAGGTCATCAACCCGTTTGATAAACGCTAGAGGATCCTTCAGAGAGGAGCACCTAATCATACTAGTGCTGACTAGATCACGTCCAAGGAGTGATCTCCTGGACCTGGCGATCGCCGGGTATTCCAGTAATAAATGAATGGAGGTTTCGTCTTCCTCCAGGCAAAGGCGACATTGGATCTCCCTTGATAGACCTATTTTATGAAGGTAGTAGCGGAGCCCAAAGTGCCCCGTAAGAAAGCCTATTAATAGTCGGAGCTCGGTCCTGCGCAGACACTTAATATCGGAGAAGCTGAAAGGGCGCACTAACTCTCCTCTGTGACCCGGAACCCAAATATGTAGATGGAAACAGAGTTACGGCTGGAGAGGCTCTGAAGGATGTCAAAGCACTCGCTGACCATTTTTGAGGTAAACTTGTGTGAAGTTAGCGCCTTAATTGCTGCCTGGCTGTCAGTGCAGATGGCGATGTGTGCGCCACGGAGACCACGTCCCAGGATCTCCCTGGAACTTGCTGCAGGATATGCAGGATCACTGACACTGTATGAAAATATGCAGTGGCGTCATTCCCCATATAGCTTCAATGGCTAGGGTAGATGTAGTGCTAAAAGCACCAGTGATGCCAAGACAGGCAAGTCGTTGCAGCTTATTACAGCTCTTAATTGCGTTGCGTTGTAGTGTTTTAGGCCACCACACTAAAGAAGCATAAGTGATTACAGGTCGTACTAGAGTACTGTATAACCACTCTGTCATTTTGGGTGAAAGACCCCAAGTCTTACCGTAGCAGTTTCGGCAAGTCCACATTACACGCGTAGCCTTAAGAACGTTTTCCAAGTGGCTATTCCAGTTTAATCTACTATCGAGTGTAATGCCAAGACATTTAACCCCTTTGGAATAGTAATGAGTTAATAGTTAATGAGCACACCTCTTAAGTAGATTGGGTCAAGAGGAGGAGCAATTTTCCTCGTGAATGGTACTAAGACTGTTTTTTGTGGATTGATATTTAGCCCAGTTGCTGTGCACCATCTGTTAACCGTCGTTAGGGCTGTAGTCATCAAATCCGTGATAACGGACTCGAATTTGCCCCTGATCACGATAGTGATATCGTCCGCGTAGCCGATGGCGAAAAAACCCCGCCCCTCAAGTAGCGAGAGTAATTCATCTACTACCAAGGACCACAATAGGGGCGAGAGAACACCCCCTTGAGGGCATCCCTTGATAGCGTTAATGTTGAGAGTGTGACCGCCGAGGGAGGAATAAATTTCCCTTCCTTTTAGCATGGCGTCAATCCACCTGATGGTGGGTTGTGGCACCCCTCTTCTAACGAGGGCTCTGGTAATTGCATCGTAAACAGTATTGTCGAAGGCACCCTCGATGTCTAGGAAAGCACACAAAGCGATATCTTTTTCATCTATAGATTTTTCAATAGCGCTGACGAGCTTGTGAAGTGCCGTCACCGCCGACTTACCCTTTACATAGGCGAATTGAGTATGATGTAAAGGGTTATTTTTCATCATCATATTCCTGATGTGTTGGTCAATTAAACGCTCCATAGTTTTTAGGAGAAAGGAGGATAGACTGATGGGCCCATAGGACTCAGGTTTGTTACCTTGCTTAGGGATGAAAGTTACATTGACCTTCCTCCAAGCAAGAGGGATGTGACAAAAATAATAGCTAGCTCTGAACAGAGCTGTGAGATATGTCAGGATGATATCCAGTCAGTTTTGAAGGATAGCAGGAAATACTCCATCGAACCCGCAGCCTTAAATGGTTCAAAGGACAGAATAGCCCATTTCACTTTGCCGCTGTCAAAGATTACTCCAGAAAGGCTCACCAACCATCTAGCCGGTTGTCCTGTGTAACCTTGAATGTGTACTGGACGACTGTCTGAGGAGACAGATCCCGGAAAGTGCGTATCGAGGAGAAGTTGGAGGGTCTCCTTGGGACCATTCGTGAACGAACCATCCGGGCATTTTAGTAACCCAACTCCATTTGAGGTACCTCTATGGAGGGCTTTGTGAAGCCGTGCAGCCTCAGGTAAAGACTGAATTGCTCCACACTGCTTCCTCCAGCACTTCCTTTTGGATTACCTAATCATCGTGTTGTATTGGGTTAAGGAGCGCCTGAATGCCTCCCACTGACCACAGCGCTTGGCGGAGTTGAACAATCTCCGAACATGGGACCGTTTTCGATCGAGTTCATCATTCCACCAGGGGACCTTACGGGTAGACCTATAATTTGAAATGAAAGAGATCTCTTGGTATGCGGAGAAGAGTACACTATTTATTTGATCTGCGGCAAGCTCCATATCGCAGGGGGATTCAAATAACAGTGATAAAGTACTGACACTGGAAACGACCAGATCTTTGAACAATTTCCAATTTGTGTTTTTTGGACACGTGGAGGATTGAGCTCCCTGCAAGATTAAATCTTATGTGCCTGTGATCTGACAAGGATTCCTCGCTAGATACATGGCAATCAGAGGTAAACTCCGTTATTGGTCCACTGGCAAGAGTGAGGTCAAGAACATCCTCCCGTGCCGCGGTGATGAATGTACACCCTTTGTTGAGGACGAACACATTTTTGGACATTAAATAGTCAAGAAATTTCTTACCTCGCATGTTGACATCCCTACTACCCCACACAGTGTGGTGAGCATTTTCGTCACAACCGATAATAAATTGTCGGTTGTTGGATTCGCAGTAGTCAATTAGGATGGAGACTCTCTCTTGTGGAATAAAATCGTCGTCTGCCGAGAAGTAGGCAGATGTATGACTACTTCTTGACTACCGTACGCGGTAGACACGTTAACCAGAGCGGCTGCTAAATCTTGGTTAGTGGTAAGAAGTTGACCTGGTTGTCAACAACGAGCGTCGCTCGAGGGCGGTCCACTGACCTGTCGTAATCAACGTTGTTAATGTTTAGTCCACTGATGCGGCCCTTGGCCACCCATGGTTCTTGTACCAGCGCTATCGAGGCTGTGTTCGCGGCGAAGATCCTGCACAAGATGGCCGATGCTCCCTTGGCATGGTGCAGGTTCGCCTGGAGTACCTTGATGGTACTCAGTTATTGTTGAGGGAGCGGTTTACAAGGCTGCTACGTTTGCCTTGTCGAGACCGCCCTCCTCGTTCGTCCTTGCCGCGCCTAGGGCCGCGGTATTCGGAGGAGCTTTTTCCACGACATTGGACCTTACTCCACGGGTAATGAGCACGCCCCTGTTCCCTTTCATACATATGTATGTATGTATGTAGAAAGAATAATGTATATTTCAATAATTCGGTGAGTCCTGATTTCTAGAAGGCATGCTATGATTTATGTTTATTTTATCTCGAAACTCGAGGAAATTGTGGCATTGCAATTTTTAGGGTTTTGTAATATTTTCCTCTCGAAAAACTCTGATTTTGTTCGGCCGTTTGTCCTCTGCTAAATGCAATTTTTCACAGATGAGTTTAATTATATGTTCGATTTTATTAAGTGTATTAAATGTGCGCTTAAAAATGTTATTGCTATGTAAATAACATTTTTAGGCTCACATTTTTTATTTCTTATGATGAATAATGATATTCCTGAAATCAATAAATTGCACTAAATTAATTATTCATTGCATCCAACTACATATATGCAACCCTGCGTTTTTCTGCCGGAATTTATAAATAAATAAATCTCTTTATAAACATACAGAGATAAATGCGAATGAAAGTAATTTGCATAAACCATTGAACTCTAGCTTGGTCCGTATAAAAAGAAACAGTGGTCCATCCATGATCAAGATCAATGTCTACATAAAAAAATAGTTTCGAATTTAAGATGTAAATTCTTTCGTCTCTGAATAACCATTTTGGATGTCTTTAAATAAAAACGATACATATATTGATATGGCTAATTTGTAGAGCGATGATGACTAGGAACCGGTTTAGAAATGTACCGCAATAATTTGAATATTGGACTGATTGGGATTTTTTGCGGAGTTTTTAAAAAAAGTGTTAGATTGTACCTATATTTAGGTACCTACACATATTCAGTAACAATTTCAAGATATGTCTTGTCTTCCTAACGGTTTCCATGTTTATCTTTATTTTTATTAGGTCACTTTTTTTGGCAAAATATTGTTCTGATTTTTAATTTGCATTATTTAATTGAATGTTACACTGAAAAAAGATGCCCTAAATCAATGAAATTGTTAAATAAAGTAATAAATATTTACACCGATATCCCACCGAAGACGGCTTTCATCATAGTCTTATGAATCTGTTTTTATTAAGACAACGATTGAGAGGGTCTTCGAAACGCCCCGGGCCCGGGTTTTTCAGGGGTTTCGGAATTTTAAAGTGAATAAAAAAAACGCAATCGTTCAAACTAATATTATATGTAATACATACATATTTAACGAACGTGACAATAAAACTTTTGGAAACTAAACGACTTAGTATAATTCAATTGACTTCAAATATTTCATTTAACCACAACACCGGGCCCCGTTCAAATCACATATCTTCTATGTAGATTCGTACTAATTCTTGTATTATATGAGAAACAATTACATACATATTATGCTTTCAAGTTTCGGCTGAAATCCAGAACATGCTTATTGAGATTTGCGCACAGCATGTAAATTCAGTGATTCTAAATGAAAGAAAGTGTGCAAAATACTCTTAGGCCAGTCAATAAACCGAAATATAAGGCGTTAGGTCGCAAAAAAATGCTCGGCTCTAGTTTTTTGGAATATTGTTAGGATAGATACCAGAAGTGTACCACCAAGTTTGCAACTTCGAAAAACCTGTGCTAACCCCGTGACCCTAAAAAAACCTCAAAGTTTTCGGACTTTTTTCATATTTTTGTTTGTAATTTCTAAAAGGGGCTTCCTACAAGTAAGTTGTACACTGCACTGTTAAAGCTAAGAAAATCTTCTTTAATTTGAGTGTAACCCCAGGTTTGTAGGCGCAAAGGATCCCAAGATACAGCACTTTAAACATTGTTTTTTGAAAAAAAGTTCGAAATTGTAATTTCAGTTATGTTCCGAGCTTAATATCGGCTTAAATGCGCATTCTACGGAGAAAGTCTTGTGACATGAAGTTATAAACCAGTTACTTAGCTGTATATATGTCGGAACGAATGGAATCAGACCATGGGGTCATAGGGCTGTCCCTGAAAATTAGGTTCTTCTGAGAAAAACTTTTTTCTTTATGTACCAATATTAACCAAACTTCACCCAAGTATGTTCCTGGTTAAGCCTCAAAAAATATCTAGGAACGGATGAAATCGGAACACTACGTTATAGGGCTGACATACAAACCAACCTCTGGAAATAAGGTTCTTCTAAGAAAAACTTTTTTCTTTATGAACCAATTTTAACCACCCTTGCCCCAAATGTGTTTTTTAGTAAAGCTTCGAAACATATCTAGAAACGGACGAAATCGGAACACTAGGTCATAGGGCTGTCATACAAACAAACCCCTGATAATTAGGTTCTTCTAAGAAAAACTTCTTTCTTTATGAACCAATCTTAACCAAACCTCACTCAAATGTGTTGCTAGTAAAGCCTCAAAACATATCTAGGAATGGATGGAATCGGAACATTACGTCATAGGGCTGTCATGCAAACCTCCTAAAATACAATTTCGGACTTTTTTACAAAAAAAGCACATTTTTTAAAGTGTTGTATCTTGGGATCCTTTGCACCTACAAAGCTGGAGTTACACTCAAATTAAAGAAGATTTTCTTAGCTTTAAAAGTGCAGTGGACGACTTACTTGTAGGAAGCACCTTTTAGAAATTACAAACAAAAATATGAAAAAAGTCCGAAAATTTTGAGGTTTTTTGAGGGTCACGGAGTTAGCACAGGTTTTTCGAAGTTGCAAACTTAGTGGTACACTTCTGGTATCTATCCTAACAATATCCCAAAAAAACAGACCTGAGCAATTTTTTGCGACCTAAAATCGGTAATTGACTGGCCTTATATGTATGATATAAACTTTGGTGTGACAAAAAAAGAAGTTTGAAAATTGTACACCACTGTTATTATATGTATAAAATCTCTATTAATTTAATTATTAATCTCTATTATTAATTTTAATTTCATCGAAAAATCTTATTTTTAATTTTTAATTGATAGTTAAAATTACATCTATAAAATTTAAGCAAGGCGAACTAAATCATTGGTACTCCAATCAATAGAGACGAAATAATAGGGGTTAGCGTGCAAAAATTGGGGACTTCTAAAATTTTTGATATGTTATAACGACATGTGGGGTAAGTTAAAATCCAAGTTTGCGTCACTCCCCCCCCCCTCTGTGCTCCCGCCGCTATCTTCAAAAAACCATCTAAAATCGGCCCTTTCATCAGTTTTTGGCCTGTAACTTCTTTACAGTCCATTTGAGCACAAAATCTGCCGAGACAATTTTGTAGATTTCCTACAAGCTTAATCTGAGATGTTGTACTCTACAATCAAAATTAACAGAGTTATAGCGCTAAGAAAATGGAGAAAATATTAAAAATCATGCCAATTTCAAATTCACAAAAATACCGGCGTACAGAGGGCTGCGCCCGCAATACGAGGGTTTTTTAGATTTTGGAAACATACATAGTAAATAATTTTGCACATATATTTTGTAGGTAATAATAAGAATTATGCACAATGTTAATGAAATGCTTCTCATAAATCTATTTTTGGATTGGTCTAAATAAACGCGTTCCAGAATGAAAGGCGTTAGCTAATTAGACCAATCCAAAAATAGATTTACTATGTATCATGGCTCCACATATTAACTGGATTTATTAGCTGTAACGCCGTTACCATTACTCCAAACTGGAAAAAAGCTACTGATATGAAATGTACCCATCGAGTTCTTTGATTTGATAAAAACTAAAAAAGTCGACTTTTTCAAATCTCCGGGACACCCTGTTTGCGTTATCCTACCAACGTCTAAGTATTTCGTGCTAAAGACTGTTACGATTCTACACATTCCTACCAAATTTCATAACGATCGGTTAGTGAACAAATTTGTAAATGTCCGGGACACCCTGTTATCTTGGCCATACCAATTTTTAAGTATTTCATGCCAAAGACTGTTACCATTCTACACATTCCTACCAAATTTCATGACGATCCGTTAAGCCGTTCGCAAGTTATTTATTGAACAAATTTTCAAATGTCCGGGACACCCTGTTATTTTTGTCCTACCAACTTTTAAGTATTTCGTGCCAAAGACTGTTACCATTCTACACATTCCTACCAAATTTCATGACGATCGGTTTAGTCTTTCGCGAGTTATTTAGTGAACAGACGGACGGACAGACGGACAGACGGACAGACGGACGGACATAATCGATTTCATAAGGGTTTTTTGTAAAATCTAAAAAACCCTAAAAACGCATTGTATACCAATAACTCATAGCCTCCTGCGCATTTTAGTATAGAGTTCTCGAAGTATGTTTTGAAATTTGTTAGTAATGATTTTTGGAATTTTTAGCATATTCTTTGCGCTATAACTCTGCCAATTTGGATTGTAGAGTAAAACTTGTCAGATGAAATTTATAGGAAATTCTGTGCTCTACAAGATTGTCTCGGCACATTTTGTGCTCAAATGGACTGGGAAGGAGTTATAGACCGCAAACTGTGCAAGACATAAATCCTTCTGCTCTTTCTTCCGAGCACGATATAATTTGTTTGACTGAAACCTAGCTAAACTCCTCATTCAGCAATGGTGAACTTTTCGAATGCTTTGATATAAAAGAGCCGATTTTAGAGAGGCACTTATTTCCAAAACTCGCTTCTTGCATTTTGGAAAATTTCAAGGTACTTTTGGTTTTTCTCAAATAATTGAAGTCTAACTGTGCTTTTCCCCTGAACATTTTACATGATAAACTTTTTACTGTTTGTGGAATATATTGAAAGACAAAACGGTTTCAAACATTTTTGCTTGACTTTACAATCAAACTTGAAACTTGGACAATGATAATTTTTTAGAAATGCAAGAAGCGAGTTTTGGAACTCAGTGTCAGAGATGGTTTTTTCAAGATAGCGGCGGGAGCACAGAGGGGAAAGTGACGCAAACTTGGATTTTAACTTACCCCACCTGTCTTTATAACATTTGTATCAAAAAAGAAGTCCTAAATTTTTGCAAGGTAAAATCTATCCGTTAATTGGAGTATGGCTGATCTAGACATTTCCCGCCTTGTGGCAATGTCGCATGCTTCCTTGCCTCGTTCTTTATACCGCTCCATGGTTCCGCGTTGCTCGACCTGCGGTGTAGGCACATCGCCCGTTTCGGCGATAATTTCTCAAATTTCAATGACCTCAGGGTCCACCTGATTCAAATAGTTCCAACAACACCATCATAACATACCTCTGTGGACATTGCTACAAATTAACATGTTTTTTATAAATCTGTATAAAGACATCTAACCTAACGGGAAACCATGTATTTTTTTTTGCTAAAAATTTCTTTTGCCAAATCTAGCAACATTTACATAATCTTTTTGCATTAATCGTATCGACGATTGATTAAAGTCACGTAAGCCCGCAGGGTTCAAGAACCTCCTATAGCTTCTACCTATGACCATAACACCAACCGATTTGTAGATTCTCTGAATTTTTGTATGGCGTTCTCAAAACACCGTTGGAGTCTTGTTCGTACGAATGGTCCATTTCTTCGCTTCCTATGTACATAAAACTAAAGATTTTGTGTTGTCTACCTACCTGACCAGTGATTATTGTGACCACACCACCGAGTCTTCGTTGGTAATTTGGTGTGAGTTAGATAATTTATTCAATCTTTCTTTTTATATTCAGTTTAAGACGTATTCGATTATTGAATAAGTTGATCGGTTTGTTGTGTGTTTTTATTTATATGTTCTGCTACAGAGAACAGAAGATATCCGATTAAATTCAAAGGCCATGAGATACATTCTGGATCTGGAATAAGTGATGCCGCTGACCCGACTCCTATCCAAATGATCGTTAAATTGACCGAACTTGTTTCATTTTTGAAACCTTGTCGTTTAGACTATCTTTTCTATACTAAGTATGTTTTTTTTTTGAATGGTCGAGACGCCGAGATTTGTCTAAATATCTAAATGCGCTTTTGCTCCGGAGAAAGAAGCTAGAACGAAAGTTACCGTCACCCGACCCGGGCTATTGATCAAGAGCTAGATATGTTCTAGCATTTCTTTATAGAGGCGAGATAATCATGTATGTAAAATATACATAAGTTCGTAGCCAATAAATTCTGAGGAGAAAAGAATGTCAGTTAGTTTTGCTTTTATAGTTTGTTACGGAGTGCCACTATATATCTTGAGGGGCAATACATAGTTTTCTTCTGATTGTTAGATGGTTCGCTGTCAAATTAATTTGATAAGATCCTAGGTTTGGATAGCGACCAATTTGGGAACAGTCTGCATTTAGGTTTTAGTATGAATGGAGTGTTTTGTCTGTAGAGACGTGGAAACAAGGAGAACGGTTCTTTTGAGTGATTGTACCCACCTGTAAGTTATCCTTTAATAGATTGGGTGTGAACTTTTTTGTCGGCTACCTGAACTGTTTTATATTTAAATTATTTAATAATTTTGTCACCCGATAATAGTGTGAAGTGCTGTGAAAATAAACATTTTTTTTTGTGTATTGATCTTGTGGATGATTTTCTCAACATGACATTTCATACAAGTGACCAGATACCTTCCTTATATATTTTAACGTTTTGTGTACATATACCAAAAGTGTATTCAAGTTTCGTCCAGGATTTTTTTTACTCAAAATTCTTAGCAATATTAAGTATAAAAGTGCAGATGATTCAATTTGAAACTCCGTTCCTCATTTAATTATATAGTCAAATAGTATGCTCCAAAGGATTTTCTTTTTGATGAATATTAAAATCCAACACAATTTTAATTTGATGGAATTTATCCTGAGGCTTTTTTTTCAACTCGTCGCGTATCCTGTTCTGTGATTGACGGGTCTACGAATAAATACGTCTTTAAAATCTACTCAATGTTAATTAGCACCTATTGCCTATAGACAGACTTATCTTTTAAAGATCAATGTTCCTCCTTTTGACACTACATCCCACATAAATATGTTTTTAAAGAGGCATGATAGTGTGTCACGATTTTCGCACGAATGGGACCTAGTAGCACGTATGCATGCTCATGTGAGTGCACATAATAACATTTACCATAAATTGACGTAATACCTACAGTACCAAACTGCAATCACGGAAGCATTGTTATAAGGTCTGCGCATAAATGCCATTTGTCATACAAACTTAGATATATGTATGTGCGGTGTACGGTGTACAAATAAAGCATCTTCACATAATTGACCTTTGTCTCCATAGATTCGATTACCATCATATGCCTTGCGGGGTGATGGCATTTTAATGAAATAAGCATAGGCGACAACAGAAAATCCATACAAAATCCTTCTCTAGCTAGCTTTTAGCCAACTCTACACAGAGCTATAAGTACCTGAACAATTCATATGTGTTAGATGCAGAATTAACAATTGTTTGTTTGTGAACTCATATCTTCTTCATTGAATTGTACTATTCAAAGATAAACCTACATAGGCGATGCTATATAGTCTAAGAAAAATGGCATATTTGGTCGGCAAAAACCCTACATCGGACATTTTTTTGGATTATGGTTGGGAATGGTCCCCAGATTATGGCATTAAAAGTCCCAAACGATCGGGGGTCCACAACCTTAAAAAAAGAGGGGAAAGGGGGCATTTTTTTCGGTTTTTTTGCGATTATTTCAAAAACGGTAAGAGATACAGAAAAATGGTCTGAGGACGAAAAAAAACTACATAAAATTATCTTTGGAATGATATATAACACATTAGAGTTTAATTGAATATTTCGGCGTTAGACTAGAACATAAATTAGTATACAGTGGAAGCTCTCATAAGCGGACAGTCACGGTCGCCGTATTTTTGTCCGCTTAAGAGAGATGTCCGGTTATTGGATAGATTGAAAAAAATATTTACGGATAAAAAAAAATAAACAAAAATTTTTTTTTTTCATTTCTATTTTAATTAATTCAGTTGTTAACATGTTAAAAATTTTGCATACATGATGTATTCGTTAACTTTGAAAAAGTTAATCATGTACTCGTATGTTATTTGAAAAAGTCGAAGACAATAATTTGGCGCAATTTTACCGTTTTTTGCTCTATTAGACAGTTTTGGAAATTTTTCAAATGGTCAAATGCAACGTAATGTTACTTGACATTTTTTTATGTTCCGTATTTGGCGTAAAGCTGCTTCAAAACAAATTATTCCATGAGCATCCGAAGCTCTTCATGTTCTCAAGCAACTTATATCAAGTTGGCTAACGACTATCTGCAAAACCATTTCGGAATAGTTTCGATTGGCTCCTTTCGTTAGCTATTATTTGCTCTGCACTTAAAAAAAATGGGAGCTATCCTTTTTATTTAATTATAGTAAGTTGAACTTTCGGAGTATCAAGTTGGCGAAAAAGATCAGATTATCTCTGCACGACCTCGAAACCGCTACGGAATAGTTTTGATCGGTTGCTAATCGTTAGCTCCTATTTGCTCTGCACTTAAAACAATGAGAGCTATCCTATTTATTTAATTATAGTTAATTATCATTCGGACTATCAAGTTGGCGAACGATTTTCAAAAAATGATCGGATTGGTATAAAAATGGTATCAATAGAAAGGGATCGTTAGCTATTTTCATTTTTTGGAGTGGAGCGAACGAAAAACGCGACTATTCGTTAGTTATTAACGATTATCTATTCGGTTCGAGTCCTGACTATGGCCACCAGATGGCCAAGCACACATTCTCCTAGACTCGAATCAGGTGGAGCTTTAATTGAATTAAATTATTGCGGCGAATTCGGAGTGTGCTTTTGACCGAAAAATGAGGTCTATCAAGTTGGCGAACGATGTTCAAAAAATGATCGGATTGGTATAAATGTGGTATCAATAGAAAGGGAACGTTAGCTATTTTAATTTTTTTGGGTGGAGCGAACGAAAAACGCGACTATTCGTTAGTTATTAACGATTATCTATTCGTCTTCATAGACTCGAACCATATGGCCAAGCGGAAGTTTTCATATACTCGAACCAGATCAAGCTTTAACCGAGTTATAATATTGCGGCGAACTCGGAGTGTGATATTGGCTAAATATCGGTACGAGCTTTAGAGCGGCGAAATTGTGTCACGAACCACGGTCACAACACAAATCCTAACTATTGAACTTGACCTCAATTCATCTCGAAAAGAAATATCAATACTCAAGCAAGTTATCAGGTGGGGGCGATCCGATATGGCGATATGGCGATATGGGTCAACTGATAAGATGATGTCTGCTCATCATCCGTTGGAATCAAACCAATTGATGACGCCGAATGATGTTACCAACAGTGAGCATTGCATTTGACTATCGGAACAGATGTGAGACAAAATTTTTTTTGTTGTTTTTCTGTTGCTTTCGCTCAACCCGATTCGATGGTCGGGTACATTGCTGATTGTCGGTAACCGTGGGAAAAATGATTTAGGCCTGTTCGGTACCGAGATTTCGAGATTTCAGTGCCGGGTTTCGGTTTTTTTCAATACCCGGTACCACAAGCGGTTTCCCTGACTCAGGTTTTTTTTCAGTACCGACGGTTTTTTTTAACCATAAGCCGGTTTTTTTGAGTACCGGGTTAAAACCGACCGACGAGTCGGTTTTTTGTACCGAGTTAAAAACCGACCGACGAGTCGGTTTTTTGGTACCGGGTTAAAAAGAACGATTCACTTCAACCATGAGCCGGTTTTTTCAGGTTTTTTGGTACCGAGCTAAAAAGAACCGACGAGTCGGTTTTTTGGTACCGAGTTAAAAAAAAAACGAGACCGAGGCTAATTTCGGGCGCGGCCGAAATTTGGATACCCTTCGCTCCCCCCGGGCTAAAAGTTTTTTCGGGCGTTCCTATGGCTTGTGTTGAATTCTACCCGCTTCAATGCTTTTCCTTGAATTTTCACATAAGTGCCGTGGCGAAGATTTATTGGGGGAAGCGGTGGACGTGGGTTTCTTAGAATGACCAAAGACGAAGTGTGTGTGGGGGGGGTTTACGGCAGCCCTATGAACGCATGGCCTTTTTTTCAATTTTTACGTATGTTTTTGGCATCAATTAAAACATATTTTTATGAGATTTGGTTGAAATTGGTGGACAAATAAAAAAGTTTTTCTTCAAAGAACCTAATTGGGGGTTGGGTTTATATGCCAGTCCCATGACCCCCAATGGTCCGATTTCATTCATTTTTGCATATGTTTTGTAACATCAATAAAAGTACATTTCCATGAGGTTGGTTGAAATTTGTGAGCAAATAAAAACGTTTTTCTTAGAAAAATTTGATTTGGGGGGATAGGTTTGTATGGTAGCCCCATGACCACATGGTCCGACTCCATCTATTCATACATATGTTTTGTGTCACCAATAGAAACACATTTGTGTGAAGCTTGGTTGAAATTAGGGTATAAATAAAAAAAACTTAGAAGAACTTAATTTGGGGAGCTAGGTTTGTATGACAGCCCCATGACCCCATGGTCCGATTTGGTCCATTTTTACATATGTTTTGTGGTATCACTAGAAACACATTTGCACGAAATTTGATTGCAATCGATGAGAAAATAAAAAAGTTTTTCTTAGAAGAGCCTAATTTGGGGGACTAGGTTTGTATGGCAGCCCCACGACCCCATTGTCCGATTTGGTCGATTTTTACATATGTTGTGTGTCAGCAATGAAAACACATTTGTGCGAAATTTGATTGAAATTAATGCATAAATAAAAAAGTTTTTCTAAGAAGAACCTAATTTTGGGGAGTAGGTTTGTATGGCAGCCCCACGACCCCCTTGTCGGATTTTACCGATTCAAACATACAAACTGCCTGCAATAAAAAGAAGCATGTCTGCAAAATTTCAGCTCCATAGCTTTTAAACTGGCCGAGCAAAACGCGTCGCAACAGACAGACAGACGGACAGACGGACAGACGGACAGACGGACATCGTCCAATCAACTCAGCTCGTCACGCTGATCATATATATACATATTTTGTATGGTCGGAGATGCTTCCTTCAATGCGTTACAAACTTCATGACAAAGTTAATATACCCTTTTCGCTTAGTAAGCGAAGGGTATAACAACCGACGAGTCGGTGTTTTAGTCAGGTTTTTAAGCACCGATTCAATTCCGTTTTCTTTTTTCATTACTTTAGTTTTCAGGTGTTTTTTTATTTTTACACGTGGATGTGGAATATTATTATCGGATCATCGAAAGGTGTCGACTAGGGATGAGCATCGAACATCGATGTTTCTGAAACATTCATATTTTTGGTTCGATGGTCGATGTTTTTACCATCGATGGTACAGCGTGGATGTTTTTTGACCATCGATGGTCGATATTTTTCACCATCGATGGCTTGAGGCTCAACCGATTGTCATGAAATTTAGTAGGAATGTGTAGAATGGTAACCGTCTTTGGCACGAAATACTTAGATCTTAGAAGTGGGTAGGGCAAAGATAACAGGGTGCCCCGAAGATTTGAAAATTTGTTCACTAAATAACTCGCGAACAGCTCAACCGATCCTTATGAAATTTGATAGGAATGTAACAGTCTTTGGCAAGAAATACTAAGAAGTTGGTAGAGCAACGAAAACCATAACAGGGTGTCCCGAAGATTTGAAAATATGTTCACTAAATAACTCGCGAACGGCTCAATCGATCGTCATGAAATTTGGTAGGAATGTATAGAATGGTAACCGTCCTTGGCACGAAATACTTAGAAATTGGTAGGGAAAAGTTAACAGGGTATCCCGAAGATTTGAAAATTTACTCACTAAGTAACTCGCGCACGGCTCAACCGATCGTCATGAAATTTGGTAGGAATGTGTAGCATGGTAACAGTCTTTGACAAGAAATACTGAGAAGTTGATAGGGCAAAGATAACAGGGTGCCCCCAGGATTTGGAAATTATTGTTAATTTCTGGTCCAATTAATATGATCTCTCCGCAGAAACTACCTGTATTTTATTGATGAGTGTATGGATTTAATCAACATGGTCTACCTGTTTAGAAGCAAACAAAAAACAAAAGGAACACGATAATATTTAAAAAACAAGCTTTGCTTCTTAAAGTCGGTGAAATATTTTTATTTTCTGTATACGTATTTTGGCAGCTATTTGTATATAGAAAATAAAAATATTTCGCCGACTTTAAGGAGCAAAGCTTGTTTTTTAAATATAAAAACAGTCGGTGCAAACAAGCCGACGAAACTGGAAAGCATAACACGATAATATTCCTGAACCGCAAAACGGCGATTTGTGGATCGGAAACGCAAACATGTTTGCGGAACAGAACCTTCCTCAATGATACAAAATGTGTAGCGCGTCACACTAGGTAGACAAAGAAAATCCTTTCGTAAGAATAGAAATGAGCGACACACAGACTGGAGTGCAACTGCATGTTTTTTATTGCTGAAACTGAAAGATTTTAAGGCCTGACAGGCGCCTTCTGTTTTGAATTTTCAGGAGAGAAGATCTTGAATGATTTTGTACTTAACAAACAAATGATGGAATGTTACATGTTACAAAACCGGTTGAAATTTTGCACCAATAATAATTACGCAGTAAATGGTTGTTAACACTTTCCAACAAGATCTAAGACTTTTGAGTCTTTATACCTACTAGTTAGCACTTGCATGTAAACAAAAGCTTTCCTACAAGTTTGTATTTAGAAGTTGAAAGAGCATTGAAACAAGTTGGTACGTGTAAACGAAAATTGGTAAACTTTTTATCCGAATGTTTTTTGTTGCAAGATTTGGTAACGACTAGTTTAACTTATCTTGTGTTGACGCAGCATTTACCATCTACGATTGATTTTATGGCTCAACTCAAACCATTTTTTGTTTTTCCCAAAAATGCTTATTCTCAAAATAATTGAAAATTTGCATAATTGCGTATACATAGTACAGTCTCAGGACATCTTTCGTTCAGTGAAGGTATGTGAAACGAAGCCTTAAATTCCAAATTGTTTCTCAGGGACATAGATATTCCCAAACGGGAAAACTGCAGATACTGCCGACTCGGGAACTATCACAATCGCTTATTTCAGACATTTATTGTCCGTGAGTTATAGTAATTATGTAAATAATATCAGATCCTGCAATTTCGACTTTCGCCTCATCATTCGAAACTGTTTGGATTAAAGTACTCAACAGCAAATCTACAGACATTTCTCGATTCGATAATTTCCGATTTCTCAACAAAAATAACTGAGGCAAACGTGAATATGGCTACACAATCCGTTACCGTTTTTTCCGAATCAAGAAAAACCTACTTATATCAAATGACTTCGTTGAGCCCGTTGATATGGGTACCCACACAAACCTCTCCGTTCCTTATCTTATTTCCTAAGAACCCTCTTCAACATTTTCATATTTTCAGATCTAAGAAGGGCTACACACGCGCTAATTGAAATTTCACAAATTTACTGTTACTTTTTCTTATCAAATATCAACACTCTTAGCATTTAGCGTATATAAGCTCATACTAACCAAATTTTTGTGCAAAGTTTCATATAGGTACCTAACAGTAGGCCTGTTCGGTACCGAGATTTCAGTACCGGGTTTCGGTTTTTTTCAATACCCGGTACCACAAGCGGTTTCCCTGACTCAGGTTTTTTTTCAGTACCTACGGTTTTTTTTAACCATAAGCCGGTTTTTTGAGTACCGCGTTAAAAACCGACTCAGGTTTTTTTCAGTACCGACGGTTTTTTTTTAACCATAAGCCGGTTTTTTTGAGTACCGGGTTAAAAACCGGTACCAAAAAACCTGAAAAAACCGGCTCATGGTTGAAATGAATCGTTCTTTTTTACTCGGTACCAAAAAACCGACTCGTCGGTCGGTTTTTTTTAACTCGGTACCAAAAAAACCGGGATAGCGGTACTTTAGAATATCGGGTCCGGTACCAAGTGAACACCGGTTTTTTACCGGGATCCCGGTTTTTGGAACAGGCCTACCTAACAGTATAGAAAAACCGAGGTGATAACGTAAGCAAAACTTCAAATGCCTATCACTCCGTTGCAGTTACTTGAATAACTGATATAAAATGTACTCTTAGAGTCCTTTGAATTGAGTACCCATACGTCCATCTCCGATTAAAAATGAAAAAGTCGGTTTTTTTCACCTCTTCGGGACACCCTGTTATCTTTTCCCTACTAACTTCTAAGGTATTCGTGCCAAAGACTGTTACTATTCTACACATTCCTACCAAATTTCGTGACGATCGATTGAGCCGTTCGCGAATTATTTAGTGAACCCATTTTCAAATCTTCGGGACACCCTGTTATCGTTGCCCTACCAACTTCTTAGTATTTCTCGCCAAATACTGTTACTATTCTATACATTCCTGACAAATTTCATGACGATCGGTTGAGCAGTTCGCGAGTTATTTAGCGAACAAATTTTCAAATCTCCGGGACACCCTGTTATCTCTGCCCTACAAATTTCTAAGTATTTCGTGCCAAGGACTATTACTATTTTAGACATTCCTACCGAATTTCGTGACGATCGATTGAGCCGTTCGCGAGTTATTTAGTGAACCCATCTTCAAATCCTCGGGACACCCTGTTATCTTTGCCCTACCAATTTCTAAGTATTTCGTGCCAAAGACGGTTACCATTCTACACATTTTTACCAAATTTCATGACGATCGACTGAGCCGTTTCCGAGTTATTTATTCAACAAATTTTCAAATCTTCGGAACACCCTGTTATCGTTTTCGTTGCCCTAACAGCTTCTTAGTATTTCTTGCCAAAGACTGTTACTATTCTAGACATCCCTACCAAACTTCATAACGATCGGTTGAGCCGTTCGCGAGTTATTTAGTGAACAAATTTTCAAATCTTCGGGTCACCCTTTTATCTTTGCCCTACCAACTTCTAGGATTTAAGTATTTCGTACCAAAGACGATCACCATCCTACACATTCCTACTAAATTTCATGAAAATCGGTTGAGCCTCAAGCCATCTATGGTTATAAAACATCGATGGTGAAAAACATCGACCATCGATGGTCAAAAAAACATCGACGCTGTACCATCGATGGTCACAAAAACATCGACGCTGTACCATCGATGGCAAAAACATCGACCATCGAACCAAAAATATGAATGTTTCAGAAACATCGATGTTCGATGCTCATCCCTAGTCGACACCTTTCGATGATACCATTTCCGATAATAATAATCCACATCCACGTGTAAAAATAAAAAAACATCGACCATCGAACCAAAAATATGAATGTTTCAGAAACATCGATGTTCGATGCTCATCCCTAGTCGACACCTTTCGATGATACCGTTTCCGATAATAATAATCCATATCCACGTGTAAAAATAAAAAAACATCGATCATCGAACCAAAAATATGAATGTTTCAGAAACATCGATGTTCGATGCTCATCCCTAGTCGACACCTTTCGATGATACCATTTCCGATAATAA
Source organism: Microchrysa polita (assembly GCA_949715475.1). Taxonomy (NCBI): domain Eukaryota; kingdom Metazoa; phylum Arthropoda; class Insecta; order Diptera; family Stratiomyidae; genus Microchrysa; species Microchrysa polita. Next base: position 87,881,404 of record OX454417.1, read on the forward strand.
TAATCCACATCCACGTGTAAAAATAAAAAAACATCGATCATCGAACCAAAAATATGAATGTTTCAGAAACATCGATGTTCGATGCTCATCCCTAGTCGACACCTTTCGATGATCCGATAATAATATTCCACATCCACGTGTAAAAAAAAAAAAAAACACCTGAAAACTAAAGTAATGAAAAAAGAAAACGGAATTGAATCGGTGCTTAAAAACCTGACTAAAACACCGACTCGTCGGTTGTTGTTTTTTTAACTCGGTACCAAAAAACCGACTCGTCGGTTCTTTTTAGCTCGGTACCAAAAAACCTGAAAAAACCGGCTCATGGTTGAAGTGAATCGTTCTTTTTAACCCGGTACCAAAAAACCGACTCGTCGGTCGGTTTTTAACTCGGTACAAAAAACCGACTCGTCGGTCGGTTTTTAACCCGGTACTCAAAAAAACCGGCTTATGGTTAAAAAAAACCGTCGGTACTGAAAAGAAACCTGAGTCAGGGAAACCGCTTGTGGTACCGGGTATTGAAAAAAACCGAAACCCGGTACTGAAATCTCGGTACCGAACAGGCCTATCATTTTTCCCACGGTTACCGACAATCAGCAATGTACCCGACCATCGAATCGGGTTGAGCGAAAGCAACAGAAAAACAACAAAAAAAATTTTGTCTCATATCTGTTCCGATAGTCAAATGCAATGCTCACTGTTGGTAACATCATTCGGCGTCATCAATTGGTTTGATTCCAACGGATGATGAGCAGACATCATCTTATCAGTTGACCCATATCGCCATATCGCCATATCGGATCGCCCCCACCTGATAACAACTTGCTTGAGTATTGATATTTCTTTTCGAGATGAATTGAGGTCAAGTTCAATAGTTAGGATTTGTGTTGTGACCGTGGTTCGTGACACAATTTCGCCGCTCTAAAGCTCGTACCGATATTTAGCCAATATCACACTCCGAGTTCGCCGCAATATTATAATTCGGTTAAAGCTTGATCTGGTTCGAGTATATGAAAACTTCCGCTTGGCCATATGGTTCGAGTCTATGAAGACGAATAGATAATCGTTAATAACTAACGAATAGTCGCGTTTTTCGTTCGCTCCACCCAAAAAAATGAAAATAGCTAACGTTCCCTTTCTATTGATACCACATTTATACCAATCCGATCATCATCGTTCGCCAACTTGATAGTCCGAATGAAAACTAACTATAATTAAATAAATAGGATAGCTCTCATTTTTTTAAGTGCAGAGCAAATAGGAGCTAACGATTAGCAACCGATCAAAACTATTCCGTAACGGTTTCGAGGTCGTGCAGAGATAATCTGATCTTTTTCGCCAACTTGATACTCCGAAAGTTCAACTTACTATAATTAAATAAAAAGGATAGCTCCCATTTTTTTTTAAGTGCAGAGCAAATAATAGCTAACGAAAGGAGCCAATCGAAACTATTCCGAAATGGTTTTGCAGATAGTCGTTAGCCAACTTGATATAAGTTCTCAAGCAACTTCTTCACTATTATACATTCTTCGCCTAATTCCAATTCAACACTGCTATTATCCGTTTGCAAATTACTGCCGGTATTTATAAATTACTTAATATTTTGGTCGCAATCGGTAACTTTCTTTTGTTTGGTGCCATCTTGAATGACTTTCAAAACATGCACCCTTATGAAACCAAACCTAAACTTACAATTTAGCAGAAAATGCAAGGGTTTAGCCTTTTTTCAATCGAAAACGTCTGCCAGTAGAACAATTTCTTGGGAACATCTCCAACAAGCGGACGCGGAGCTCCCATTAGATAGATAGATAGATAGATAGATAAATGTTTTATTTGTAAGCAATATTTTCTCTTATATAATAATACTAATTCATAAATAAATACAATAATTCAGTAGTAATAAGTAAAAACCGTAAGGGCATGGCATAGCCGTCAGCCCGATTAAGTTGACTTCTTCATTATTAACTGCTTAATTAACATTTGCGATTAGTTTCAAATTTAATTCAGTTTACTTTCATGTATTACGTTAACGGATATTATTAAGTTTTATATACACATATATTATATAGCATAGCATCACCTGAAGTATCTTTTTGTTATAATCATGTATTATATTTTCCATTTTGTTGCGGCGTGTTGACTGTGCTGGGCGATGAAGTTCACACAACTCCAGATTCTGCATGTTCATCTACCCAGCACCGTCAGCCACAGGTTTTATTTTAAAAGTTTTCGTCGACTATTCGCTGTCGATAGCGTAATGCGATTTTACAAAACTCGTACAAGCCACTCCAATTTAGTCCATTTAGTAATGCGGTTACTTCCATGTTGTTCAAGGTATCCTTCCCAAAAAGTGATCTTCTTACTTCCTTAAATACAGGGCAGGCACCAATAAAATGGTTTGTGTCTTCTTTTGCTTGCAAATTGCATAGACTACATAATATGGGTAGATTTCTTCGGTGCGGGATGTAGTTCAAAGGGAGTAACTCCCCTCTAGCTTTAAATATTAATGAAATTTTATTAGTTGAAAAATTATTTTGGAGGTACGTATTTTCCTGTAGATCGTGGCTCAGCTCCGCGTATATCTCTCGGTGTAGAGTCGTTCTCGCCCTTTCTGCAACTGCTCGGGGCTCGGACAGTTTAATCTCGTTTAAAAGAGTCTGTAGCAAGGCGCTAGTCTCGACTGTACCGTTCCAGTTGAATTCGGAACCGATCCTATTCGCGAGTTCCACCAAATCTGCGATGAAGACTATTTTTTTTTCAACTGCGTACACTAATATTTGCTTCGGTAGCCGATCGTTACTCATCGCTGAGACCTTTTTCAAATAGTTGAGGTGAATACTCAAGGTCTCCACAAATACGGGGGCTAATCCGGTTTCCTGATGGAGCATATAGTTAGGAGTACTGCTCGGAAGACGAAAAGTGCGCTTTAAGTAGAATCTCAACAGTTTTTCAACTTCTTCATACTTTTTATTCCCCCATACTTGCGCAGCGTATAGCATGATTGACTTAGAGACTGCCTGAAACACTTTGTATTTTGCCGTATGTGATATGTATGCATTATTAAAACAGTTCTTCCAGCTAGCATTTATAGCCCATTTCGCCTCTTTGAGCTTCTCCTCAAGATGTGTTTGCATATTCGAGTTGCTGGCAATCCGTTTTCCCAAATATGTACTTATATGTTTGAACTACTTCAATCTCTTTGCCCATATAGGTCCATTTCTCGTCACGTGCGAGACGAAAACGTTTCTTGAATGCCATTATTTTCGATTTATCTAGATTGACCGTAAGCTTCCATTGCGCGCAGTAGGATTCTAGATGAATTATCATTTTTCGCAGGTCCGACGTAGATTCAGCCAAAAAGACCATATCGTCTGCATACAAAAGCCCTTTCAAAAGTAGTCCAAACGCCCTTGCACCACCAGGCATGTCATCTAGTATGTCGTTCACGAATATCGAAAATGCGTCTGGACTAAGCTTGCATCCTTGCTTCACGCCCACGTTGGTGTTGAAAGACGTTGACAGCTGTGTACCATTCCATACTGTAGCGTTTGTACCTTGGTAGAGCCTTTCAAAAATATCGCCAAATTTCTTCGACATTCCGCAATTGTAGAGCTTGTAGAAGAGGCTCTGTCGGTCGATCGTATCAAATGCAGCTCTGAAGTCCACAAAGAATGCATACAGTTTCCGGCCTTCGTTTATGTAGAACCGCGCCCAGTTGTGCAAAATAAAAATGTTGTCGCTGGTCGAGTAACCCTGTCGAAACCCAGCTTGATTTTCAGCTATTACATTTTCCGCCTTTAACCAATTAGCTATTCTCGATTGTAGAATGGTTGTGAAAATTTTTCCGGCAGAATTCAGGAACGAAATTCCGCGATAGCATGTTGGATCATCGACATTTCCTTTCTTGAATCGGGAAAATAACTGCGTCTCGGAACTCGCTGGGAATATCTCCACTATCAAAAATTCTGTTACATTCGTCACAAAGAACATCCACAAGGCTCTCAGGACCGTATTTGTAGAACTCTGCTGGTATTCCGTTGCTTCCTGCCGCTTTGTTATCCTTACATTTGTGCAGAGCCCTTTGCACTTCATATTTCGTTATTGCCACATCAAGTGTATGGTGATGCCAATTCGGCCTTGCAAACTGTATAAAGTTTTCCTCATTGTTACTTTGTAGCATTTGCATGAAATGTCATTTTAAGCGGTTCACGTTAATTGCGTTGCCAATGGTGTAGCTGTCAGTTCCGTTTATCTTCTTTACTAGTTTCCAGAAAGATCTTGAATCTGTGCAGTCACTCAGCGATTCGGCTTGTTGCTGGGCATACTGTTTTCTCCTTTCTATACATGCGTTTTTGAATTGACGGTTGGCAGTAGTATACCTTTTCCTAGTAAATTCGTCGTTAAATTTTTTAAACAATTTCAGCCAGGTGAACGATCGTTTCCTCATTTTTTCGCACTTACTGTCGAACCAGGGGTTCTTGGCTGTGTTTTTCTTTTGTGGCGATTTCAGTGCACATCTCTGTATTATTTCCGTTAGTTGCTTCATATCAGGTCTTTCCGTTCCCGCTAGTTGCATATTCACTTTTTGTTCGTATTGACGCCTATTTTCTTCATTCCATACGTACTTTGGTAGGAGGTGCATTGGTCTTGTCGCAGTTCTGCCGATGCATTCTAGCCCAATCGTGGTGATTATTGGGAGATGATCGGAGAACTGCTTGTTGTCTGCCATGAAGTCCGTTACGAGAGGCAGCCAGTCCCCTCCGGCCAGGCATAAGTCAATAACGCTGTGACCATTATGACCAATATAAGTGCACTCCCCTTCTTTGTCACTGATTGAGCAGCCATTAACGGGCATTTCTGGAATATCTACGTCCGTATGAAACAAATTTGTCCGTATATGAGAGCGTCGCGTCCGTTTATTGGAGATGTGTCGACGAAATGTTCCACAAACTACTGTCCGTGTCCGTTTTTTGGAGTGTCCGCTTATTAGAATGAAAGTTACACACAGTGATTTGATATATGTTGATCATATGTTCCAAATAAATTTGTCCGTTTATTAGAGATGTCCGCTTTATCGGAGCTGCCCGCAAAGAGAGCTTTCACCGTATTTTCATTTTAGACCTCTTTTAAAAGCTCCAAAACTTTTGAAAACAATGCTAGTTCAGCCGTAAAATTTTGCATAAGTATTCACAAAGGGTTCAAGATCATTTTAAGCTAAACATTGAGTCGCTCCGGTCAAGGACCCCCCATTAAAATTTTTCAAAACGGCACATCCATAACTCCCCCCAAAATTGGAGCAAGTGCTAAATTTTGATTTGTTGGGATTGGAGGTCATAGTGACCCCACCCACCAAAAATCAGCTCATTCGGATAAAAACTAAGGGTATCTCCCATACAAAGTGACCCTTCTTGAGTTTGTTCTACGTACTACTCATTTTATAAACTGCAGAACAAAGTTGTCTTGGCTCACTTTGTGTAGGAGGTACCCTTAGTTTTTATCCGAATGAGCTGGTTTTTGGTGGGGTCACTATGACCTCCAATCGCAACAAACCAAAATTTAGCTTTCTGCTCCAATTTTGGGGGAGTTATGGACATGCCTTTTTGACAAATTTAAATGGGGGGATAATGGGGTTCCTTGAGCGGAGCGACTCAATGTTTACCTTAAAATGATCTTGAGCTTATTGTGAATACTTATACATATACATTACGGCTGAACTAGCATTCTTTGAAAAGCTATGGAGCTTTTAACAAAGGTTTAAAATGAAAATATTCTGATTTATTCTGTTAGGCTAGCGCCGAAATATTTAATTAAACTCTAATGTGTTTTATATCATTGCAAAGGTAATTTTATGTAGTTTTTTTCGTCCTCAGACAATTTTTATGTATCTCTTGCCGTTTTTGAAATAATCGCAAAAAAAAACGAAAAATGCCCTCCTTTCCCCCTTTTTTAATGGTGCGGACCCCCGATCGGTTGGGACTTTTTATGCCATCATCTCGGGACCATCCCCAAAATTTCCGATGTAGGATTTTTGCCGGTCGATGGCCATATTATGGTCCAATTTTCTTAGACTAATAGGGACTTGGCTATACACTTTCTACAATATCTTCTCACGTTTACACGGCAATTGTTGATATTATGTATTTAAAAAAAACTGCACGAGTGTGTATAGATCAATTCAATTGCCATTACACATATACCCTATTCAGAATGAATGAATTCCCGGCTTGTCTGGGAAAATGTCTTACGTACGAGTAGCGTAACCTAATGACATATTCACGATGAACTGGAAACGAAGGTATCAAAGAAGATCAATGCAGAAGATCATCATCAGTTTTACGCCAATTACATATCTTACATCTCTGTTAGATCTGATTTTCCATAGAGATTGCAGTGATGCTTAATGTTGCATGAGCGTTCCATTCAACACCTTGATGGGAGCTATTAATGGATTGAGAGCATTGTTTGAATTGTTTGAAGAAGATAGATGCATGTGGTACTGAAGGTTTTGCCCTTTAGAGTGAAATTAGTAACTTGTAATTAGGAAAAAGAATACGTAGTAAGGATACCGACATTTTATTCTCCGTGACGAGGGCATGCTGTACACTTAAGAGTCAATTTGGAAAAACCTTCTGGTAAATTATAATACGTAATACATAATTGACTCCACGGCGAACATAGTTACAGTAAAACCTCTTCAACTCAAATTACAACTTACGAAGATATGTTCGAGTATGAGTTCGACTAATAGAGTTAAAGTGTGAAACCATTTCGTAAAAATAATGCAAATGAATGCTTATGAAAGGTTTTTCACAAATGTGACACAATTTTCTTATCAAAACATATTTTTAGCCTTTCGCGGAACGATTAAGTCTGTAGTCAAATTTATAGGAAATCTAAGCTATAAAAATATACTAAAATACCGAACCTGACCGCGCGGGGTCTGCAAGGACCTCGTTGGTACCAAAGTCCCTGTTGTCCTCAACTTTCAGGTAAAGATCTCCGAAGCTTTCCTCTAAGGTCCAAGTTGAAGCCTTTTTATCCTAACGGTTCTTGCATACTTCGCCCCCATCATCTCGCTATGTTTTTACACTCGCAACTGAAAATTGGAAAATTGAGATATTGGCCTGGCTCGAGAAACTCTTGCAAGTTTCATACAAATACAACTGTCAAATAACATGGAATAGAACTTGTTTCGAGTTAGGGAAAGTAAAGTCATAAGAAATAGCATAGAAAAGGTATAAAATATTGTTTGAGTTCAAGAAGTTTCCGACTTATTGGACTTAGGGGTGGTATTTAACCCCAAATTTGTTTGAGATAACGAATAATTATATTCTACTGTAGTTAAAATCATTAATTCCTTGGAAACGCGACAAAACACTTTTAACTTCAAAATTTTCAAGTTTTGGACAAACTATGAGATGTGAGGACGCAAGAACTAATTAATAGGATTGATGGCCTACCCAAGGCTATTCAAAACAACCCGATTTTTTTTCTATTTTAATTAAAGACATATTCCACTCCTGCCTTGATGGACCACGAGTCTTCCGTGAACTTTGGCATCGATCCAGCCCTCATCTATATATATAAAAATGGACGTGTATTTCTGTCTGTTGCCAGTAAACTTCTAAACCACTGGACCGATTTGGATGATTCTTTTTTTGTTTTATCCGTCTTACATTGGAGAAGGTTTATGGACCAAATTTTTTTGAAAATATCAAAGGAAGTGGTGGTAAATATCGAAATTCCATTTTGTATGAGAGTCACCTGTTGTAATCAAGTTTTCATTGACAACATTTAAATTCACTAAATATGTATTTAGTTGTCATTGGATCAACTACAGTGTCGCTCCGAAAAATCGTATTCAAGATGGCTGCGTTTTTACGTACATACATCCTGGATATTGGTTACAGGGATTTCAGAATCAATTTCCTACTACTGCGGAAATCCGTCGATATCTCCGCAATCCTTTGGCGGAGTGACACGATTGAGGTATCGCCAAACTCGCCACAAAATTGCCTATAGGATCATTGGACCCTCTTCTCCAATCAGTGCACAGAGTGGTTAGAGATAACCGTCAACTTGGATGTTGGCCATCTCCGCAATTCTTTGGCGGAGCGACATTATTGAGGTGTCGTCGGACTCACCACCAAATTGTCTAAACGTTAATTGGACCTTCTTTTTCAATTAGAGCACAGAGTGGTCGAAAATCCGTCGATATCTCCGATAAATTGCATTCAAGGTGACTACGTTTTTACGTACACACATCCTGGATGTTGTCACAGCAATTTCACAATCAACTTCGTACTACTTCGAAAATCCGTCGATATCTCCGCAATCCTTTGGCTGAGTGACACGATTGAGGTGTCGCCGGAATCGCCACAAAATTGTCTAAAGGGTCATCGGAACGTCTTCTCCGATCAGTGCACAGGGTGGCCACAGATAAGCGTCAACCTGGATGCTGACCATCTCCGCAATCCTTTTGCGGAGCGACACTAATGAGGTGTCGCTGGACCCACCATAAAATTGCCTAAAGGGTCATTTGACCCTCTTCCCCAATTAGAGCACAGGGGGATTGGAAATCCGTCGATATCCCCGATAAATTGCTGACTACGTTATCGAACCGGCTTAAGGATACGATCTTTTCGAAACGGCTGGACCGATTTTTATGAAATTTTGTATATATCCTTGCTAGGTATGGTAATAGGTCGTAAACTATATTCCATGCCCCGAAGTGCCCTCCTCTTCTTTTTATTGTTATTTTACTATTTTGTACAGAAGTGATTAAACCTACTCGATTCATTCGCTTTAAATTTTTATACGTGTACTAAATGAAATCGAACCGGCTGGCTTAAGGATATGATTGAAATATGATGATATGACGTAGTATAATGGAGCCATAATCTTCTATCTATCTATCTTCTATCTATATATATATAAGTGAATGTGTATTTGTTTCTGTTACCATAGTAAACGTCTAAACCACTGGACCGATTTGGATGATTCTTTTTTTGTTTTATCTGTCTTACGTTGGAGAAGGTTTATGGACCAAAAATAAATACCGAAGCTCCGCAATCCTTTGGCGGAGTGAGGTATTGAGGTATCGCCGGACTTACCACAAAATTGCTTAAATGGTCATTGCACCCTCTTCCCCAATCAGAGCACAGGGTGGTCGGAAATCCGTCGGTATCTCCGATAAATTGTATTCAAGGTGACGACGTTTTTATGTACATATACATCCTGGGGACCGATTTTTATGAAATTTTGTATATATCCTTGCTAGGTATGGTCATCGGTCGTAAACTATATTTCATGCCCCGAAGTGCCCTCCTCTTCATACGCTTTAAATTTTTATACGTGTACTAAATGAAATCGAACCGGCTTAAGGATATGATCTTTTCGAAACGGCTACGCTTTTTTTTATCAAAGTAAACTGACATTTAAATTATATTAATGAGACATATATATATAATTGAATTTTAATTGTATGACGTGTACTAAATGAATTCAAACCGGCTTAAGGATATGATCTTTTCGAAACGGCTTTACCGATTTGCTTGAAATTTTGTATATATCCTTGCTAGGTATGGGAATCGGTCGTAAGTTATATTTCATGCCCCAAAGTGCCCCCCTTTTCTTTGTATCGTTAATTTAGAATTTTGTAAGTAAGTGATTAAGCCTACTCGATTCATTCGCTTTAAATTTTTATAAGTGTACTAAATGAAATCGAACTGGCTTAAGGATATGATAGAAATATGATGATATGACGTAGTGTAATGGAGCCATAATTATCCAGAGAAGTTTTAACTGTATTAGAGGTGGTTACATTAACTGTTAAATACATAAACAACACGGCTTAACACTATTGAGCAACTCTGTCGAAAATTTGTAGTAGGGTAGGCTACCATGGAACACTTGATAGCGTCACTTCCAGTATAGGAAAAACTCTTAGGATTATCCTGACGATAAACTGCTTCGTTTTATACAGAAGATAGGACACATAACGGATTTTTGTTTGTTTGTTTAATCCGTCTTACGCTGAAGAAGGTTTACAGACCGAGAAAATTTTGAAAGTCTCAAAGGAAGTGGCGGTAAATTCCATTTTGTATGTATGGAATATTTAGTTGTCATTGGATCAAATACAGTGTAACTCAGATAAATGTGACTACGTTTTTGCGAACATATATCCTGGATGTTGGTCACAACAATTTCATAATCAGCTACTACTTCGGAAATCCGTTGATACGAGTATATCCGCACTCGACGAACTCACGACAAAATTACCTAAAAGGTCATCGGACCCTCTTCCCGATTAGTGCATAGGTTGGGAAATAACCGGGATGTTGACCACAACAATTTCACAACCAGCTTCGTAGTACTTCTGATGTCACAGCAGTTTCACAATCAACTTCGTACTACTTCGGAAATCCGTCGATATCTCCGCAATCCTTTGACGGAGTGACCCGATTGAGGTGTCGACGGACTCGCCACAAAATTGCTTAAAGGGTCAATGGACACTCTTCTCCGATCAATGCACAGGGTGGTCAGAAATCCGTCGATATCTTCCATAAATTGTATTCAAGGTGACTACGTTTTTATGTATGTACATACATCCTGGATGTTGTTACAGCAATTTCACAATCAACTTCGTACTACTGCGGAAATCCGTCGATATCTCCGGAAACCTTTAGCGAAGTGACACGATTGAGGTGTCGCCGGACTCGCCACAAAATTGCCATTGGACCCTCTTCTTCGATCAGTGCACAGGGTGGTCAGCGATAACCGTCAACCTGGATGTATGATGGTTTCTGCGTTAGTATGAACAGTTTTCAATAGGTGGCACCTGCACATTTTAGTAAGCTTGCCGAAAACTGAGTAAATGAGCGTGCTTTGTGATTATTGCAATAAAAACGTGTGATGTCTGCAATTCCTCACATTAAACTGACATATATAATTGCAATTTAGTTTTTGATTATGCCTCCCAAACGACTATCTATCGGTCGATCACCATCGAGTATTTCTTTCATTAATTTACCACCTTGGAATCAGTAATATTAATTAATGATTTTCTAAATATCCTGCGCTAATAATAACACTCCCAATATTTTTGAAGGGCAAGTGCAGTCTCATCAGTCAGTCAGGGGGTTGCGTATGTTGTTGTTGCCTTGACCCCTTAAGAAATCTATCGCTTTGCGGAGTTTAGTTTCACCATCGATACGTCGATCCCAATAAATTCAAAATCGGTCATAAAGTTAAATTAGTGTCAAGTTGTGAGCCAAGCGAACAACGCGAGCGCAGCGAGCACTAGATAAGAGAGCGAGCGAAGCGAGCTCTCTCAGCTAGTACTACATAAAAAAATTTGTCTTGATTCAGTCTGCATTTTTCGTTCTAATCCTTGCACTGGCTATTAATAAGCACACCTTGATGCTGGAAATAAATATGATGCAACAACATCTGCTCGTGGTCGTGCTCTGTGGCCGTGATCGTTCGGTCGCCACTCTGTGAAATAGACACTCATAGAGAAACGAGTTTCCAAACTCGGCACGACTCGTCGCAAGTTTATTATTCAGAAGAAGATGATAAATAAGAAATATTCTTATCGTAGAATAATAAAAAAAAACTAACAAAGCGACTATGAAGTGGTATGGCTGACAACCGTATCACACAACAACCGAGAACAACATCTGCTGCATCTGTTGCTGCATCATATGTACATAATATGTATATTTAAAACATTATTCTACAATGATGTTTGAAACTGCCGAATTAATGTAATTTCTTAAAGCACATGGAATCAGTGAAAGCACATGGAATCAGTGGTTTTCACATTTATTTTGCAGAAAGTAGAGTGTCCTCCTATTTTCCACTCTCAAGCAGATAAAATGTTATCGGGGTTATTTTAAAGAAAGCAAGGTTGTCCCAAATGATTTTTGGAAGGGCAAATTTGTTAGTTTAAAATAGGATAGCAGGCCAAAAGTGTTCTATGTGATAGAAGCTATGGAAATAATGTTGCTGTTTCAAATAAAATTGGCTGTTATGGTTGTCAGGATTTTAATTAATTGTAGGACAGTCCAATTGATAAATTTATACTCGTCAGTTTTCAGATGAGTCAGAAATAATCGTCATCATTACCATAACAATTGGTAGTGTAAAAAAAAAATTCTTGGAAACATTTTGTGTCCTTTTCTGTAAGTAGAAGTTGTGTTTGTGTTTTTAAATTGTGTTGAATCTGCGCTCAATGCTGAAACGTTTTAGCCATTGAATTTCTAGAACAATTAGAATGCACATACACTAAGAAAATGTCGTCAAAAAGTGGCTCCAACTTTTGGGTAAACTTTTTAAATATTTAGAGAAGATTTTCAAATTTTACTGGTAGGCGAGTTGTTTAATGTCACGCATCGAACAAAACCAACATCAACACGGGCTGCCAAATGCCAACCGGAAAGTGAAGTAATCAAAATTTCCCTTTGAAAGTTTTCATAAATTTTATTATCCAAATCTGACACTGTGTTTGTATTAATGTTAAGCCGGCCCCACACCGACCGGAGTGTGGCACACACCGCACAAAAGATCGGTCCAAGAATGATACCTTAGAGTCGCCCAACCACACTGCTGCACGATTTTTCGTATCAATCTTTTGTGCGGTCGTTGGCCACACTCCGGTCGGTGTGGGGCCGCCTTTATGTCATTTAATAATTTTACAAAATTGTCACTATGTATCGAATACATCATGAATAGTACATGAATAGTACACAGCTGTACAATTGACAACTGAATGATACACCATTGCGTAAATAAATAAATAAATGGAAGCGATGAGTGGTTCCAATTGGCAACGCGAGCAACCAACTGCCCGTGTGGATGACAGCTAAAACTGTCAAGTTTGACGGGTCGTATATTGAGATCAGTGGAGGGTATAATTTATAGAACTTAGACCAAAAATGTTAACCCAGATGTTATAACACTTTTTAATTGGTCTAAGCTAAGGTGACCAGGCTCCCGAAGGCCAAATGCTGTACACATATGTATATGTACTTGCGGAATTAAATTAAGTCAACGATACTAACACAGGAGTCCAGGGGGCCTGGACCCCTCCCGAAATTATTTCAATAGGCTTTCCAAAGTGTTTCCAAAAAAATTTTCTTAGAATGCTGTTGAAATTAGATTGTAGGTAGTTAAGTTAAGCGAGAAATTGTGTCATCTGGGCGAAGGTAGTGAATATATACAATAAACAAATTGAAAAACATAAAAATCTTGTGGCCCAAGAATGAGATAGTTTTTAATAATAGAAACTTCGGCAAATTTCGTAAGACTTCATACAGGCTAAAAAATTTGAAATAAAATAATAAAATTTCATAAGGGGTACCAAGGTTAATGGGGGTTTATTTTTATAGAGCGGGAATAAAACGACGGGAGGACATGTTTTTGTTTTTTTTTTTTCAATACATTACCAGGCTCGATCGATTCAAGAGAAAAAAACCTCTATGACTGCTCAACACGGAAAGCAGCTGCTAAAAATTATACATACATATTTTTTTTTTCAATTCAATTCAATTCAATCTTTATTCAGTGTTATCTTATGACTAACATATAATTTATATTAGATACCGGCTATGGCCTTAACTCTAAAGTATAATATTAATTACAAAATTAGTTAATAAATTTTTAGACTGGTGGAGACTGCCGAGGAGAAAAAAGTTCGAACTTAAAACCTCATGTGACAAAAAAAAAAACTAACTAACTAACTACATCTAAATTAAATTTAAAATAGTAAAAGCTAAGCACCAATGGTAAGGTTTCTTATAATGCTATTGTCGATGTTTTGGCATTTTGAACGAAATTTTTGAATGTTTATACTGACTAGATTATCCATAGTTACAATTTTAGTTTCTTCGTGCAACTTAACGGTTGAATAGAAAAAAGGCTTGTTCGTTAGATGTTTCAAAATCTTATTTTGTGTGATTTGTATCTTATTTTTTCTAGTTTTGGAATATAGTCCCCACACTGGCGAGCCGTATGCAGCAATTGGTTGGATAACCATCTTGTAGATTAGAAGTTTGTTATCTGTGGATAATTTAGATTTTTTGTTTAATAAAGGGTATAAGGCACAAAAGGATTTCATCATTTTCTGAGACGTTATTTCCATATGGCATTGTCCCGTTAATTTTTTGTCCAAACTTAAACCTAGGTAATTTAATTCGTTGCTCCATTGAATATCATCGCCAAGAAAATTAAGTGGGGAGTTTGGCAAGTTTGTTCTTTTCCTTTTTTTGGTGAAGAATGTGGCCTGTGTTTTTTGGGTATTCAGCTTGATTTTCCATCGGAAATAAAATTGGTATAAGCACTCAAGCTGAAGTTCCAGTTTCGACTGAATCTGATTAGGGTCTTTATGTTCATAATAAATGCATACGTCATCTGCGAAACAGGCTAGTTGACAATCGCTGCTTTTGGGAATATCAGCTGTGAAAATGTTAAACAGGATCGGGCTGAGACATGAGCCCTGAGGAACTCCAGCGGGTATAGTTTTAGTGCTTGAGTGGGAGTCTATTACTTGCACAGAAAAGGTTCTATCTGAAAGGAAGGATTGAACAAATTTTGTTAGGTACACTGGTAAATTGAACTTTATTAATTTGTACAGCAAACCGTCATGCCAGACCGAGTCGAAAGCCTTTTCAATGTCAAGTGCAACAACACCTACGGATTCTTTCCTTGCAAAAGAATCCTTAATATGCTTGTGTAGCCGATAAATTTGGTGTGTGGTTGAGTGCTGTTTTCTGAACCCAAATTGAAAATCAGCGATTATGTTTAGCCGTTCTGTTGCCTCGCTTAGCCGCGATAGTACTACCTTTTCCAAAATTTTGCTTAATGGTGGTAACAGGCTAATTGGTCTATAGTTGCTAGGTTCTCTAGCGTCTTTTCCAGATTTTGGTAAAGGTATGACATTGGCATGTTTCCAGCGATTAGGGAAGTACGATATTTTGAGGCAGCTGTTAATTAAAAAGTTGAGTTTAACTAGAGCTTTTTTGGGAAGGTTTTTTAAAATAATGTTGGAAATTTTGCCAAATCCAGGTGCCTTTTTAATTTTCAAAGACTTAATGATATTTTTGATTTCACTTGGTGACGATAAATAACTTTCGTTGAAGTCGCTCGGGCTGGAAGCTAACCTACAGACTTTGTCTTTTACAATTTGATTGTACAAGACACTACCCAAGTGCGAAGAGATACCATGCGCTTGACGAAACTTATCAGCTATTAATTCAGCTTTGTCTCTGCTGTCGAACACCAATGTTTTATCAGAAGTACGTAATGGAGGAATCGGTTTATTACGACGGAATATCTTGTTAAGTTTCCAGATTTTTTTACTATTTTTTGGAAGACTTTGCAACATACTGTTCCATTGAGCGTTGCGTCTGATAAAAATTTGGTGTCGAATCGAATTGGTAAGGCTATTTACGGCCATTTTGGTTGACGAATCACGATTACGTTGCCATCTTCTTCGGAGGAAGTTCCTAGTTTGAATGATAGCTCTGATATTGTTATCTAGAAATTCGATTTTCAGTTGGGGCTTGATGGTATTAACCGATGCAAATTCTAATGCGGAATGGAGGTTTGTGTAGAATTCATCCAAGGCGGCATCAACTTGGTGCGAATTTTCAAAACGAGATAGATCTAGTGACCGAAGGTTAATATTTTCGTTTAGAAATCTTTTAAACTTAGGCCATTTAACCTTTGCAACCTGAAGATTTCGTAAGTTAAAATCAGAGCCTCCAATTTCTAAATTACATACATATTTTGAAATATTTTTAGAATAATTTGTGCGAGAGTTTAAAAATGCTTTGAGCTATTAAATCACATTAAATGAGTCAAAGGACTGCAAGTGGCTTCCGAGACGCCCTTTGTCGACCGCTGATGTAAAGCACATTGCTGTACATTTAGCAAAGCGTACGACAGTTCAAAATGCTGTACCACTGTACTGTACAGCCAAATGCTGTACGTCTGGTCAGCTTAGTCTAAGCGTATTCTAATAGCCTAACAGTTCGATGATTTAAGTGCGCAATTGCTGGTCGTGATACGTATAGAATAAAAGATATACGCTATCACTACTAAATGCAAATGTATTTACTTGATGTAGCATTCAGAATTGCAAAGCAGAGTTGGTGTTTGTTTTCTAGTTGGTAATCTACAGATGGTGGTGAAAGATAAAATTTCCAGAAGCCGGATCTCAAACGATAATTTGCAAGCCAATACAAAACGCTCGTATTAAATGGCCCTATTTTTGGCTTTTAAAAGTAGATTGATGCCAGAGTAATATTCTTAGATTTGGATAACGCTCATGATTTTTTTTTGTCGTATAATACGTTTATAATATTTTTGTTGGGGTATTTTTATCTAATAATAAATTGTGTATCGTGTATGACTGGATGCAACTCTCGCCGCGACTGGATTGTGACCCGCCAGTGGTATGTTGGACAACCCTGATTTAAAAATAAATCCACGCGATTTCCTGTTACATATTTGAATATGTATGTATATAAAAGTGAAATTAATGGAAAATACTGCTTTTCTAAATTTGTCTCCCTCGCAGTTATGGAAAATCTACCAGAGCAGAGGGGCCATATGCCACTAAAAATCTTTCTATTTCAATGCAAAATTACAGCTATGTACATTAATTTTATTTATTTATTTATCACTCAAGAAGATTGCAGGGTGGAGTTATTCCGTCAATTTTACAGAAATGTAGAAATATATATTTCGATTGCATTGCATATACATAACTGTAAAAACTACAGGACTTAAACTTTGTTTAACTAATTTTTGTATCCGGTGCTTCAAACACTTTGTAACAAAACCACTGTTCACAGTCATTATAATGGAATAACCCAGCCAACAAGAAACTCATGTGTGACCTATCACTCATGCACCACAGGTCAGCTGAGATACCTTTGTCATTTATCACGTTTTCATACAAACAATATATGACGATGGCCCCGTCTATCATCTATACACGCCTTTGCGCCTTATTATTACGGATAAAGATTACAAAATCGTTATACTCATCAAGATTATTGTAATAGTTGTGTGACATATATGTTTAATGCAATGAATAAGAAAATCTGAAAAGGAAATGCAAATAACCGCAAAATACACTAGATATGCGACTTTTTTCGGGACCAAAATATTTTCTATGGTAACTTGATCGAAGCTACAAGATGACATTTCTCATTTGAATTTTATATGGAAAATTAATTGTAAACAAAATCATGCACATGCGCAGCTTAATGCTGTAAGTTCGTAGTAGGGGCGTCGGAAAAATGGGGGCAATGAATCCGAAATTACAAAATTATTAGATGCTTAAAATTAATTAATCAGCAACGTTCCTGTTGCATAACTATATACCAACAGCATCAAAATTTACACTATTGCAAAAAGTACATTAAAATCGGATTGCAAAGCGTTGCGTGGTGTAAATTCATTTAAATACAAAATTTTAAATAATGTGTATTCCAGTGCATTGCGGTTGAATACTCCAACCAATGAAAAAGCAAAAAGTATTAAACCATACCAGCCCCAAACACTAAATTTGCAACGCCACTGCTAGCTATAAAAAATTCAAATTGTCCCCTTTATTTTCAGATATTTCGTTTCCTTCTTTTTCTTCTTCATTGGTTTAATGCATCGCTCGTAAAAAATATTCATGACTTACGCGAAATAAATGAATAATGTATCATTCGTGATAAATGAAAAATGCACACTGCGAAATAAATCCATATGAATCCTACGTCAAAATGTTGAAAAAAAACATGAATTGTGGGGAGGGATTTTATTTCGACGGATTGGTGGATTGCCAAAATTCCGACGCAGCAGTTTTTTTTATCTTAAGCCCTTTAAGACTTTGAATACTGGAGAGTAGATTTCCCCTTTTGTAATTGCATAACTGGATTTGGACCAAATATTGGGCGTGTTCGATATCATAATATTTCTATCCTCTCTTCAGATATTTTTGCGCTTTAGTGGCTAGATTTTTACAAAAGTGGATTTTGTTGTTGAGTCGTCTTGTATGTGGACCTTATTTGCAGGCAATCGCTATAGCTATTATGAGAATGGATGCAACAGCATCTAATAAGACGGAGTACAGAAAGCATCCACAACCGGAAATATTTAAATTCAATTTTGTTTATAGGGGAGCTAGGGGTAGATCGGTCGGATGTAGTATATTTTAATTAAAACTTATGGACATCACTGCAATTACAATTTTATCCAAATTTTACATTCTGTCGACAGATGGTTTTGTAGGGGAGGTAGGGGATCCTTTAGTCACACCTAGTCCATTATCTTCCAGGATATATCGCAGCTATGCATTAATCAAAATTACAGATTGCTATATTCGCTAGTCATACTCTGTCAAAAATAATAAGGTATCGTTTGTACAGGAAATAGGGGATATTTGATTTATTTGGGCCCATTTTCAAAACGATCCAAGATTAAATTAAAACGAGACCGAGGCTAATTTCGGGCGCGGCCGAAATTTGGATACCCTTCGCTCCCCTCGGTCTAAAAGTTTTTTCGGGCGTACCTATGACTAGTGTTCAGTCCTCCCCGCTTCCATGCTTTTGAATTTTCTCATAAGTGCCGTGGCGAAGATTTATTGGGCGAAGCGGGACGTGGGTTTCTTATATATAAAAACCAAAAAGAGGAGGAAGGAGGTTGTAGGGCAGCCCTATGGCCTTCCCATCGATACGTATGTTTGTGGCATCAATTAAAACCCATTTGGTTCAGATTGGTGGACAAATCAAAAAGGTTTTCTTCGAAGAACCTAATTTGGGGGTTGGGTTTATATGCCAGCCCCATGACCCCATGGTCCGATATAATTTATTTTTGCATATGTTTTGTGCCATCACTAAAAATACATTTCCATGAGGCTTAGTTAAAATTTGTGTCCAAATAAAAAAGTATTTTTTAGAAGAACCTAATTTTGGGGGTCAAGTTTGTATGGTAGCCCCACGACCCCATAGGCCGATTTCACGTTTGTTATGCGGTATCAATAGAAATATAATTTTCTGAGGTTTGATTGAAATTGGTGTGCAAATAAAAACGTTTTTCTTAGAAAAATTTGATTTGGGGGGCTAGGTTTGTATGGTAGCCCTATGACCACATGATCCGACTCCATCTATTTATACATATGTTGTGTGTCATCAATAGAAACACATTTGTGTGAAGTTTGGTTGAAATTGGAGTATAAACTAAAAAAAATTCTTAGAAGAACTTAATTTGGGGAGATAGGTTTCTATGACAGCCCCATGACCCCACGGTCCGATTTGGTCCATTTTTATATATGTTTTGTGGTATTACTAGAAACACATTTGTGCGAAATTTGATTGAAATCGATGAGAAAATTGAAAAGTTTTTCTTAGAAGAACATAATTTGGGGGACTAGGTGTGTATGGCAGCCCCACGACCCCATTGTCTGATTTGGTTGATTTTTACATATATTGTGTGTTACCAATTAAAACACATTTGTGTGAAATTTAATTGAAATTGGTGCATAAATAAAAAAGTTTTTCTAAGAAGAACCTAAATTTGGGGGGTAGGTTTGTATGGCAGCCCCACGACCCCCTTGTCGGATTTTAGCGATTCAAACATACAAACTGCCTGCAACAAAAAGAAGCATGTGTGCAAAATTTTAGCTCCATAGATTTTAAACTGGCCGAGCAAAACGCGTCGCAACAGACAGACAGACAGACAGACAGACGGACAGACGGACATCGTCCAATCGACTCAGCTCGTCACGCTGATCATATGTATACATATTTTATATGGTCGGAGATGCTTCCTTCAATGCGTTACAAACTTCATGACAAAGTTAATATACCCTTTACGCTTAATAAGCGAAGGGTATAAAAATATATCTATTCAAAATTGCAAACCGCTAGTTAGGCCAGTCAAGTACCGATTTTAGGTCGCAAAAAATTGCTCGGGTCTGGTTTTGTGGGATATTGTTAGGATAGATACCAGAAGTGTACCACTAAGTTTGCAACTTCGAAAAACCTGTGCTAACCCCGTGGCCCTCAAAAAACCTCAAAATTTTCGGACTTTTTTCATATTTTTATTTGTAATTTCTAAAAGGTGCTTCCTACAAGTAAGTCGTCCACTGCACTTTTAAAGCTAAGAAAATCTTCTTTAATTTGAGTGTAACTCCAGCTTGGTAGGTGCAAAGGATCCCAAGATACAGCACTTTAAAAAATGTGCTTTTTTTGTAAAAAAGTCCAAAATTGTATTTTAGGAGGTTTGTATGACAGCCCTATGACGTAATGTTCCGATTCCATCCATTCCTAGATATGTTTTGAGGCTTTACTAGGAAAACATTTGGGTGAGGTTTGGTTAAGATTGGTTCATAAAGAAAAAAGTTTTTCTTAGAAGAACCTAATTTCCAGAGGTTGGTTTGTATGACAGCCCTATAACGTAGTGTTCCGATTTCATCCGTTCCTAGATATTTTTTTAGGCTTAACCAGCAACATACTTGGGTGAAGTTTGTTTAATATTGGTACATAAAGAAAAAAGTTTTTCTTAGAAGAACCTAATTTTCAGGGGCAGCCCTATAACCCCATGGTCTGATTCCATTCGTTCCGACATATATACAGCTAAGAAACTGGTTTATAACTTCATGTCACATGACTTTCTCTGTAAAATGCGCATTTAAGCCGATATTCAGCTCGGAACATGACTGAAATTACAATTTAAAACTTTTTTCAAAAAACAATGTTTAAAGTGCTGTATCTTGGGATCCTTTGCGCCTACAAAGCTGGGGTTACACTCAAATTAAAGAAGATTTTCTTTGCTTTAACAGTGCAGTGGACAACTTACTTGTAGGAAGCACGTTTTAGAAATTACAAACAAAAATATGAAAAAAGTCCGAAAATTTTGAGGTTTTTTGAGGGTCATGGGGTTAACACAGGTTTTTCGAAGTTGCAAACTTGGTGGTACACTACTGGTATCTATCCTAACAATATCCCAAAAAACCAGAGCCGAGCAATTTTTTGCGACCTAACGCCTTATTTTTCGGTTTATTGACTGGCCTAAGTGTTATTAGTTTGTTTTCAAAGTTTCCAGCGTAGAAACAAACATACGGTTATACAAAAAGACAGATAGAGCATATTCGAATGTTGGAGCAACCCTGAAAATTTACATTTTGTGGTGCTAAATAATACCGGTTACAATATGTATACCCTATACGAACCATCGTATGGATGTAGCTTAAATTAGGGTCACAATTGTCTTTTCTTTACAATCTATATCTACAAGGTGGGGCAAAAGTAATCATCCGATGTTTGTTTGCTGTATTTTTCTTATGAAATACGTTTATTTAATCCCTTAGAATTTATTGCATCAAGAGTCAAAAATGATATCGGCCAAGTGGCCGCCGCCACAGTTGATTACCATACGGGCCCGTTTTATGGCATTTTCCATCACTCTTCCCAGAATATCGGGCGGCAGGTTTTCGCATTCCTGGCGAATATTCTCCTTAACGGCTTCAAGAGTCTGAGGCTTGTTGACGTAAACCCGCGACTTCAAAAAACCCCATAAAAAGAAGTCTGGAACAGTTAAATCGGGTGATCTAGCCGGCCAGTGCAAATCACCAAAACGAGAGATTAACCGACCCGGAAATGTTTCCTTCAGAATATTGATTGTGTCTAGAGCAGTGTGCGCGGTTGCACCGTCCTGTTGGAACCACATGTTCTCCAGTCCTAGTTCATCCAATTTAGGAAGAAAAAATTCGTTAAGCATGGCTCTGTTGCGCACGCCATCCACAGTCGTCGTTTGACCCGCGGCGTTTTCAAAGAAAAACGGTCCGATGACTCCTTAAGCGTGAACAGCACACCACGCAGTAACTTTGAGGGGTGTAATGGCTCTTCGTAGGTGATACGTGGATTTTGGGTTCCCCAGAAACGAGTATTCTGTTTGTTCACGAAGCCGCTCAGATGGAAATGATCCTCATCGCTCATGATGATTTTTGATGAAAAATCGTACTCTTCTTCGAAACAAATTTGCCAGCGTTCCTTAGCAGTTAACCGATTCATGGCTTGCGTTTGTTTACTTCAGAAACTAGGAAAAAATGAAAGAAAAAAAAGAAGGAAAAAAAAGTTACAGCGATTTCGAATTACTTTTGCTCCACCTTGTACATACAGGTGTACAACAAATATATAAAAAAGAAATAAACTAACCAAAATTTCATTCTAGATTTTGATATTTGCAAATACCAGATACTTTTCCAAAATTGTTAAAATCGTTTGAGTACAAATATTTATTAAGTGAATACATACACAAATAATTTCTTAAACGCTTGTAACGATTTAGATCGCAGTCGTTTCGTTGCATATCTACATTTTGGACGTTCCTAATTTGCTTCAAAAATTTAACAGTGGTTTCCTATCTATTTTTACATATTTTAGAATTGTTTGCATCGTAAGGTTTGTTGAGAGCTGTTTTGTTTTTTGTTAAAACTCTTAAATTAATTTACAAATTTTGATCGAATGATCGGTAAATTTAAGTTTATTGAGAAATATTTGCTATTGATTTCCGTAACATAAGAAATGTACTTCAATTTATATTTCTTACTTCTTGATTCCTCCATTTGCAATTTTGTTCAATTTTTTTTTTATTTCTTTCCAGATCGTGACTATATCGGCATATAAAACGCAAAGAAAGCACACATAAATTGGAGCGTTACCAGAATCATATCCAGTAGATTTCTCATTAATAATTTATGATATAATTATTGTTACATCGTCGGGAACATATTGCAGAAAATAATTATTCTAGCTAATTTAAAAATGACGCGAAAATTTTCCGTATTAAACTTTCTCCATGTTGGAGTGCTGGCGTTGAGCGTCGTCGTCTGTCTATTGCATGTAAATCATGTACGTGCCGAAGTATTTACGGCCCTCACCGAAATGGAGGAACTTTTGGAGACTGAAACGGTGCTCATTAATAATTTGGAAGGATATATTACGGCACAAGAACGTAAAATGGACTATCTGAGAAAGTAAGTTTGAATAGATTAATATAATTCATTCAACATATTTTAATTTACATATTTATCTATTTTATTGTGCAGAAAAATGGAAGAATACCAAAAAGAACACGAAGAGGCTGAAACCGACATCTCAGGCTATTTGGCAAATCCAATCAACGCCTATCTGCTTACAAAACGTCTTACGTCGGATTGGAAGCAAATTGAAAATCTTATGGATTATGATGTTGGTGGTGGTATGTGTTGTGCAATATTGTTTGATTCGTAGAACATACCCAGTTGATACTCATTTATTCTGATTCGTTTTTCCAGACTTTTTGGATAATATTACCAATTACCGTGAGGTTCTCAAATTCCCAACCGACGAAGATTTGAACGGTGCCGCGGTTGCGCTTATGCGTCTTCAAGATACTTACAATCTGGATACGGCCAGTGTTGCACGAGGCGAATTGAATGGCATTCAATACAGGTGGGTAATTCAAATTGTTTGATTCAATATTTGGATTTGATGAGATGATGTTGATGTTTGATTTTGTTGTTTGTGTCTGTTTAGTACGGAAATGACATCGAATGATTGCTTCGAACTTGGTCGACAATCGTACATGAACGGTGACTACTATCACACTAAATTGTGGATGAATGAGGCCATGACACGATTAAGTGCTGAAAATAATAAGACTGACTATAGTGAAATTAGTAAAGCTGATATTTTGGAATATTTGGCGTTCTCGGTGTATAAAGAAGGTGAGTAAATGTTTTGGTTTTTGAACGGCAAAAATGTACATATGAATCTACAGTAGAATGACTGCAAATCTAACATTCAGTAGGATTTCGCAGAAATCGATCTTTCAATTATATGTAATCAATGTAAATCTCCTAAAAAACTGCCATTAAATACCATACAAGATGAATAATCCGCCCATGTCCTAAACTTAACGAAACAATCGAATATTTCGCGTTTTCAATGAAACAAATCATACTCGTACTTTTATCTGGGTTAAAAATGTTATATTAGAACAACGTGTTCATATTTGCACAATTTCAGCTGTTTTACTTGCATGTTTGTAAATATTCGACAATGTGTTAACATTTTCAATATTACCTGCTTTCAAATCTAGGTCAAATGAAATGAGCATGTGCGATTTTAGAAACATGTTGTGCGTTTAATCCATGTACTGTTCAGCACATTGTAAGTGGGTTGCTTTGTTTCCTTTTCTATTTTGGTCTCCGATTTTGTTTTTTTCTTTCCGAATACGTATTTCGACAGCCAATTACTGTCTTCTTCTTCTTCAAAAAAACAGACCGGAGCTAATTTCGGGCGCGCCGAAATTTGGATACCCTTCACTCTCCTCGGTCTAAAAGTTTTTTTTTTCAGGCTTACCTATGATTTGTGCTTGACCCAATACAAACTGCAATGCAAAGGGCAAGGGCAAACGGGGTCATATTTCCAAAAAATTTTAAAATTATTTTTTGGCCAAAATTGGAGGTAAATTACGTTGCGGATGACATTTTGCCGAAAATTTTACAGTCCCAGCCGCCTCCGTCCAAAAGATACAGCCGTTCTAAGATGCGACCCAAGACAAACTGCAATGTAAGCGCAAACGCGGTCATATTTTCCAAAATTTTTAAATTATTCTTTTGACCGAAATTCAAAGGGGGAGGCAGATTACGTTGCGAATGACATTTTGCTGAAAATTTCAGACTCGCAGCCCCCTCCATTCGGAAGATACAGCCGTTCTAAGATGCAACCCAAGACAAACTGCAATGCACAGGGGGGAGTAAGGGCAAACGTTTATTCTCTACTGAAAAATTATTCTGGAAACTTCCGAATCCATCCTGGTAATTGTGGTCCGTAGCAATTCACTTTCAGACTAAGTGGTCCGCAGACATTTGCGTTTTGGGAACCACTGCTAGATTCTTTTCTACTAGTGCCTCTGGCAAAAGAGTCCCGATAAATTTGCGACATGTGATTTTGTGCAGTGGCAAAGTTCTGTTTTATATAAAAGTAAATTTAAGAAATTGGTAAAAATTTGACATTTGCAAAATTTCCACCCAAATTCGAATCTTTTTTTTTTTTGTGTGTGAACTGTCTTGGAGGTAACACCCTTTGCTAAAATGGCTTACCACTTGCAGGTCACCGTTTTTGCTGACTGACGTTTTTGGCAAGAGTCAGGGTTCCACGTTCGACAAGTACGAAGGAAAGCTAGGTCTGTTTTATTTCTACGGGGAGTATCTTGCGGAATGGAGAACGAAACAGATTTTTCAGTTAAAATGAAGGGCCCACTTTTTTAAGTCGAGTTTAGGCGTTGAATCGAAAGGTTTTTCTTCCCTAGCGAGCCAAAAGAAATCCCGAAAACAGAGACAGCCAAAGTGTGTTTGCTAAAAATTGTGTAGTCTCCTGTCGCGTCACCATTGTGTTGCGTGATAATAATGTGTGTAGTTTTTATAGTGAAAAAACGTCAGAAAGGCGAATAATAAATACGAAAATAAATTGCATGGGGATGGAATTGGTCGATCAACGTGGGTGCCCAGCTGATCGGTAGTTAGCCAGTGAAAAATAACGAGATCTCGAGAGATCAATTGAACTTTCTATAGAAAATTAATTCCATGCTAATAATGCGATTTGTATTATCGTGTATACAACCATTTTAGCTACGTCAATTAAAAATGCTGAAAATTTGTCTTTGATAATTTGCATGATGATCTAACACTAACACAATTCAACCGGAAAAATCATTTAGACCTGCAAAATGTATTTATCAGAACAGAAGTAGTTGTTGTGAAGCATACAAAAGAAAACATCTCTGACTCGCAAACTTGCGTAACAAAAAATGTATTTTTTTATTTTCATAAAATTTTTGCCAAGACCACTTCTTTGGAACTCGTTCGTGGCATTTCCGGATAAAATAACCTTCGAGAGCCAGATTGTGGCCCGCAGGCCATGTATTGGACAAACCTGCCCCACAGGAATGTGTTCATTGATGGAATCGTATATCGTAATTAAATTTTGAGACCTTTCCGTCGAATCTAATCTAGCGGTACTTATAGGGAATGGTTGCTTCCGACATGCACGCTCTGCTTTAATCGACATAACTGTGACTAACTGTGTTTTTGCAAATCTCACGACGTCTATATTCTAAGTATGAGAGGCGAGGAGAGCTGAATTTATTCATCGAAAGAAATTAAATAGACAGATTCATTTAAAAATTTTAGCACTGTGGGCAATGGTTAAATCATAAATCAATGTGGCACGATAGCCCGACGTCTGGCTTTGGCCGCCTGAATCGTTGACCTCCAATTGTCGCGGTTACGTGACCTTTTCCTCCAGTTTTGGAAGCCCAGCAGCTGGTGGGTGTCTTCACTTACAGACTTCTCCCAGCGAGATTTCGCTCATCCTCGCAACCTCGATCCGTCAATTCGTTGGCATGCGATTATCGTCCATTCGTTGTACATGCCCCGTTCATTCCAAACGTTGATGCTTAACGATACTTCCAGCTCATCGTACAATTGATACAACTCGTGGTTGTATCGGATGCTCCATTGATCTATCTCGCGAACGGCCCCGAAAATTCCCCGAAGGACCTTTCGTTCAAATCTGTCCAGCAAAATTTCGGAGGCTTGGGTGAGGGTCTATGTTTCGCAGCTGTAGCATAGCAAAAATACGTCGTTTTATCGATGAATTGATAGTTTTTCCATTAATCGTATCATTGATTAATGGTATAACCGATTATTTTCAATAATCGAAGAGGCCTATACAACATATCATATTTTTTGCAGTTTTAAATTTACAATATCAACAACATATTAATAAATGATATTGAATGCATTCATTTTCATGAAGTGATAGACTTGGTAGCCCTGGTATCATAGAAAACCATAATATCTTTATACATCACATTCAAATGTATGTTAACCATAACTTTGACCTTAAGCTTGGCCTAAGCCTAAACCTTAAACTCAACCTCTACGCAAACCCTATCCCTAAATTTAACCTAATCCTAATTGTTAATGCAATCATTAAGCCTCCCTAGATTAGATTAGATTAGATTAGATTTATTGTGGGCTGTGGCTATTAGGAAGCCCTGGGCACCAGTGGCGGCTCGTGCTCTGCGAATCTGGGTGGGCCACTAAGAAAAGTATTGATACCTATTCCCCCATACCGATTCCGCCTAAAAAAACAGTAAAAAATGAGCTCAAATATTGTTCGAAATATATCTCGAAATATTACTGTATACTATTGTAAGAATTAATACATTTGCGTCTTAAATTATCTTGCAAACTACAATAAGAATACGCATAAACGAGACCGAAGCTAATTTCGGGCGCGGCCGAAATTTGGATACCCTTCGCTCCCCTTGGTCTAAAAGTTTTTTTCGGGCGCACATATGACTAGTGTTCAGTCCTCCCCGCTTCCATGCTTTTGAATTTTCTCATAAGTGCCGCGGCGAAGATTTATTGGGCGAAGCGGGACGTGGGTTTCTTATAAGAACCAAAAAGAAGGGGAAGGGGGTTGTAGGGCAGCCCTATGGCTTTCCCATCAATTTTTACGTAGTTTGTGGCATCAATTAAAGCACATTTGGTTCAGATTGGTGGACAAATCAAAAAGGTTTTCTTCGAAGAACCTAATTTGGGGGTTGGGTTTATGTGCCAGCCCCATGACCCCATGGTCAGATATAACTCATTTTTTTATATGTTTTAGACCATCACTAAAAATACATTTCCATGAGGTTTAG
This sequence comes from Microchrysa polita, assembly GCA_949715475.1. Lineage (NCBI taxonomy): Eukaryota > Metazoa > Arthropoda > Insecta > Diptera > Stratiomyidae > Microchrysa > Microchrysa polita. Next base: position 87,909,160 of record OX454417.1, read on the forward strand.
TTAAAATTTGTGTCCAAATAAAAAAGTATTTTTTAGAAGAACCTAATTTTGGGGGTCAAGTTTGTATGGCAGCCCCACGACCCCATAGTCCGATTTCACGTTTGTTATGGTGGTATGAATAGAAATATAATTTTCTGAGGTTTGATTGAAATTGGTGTGAAAATAAAAACGTTTTTCTTAGAAAAATTTTATTTGGGAGGCTAGGCTTGTATGGTAGCCCCATGACCACATGGTCCGACTCCATTTATTTATACATATGTTTTGTATCATAATAATAGAAACACATTTGTGTGAAGTTTGGTTGAAATTGGTGTATAAATAAAAAAAAATTCTTAGAAGAACTTAATTTGGGGAGTTAGGTTTCTATGACAGCCCCATGACCCCATGGTCCGATTTGGTCCATTTTGACATATGTTTTGTGGTATTACTAGAAACACATTTGTATGAAATTTGATTGAAATCGATAAGAAAATAAAATTAATTAATTTGGAGACTAGGTGTGTATGGCAGCCCCACGACCCCATTGTCCGATTTGGTCGATTTTTACATATATTGTGTGTTACCAATTAAAACACATTTGTGTGAAATTTGATTGAAATTAGTGCATAAATAAAAAAGTTTTTCTAAGAAGAACCTAAATTTGGGGGTAGTTTTGTATGACAGCCCCACGACCCCCTTGGCGGATTATAGCGATTCAAACATACAAACTGCCTGCAACGAAAAGAAGCATGTGTGCAAAATTTCAGCTCCATAGCTTTTAAACTGGCCGAGCAAAACGCGTCGCAACAGACAGACAGACAGACAGACGGACAGACGGACAGACGGACAGACGGACAGACGGACAGACGGACATCGTCCAATCGACTCAGCTCGTCACGCTGATCATATATATACATATTTTATATGGTCGGAGATGCTTCCTTCAATGCGTTACAAACTTCATGACAAAGTTAATATACCCTTTACGCTTAATAAGCGAAGGGTATAAAAAATAGTTGGAGTTGATTTTATTTGTGCTCTATGCCAGTATCTGCATACCAACTTGAATTTTAAAATTGTGAACAATTTTAGGCATTTCATGAGGCTAACAAATATTAAATTATAAAAATCAGGCTTATAATAAATAGTTATGCACTGTCCAGAAAGAACCAACGCAGACGTCTAGAGCGTTTTTGCCATGAGGATGAGAATTGATCACTTTATTATTTCTGTTATTTACTATTCACTCATGGCAAGTTACACGGTTGAGAAGCGCGTTCAAGTGACAAAACTTTATTATCAAAATCAGTTTTCGGTAAAACAAATTTTACGCCAATTTTGCGGGAATTGGCTCCCAAGATCATGTGGTTTGACCCCTTTAAACATTTTCTGTGGGGGTTTCTTTAGTTGCAATCGACCGATGCCCTTAAAGTCAATATCAATCAACCATTCGCTGAAATTCAGCAGGATCTATGCGGGAGAGTCACTTGGATCCCTGCCACCGTAACAAGCCACGGCGGACATTTGAATGATGTTAAATTCCCTACCCACACAATGGTACATATATGCGTCTTTCAAATAAAATAAAAGAATCGTATATACCTCACACATAGCTTGTTTTAGTCCATTTCAATATCTACCCGCCCTTATTGGAAAACCCTATATGTTATTATTATAGAGTAGTTAAAAACCTACAAAACACAAATTCAAAGGATAAACGGTCATGCATGACACTACAATGTATTTTCAATCCAGGAAAGGCTAAAACAAATATTCAACAAAAGTTTCCCGTTCGTGCACTAGGCACAATATTTCGGAATGGCACAAAAACAAAACAAAACCAAACCTTCAAATTTAAAAACCGATTATGCACGACACTACAATCTGATTTCTTGCAAATTATTCAAAAGTTAAATCCGTGCACGACAATACAAAATGCTTAGGCGCCACAGGAATCAAAAAAGGGCTAAACACTACGATTCAATTTAATTTAACCGAAAACAGCGGCCAAAATTGAAATCCAAATCATCGGAAGTCATTATTTTCAAAAAATGGGGTAAGAGTCATAAAATATTCCTTTCTAAATTTTTAGCAAGGAAAAAGTTCATCCACAATTTAACCCCATAATAATTGCATTTATTTTCCTATGAATGAAAAAACAGCTATGTATTTATTTTCATTCACTAACCTAAAAAAAAGTCCGATCTAACACACCTCTCTCTATTATTAATTCGAAAATCACAGAGTGCGAGTTTTGTATGCGAGAAAAAAGACAATGTTCGAGATGACATTCTCATTTTTCTCGCATATAAAACTCGCACTCTATAAGTTCGACTGTGTTCTTGAGCTTTTGGGCCGGCCAAGAGGCGGTTTAATGTGGCATTTATTTGTCTAAAATCCCACCAACAATTTCCATGCAAAATTTCCCTTGCATCCAACAAATAGCATGCAAGCAGGTGGTCACTTGCAGTCAGTGTCCTTAATTTCATGCAACTCGAAGCTTTCAAAGTCAATGGCTGAATTCAAATTGTAAGACAAAACCGGACGGGTAAACTTGCAAGACAAGAACCATCGTTCTTACAATCTGAATTGCACAATGCTTGTCTGCTGGCCACTACAAAAGCTCTCGCCGGGTGTTTGTTTGTGCTAATAAACGGACGGCGAGAGCTTTTGTAGTGGCCAGCAGACAAGCATTGTGCAATTCAGATTGTAAGAACGATGGTTCTTGTCTTGCAAGTTTACCCGTCCGGTTTTGTCTTACAATGTGAATTCTCCCAATGGCTGATTTCAGATTGTAAGACGGAACCGGACGGGTAAACTTGCAAGACAAGAGAGCTTTTGTAGTGGCCAGTAGACAAGCATTGTGCATTTCACATTGTAAGAACGCGTCTTACGAAAGAAAAAAATCGTGACACGATTGTTTTTCTTTCGTAGGAATCGTACGATCGATAAGACGATTGCATCTACCAATAGTTCAGGCGTTCTGCAAAGACAATTAGCGCGTGTTTTACTTGCATTATAATCTTGTCGACTCGTCACTTCATTGTACACTAACTTTGGAGCGTGCATGGCAACATTTATACATACTTGCTGTGTGATTATTGTTCGCCGGTCCGTGTTTTGATCGGATAGTGTGAAATGATCATACGATGGTTCTTGTCGTGCAAGTTTATCCGTCCGGTCGTTTTCTTACAATTTGAATTCAGCCAATGGATTTTGCGTATAACCATTGCCATCTAGATGGCGTTAGTAGAACGAAAAAGACGACCTTGGGTGAGATAGAAAAACGTAGGTTTTAACCCTATAAAAAACAAACAAACAATTTAAAGAGTGTTCTCGATAAAAAAAAGTAGAAAATTTCATGATGACAAAAGAAGGATAAAAGCCGTGGAACGTTTTTTATATAGGATTTAATATCAATTTAGAATGAATGAAGCACCCTGATTGATTTTTGAACAGTATGTGCTTTAAATATAGGTATGTGTTTTTTGGAATATATTTAGTGGTATGTTTAATAAATAATATTTGGGTGGGCCGGGCCCACCTGGCCCACTGTGACGAGCCGCCACTGCTGGGCACTGCGCGACCGTTGGTCTATTGTGTCATTGCCCAAGCTGGAGTTAGATGAACTCATCTAACCGACATCTTTCGATGACCCATGTTCAAGGAGGCAATATCCTCCTCTAAAGGGAACATAATGCCGAAGCATTCCAAGCGGCGCATTGCTAGCCTCTCACATTCGCAAGGAATGTGCGCAGCTGTTTCGTCGTCAGCCTCGCAGAACCGATAGCTTGCGTCGGTAACAATGCGCATGGTCTTTAAATGACCATTCAGACGGCAGTGCCCCGTAAGGAGCCCGCAAATTATCCTAACCCTGTTTCTACTCATGTTTATTAGACTTAGGGTGCGTTTAGGTGCATATTTGGCAACGAAAAGTTTTGACTGCCGAAGCCCTATGTGTGCTCAATATGTGATTTAAATGACATCCATATTTCCTAAGTTCCAAATTGGGCCTAAGTCAACACCAAACGGTTAAGACACGATCCCCGTTACTACAGATCCAAGACTGACCTTACACCCAGGTTCTATCATTCTCCATTTTAAAATACCCATCTCTACTACCTTTGGATTCGTGAGTCACCGTCGTTACGTTACGTTACGCTCGTTAGTTACGTTACAAAAATGAATACCAGATCGCTAGAGAAACGACATATACATGTCAAAAATCCTTTTATCCTTAATCAAAGGTCCCGAAAACATGTCTAGTCCTGACCAAACGACTTTACCAAGCATTTCTTTTACAATGTGAAAGTGGTCTCATGACCAGGAATCAGAGATAGCAATAGCTATCAGGATCAGTATCTGTTTCAGACACTTTATAACTAACCCCGACCCATTAACACAGCAGGATAAAACCGAGTGGTACTTACAAGAATAAATCTACATGCCAAATTTGTTAAAATTGACTCATTAGAATTCGTTGAAAAAGCGATTTTACAAATGTCTTAATCATGTAACTCTGGTTTGAACACAACAGAGTACACCGTTAGTCTAGTAAATAGCGCCATATTTAAGCTTCCACTAAACCAGCACAGTGCGGTAGCGATACGTGTCAGAATGTATGAAATAGTTTCCAGCGCGGAACACCACTTCGAACTTGTCAATTCGTGCTACAATTCGCTACAGTGCTGGTTTTGTGGAAGCTTTAGAATTATCGGGATGAACTGAACGAACGCACTATATGCTCATCCAATATAATAGTAATATGTACGTACTCGTATATGAGACGAACCAAAACAGGAACTTTGATCTCTTGTCCCTACTCTTCGTCTTCCTGGCGCTCTACAATTGAAAACTTTGTAGCACATATACAAGGGATTGTTCTCAACAATCCTACCAAATTACAAAACTATACGATTCTTTTCTACGTATTTTTCGGGCCTGTCCCCGACATTGCAAAATGCTTTCTTTAAAACATATAAAAAGACTTAAGCGAGAAACTCTATGCAATTTCAGATTTTCCGCTGTATCTTTTTTCTACCACACGCAGCAAATGATAGCCTATGCACACCCTCCGAACAGACTCTATCCATGGGAACAAAGAGCAAATCCCGAGATGCTCTTTACGAGTCTGTAGCCCTGTCAATGAACAACGAGAACAAAATTTTCAAAAAAATGTGATTTTCAAACTCTTATATCTCCGGTGTCTTTCATCGTATCTTCTTGAAATTGTCTACACTTTGTAGGACGGCGCGAGCGACAACCTCTACCAAATTTTAACACTCATGACCAACCAGAGTCCGAGCTATAGAGGTCCGAAATCCCGTACTTGTTCCGTAGCTTCTCACTTTTGATTTGTTACCGTAATACCGTTATTCTTATGATGAAATCAAAGTAAGATCATAACACTAACAAGATCAGACACTCCTCAGAATCGGCTCCGTAGTCCATCTTTATGAATGTATTAAATTTCTCTATCCGTGCACACAGCGCCCGCTCTAAGGGGGGGGGGCAAGCCGGGCGGTCGTCCGGGGCGCCAAATTTTAAGGGCGGCTTTTTGGCTAGCAATTGAATAACAAAAAGATTAAAAAAAGATGAAAGGAAAAACATATCAACTTCTACAGATGAAATAAAAAGGGGGCGAACAAAAATAAAGACTAAGGGTAAAAACCGTGTTTATTAAGGTTAAAGTTGTGTTTTGAAAAGGCATATTCCTTGTGAGGCTATGAAGAGCTCACAATTGATACTAAGTGCTGCATTTATAATCTTAAGTAAAGAGCCGAGCAAATTTTACACCGTGATGCTAGCACCCGCCCTACTTTCGGAAAGCAAAGTGGGACTATTCGCTCAGTTATGATTACCAACTGCGGTGTAGGCACATCGCCCGTTTTACTAAGATATTACCACCAAAACGGGCGATGTGCCTACACTGCAGGTTGAGCAACGCAAAGCCATGGAGGCAAGGAAGAAGAAGAAGATGTGCTGATTACCAACACAATTAAGTTATATGTACTTTCAAAAAAAAACATACTAATTGGAGAATTACTCGTATGTGCTAATTTCGTCTTCCGATTGAACATCTAGTTCAAGGACCTTGCATGAGCCCTAATTTTTGCCTAATTTTCAGAGGACGAAATTACAGCACGAAATTGTATTGTTTCATTTATATGCGATTTGATTTCCGGAAGATGAGATCTAAAGTTATTGTTTAGTCTGTTGAGTAACAAGAGACCAAGTCCACTAAATAAATATTGAACTCCCGAAGAAATTCATATGAAATGAGAAATAGGGAGTCGAATAAACTCTGAGCACAAAGGCGTTTAAAACTCCCCTTTGAGAAATGTTATCCCCGAAGGCATTATTTTCATCAATAATTTTTTGGAGTTCTGTTCCATAATTTCCATCGACATTTCGCAACATAATTTAACTTCAATTCGCCAAACCTTCGCGTGAATGAATAACTTAAGTTGGCTTCGATTGCCTTGATTCATCTTGCATTGGAGGACAAACTACGAACAAGGTGGTTTCGATTTTCACAAGATGAGGGATCGATCCACAGAACACATTGCCAGAGCTCCCTAATTTGTGTTCGGACATACTAATAATATCGGAATTTGGCTAGGCTAACCCGATTTAACTGGTCTGATCTTATTCTCCTTAAAAATTCTCGAAATGACGCATTTATGAAAATAAGCCATGCACATTGAAAAGGCTGAAGCAATTCGACTAATTGAAGTTTTCAAGGAATTTATGGAAAACAACTGCAGGAGGTTACTAATGAAAGCGACCACAATTTTTTGGCTTAACATTTTTAAGAGAAGAGTTTTCTAAAAATGTATTGAGTGTTTTAGTGGAAAACAAAATTACGAATTCATTTTCGATTTCTTACATCAAGCATTAACATTTTGGATTTCCAAACAAACTCTATAAGGCCTTGCTGAACTGTGGTGAATTGCGCTTAAAAGAATTTTCGTTTTTTTTAATGCTCTCACATCAACTGGTTTCACTATATAAATTGTTTGGAGCAACGACCATAAGTACAAGCAGTTGATTCAAGAGGAAAATCCCTTTGAATCGATTCTACAACAACCATTCTATACATCTAGATCAGTGATTCCCAAACTGGAGGGGACACCCCCTAAGGAGGCGCGACGATTAGGTAACGGGCGCGGGCACAACTCTAATGTTGATGCCGTTTATGAATTATATTCAGTTATTTTCTTTTCACTATTCCAGCTTTATTCCTACTCTTTTTATAACGACGTTTCGCTCTGCATTTTGAATTATGGTTTCCTTCAACACCAACCATTCTGACGCGAACTTCTTTCGAAACCTACCAGGAGCAATCCGTTGTTGCAAAACTTTGCGAATTGCCAAACATTTTATTTTCTTCGATTAAAAATAAAACGCTGCTTCTAAATCCGTTTGATGACCACAGCTGATGATATGGCTGTTTAAAATGAACAAAGATCGCGATTCTGAAAAGAACCGCTCCAGTCAGATAGTTTTTGTAGGTATAGAATGAATCTTTGGTAAAACTGCGGATTTTTCGCTCCAGTGATATCATTTTTCTTGCTCGATGTATCACTGACGGCCGAACTCGAAATGCAGCATGCGGAGATCACGAAATTTAATTAATATGTACTTCTAAAAAAAATTTCCAGTAGTTCCCAAATATGGGCTGCACTAACAAATAAAATGGTGCAACAATTTAAAATGCGAAAATAGATTCTGAACTTACGTATAAAATTAAAAGCATTCCTTGCCAACGGTTGCACACCTATTTTCTTGGGAAGCGCTAGGATCAACAGACCTCGCAAGGGTTGCACGAACTGAAAAAGATTGGGAACCACTGATCTAGATAGCATGCACATCTACTATCAATCTGTTTGGTGCAGGACCCTAGGGGGCGGCAATTTGTCCTCTTGCCCGGGGCGGCGTAATTGCTAGAGCGGGCGCTGGTGCACATTCATGTCGTGAGCAAATTGCCAAACTCACATTTAACCCTACTCATCATGTATGTTGTATGTATACCTATGAAAGAGAAGAAAAGCGCTCAATGTTGCGTTCAGCATCCCTAAAGTTCGGATGTTGGCAACCTTACATATACCAACCCATCAGGACTTGCTTTTAATTCGTGATCCACAGATAGATCCTCACTAAATGTGGAAAGGGAAATATTTATTATTTCAGAATACGTCGCCGAGCGAATGTCCTGCTTACCGAGTACACGAGAAAGTAATGGGCTAGGAAGCAAGGCTTTGATTCTTACAGCACCTTGTATTTTACAAATAAAAAAAATTCATCGCGAGGAGTCGAAATTAATATTATTAAATTCCCTTCATCATGACGAGTGGCAACCGGATTAATTTATTTATTTTCAATTCTCGAAAAATAAAATAATGAAAGTCCGATTTATGGTGCTGTAAAAAAACAAACGTGACCGTAAATTACATAAGTTGGAATCACGCTGATTATATGTTCAGAAATGGTTATATTATAGAAGTTAGTGGGTGAACATTTGAAATAATTCCTCAAGGTACTTTTACTACACTAAAAACATAAAATCGATTGCAAAAAAATATTAAATGCATATCCTACGCTCCTCAATTTCACAAAAAAAAAGAAACATACATTCATATTCTCTTATATCATCGTTTCTACCAGAGTTAATATGCAACAGCACGGAAAATCGTGTCACGTTTCTATTCACCAAAATTGATCCATTGAGTGCGGATACTTGTTCAATCGGAATATATTTATTGAATTTACCATTAATATCCATTACGGATGCAGGGAAATACAATTTTATTCATCAAACATTTTCTGTGTTGGTCGTTATTCGAGAATAAAAAGAAAACACACACACACAGGAGCTACAAACGCATCATAAATGCATTAAATTGAAAAGACATAAACGGAAAATGTGCTCTTCCTCTGATATTAAATTCATAGATACGGACATGCACGATGGAGATGGATTGAATTGAGTAGAACGGAAATGACATTTCGATGGTGCCATATATAAATTGAGAGGATAATTGAACATTTTGAAAATTTTTCGGACGAAGGCTCCACACATACCTACTATCCATGTCACAACATACATATTGGAAAGAGAGGTCGGTTGACACAGCTTTACAGTCACTGGTCAGTTATATTGAAGAAAATCTTCATCATAAAGAGTACACGATGGTGGTTTGGCTAGATATTGAGGTGGCTTTTAACAATATTAAACCCAGAGCGATTACGGATGCTCTTCTTAATCTAGGCGTTGAAGGTCCAATCTGCACCCTCGTTGATATGTTGCTTACCTATAGACGCATTCACAGCAAATTGGGTACTTCGTCTGTTTGTAGATATGTTTCTAGAGGTATTCCACAAGGAGGGACCCTATCCCCTCTAGTCTAGAATATAGCGATAAATAAATTGCTTTTCAACTTGGATGGAAGGAAAGAAATAGGATGCATGCAGATGACGCCCTAGCCATCCTAACGGTTGGGTAGATCTCAGTGGCGTCGGAATTAATCCATCTAAAATGGAATTAGTCCTCTTTACAAGAAGACGTGCTCTGTGGCCGTGATCGCTCGGTCGCCACTCTGTGAAATATACACTCATAGAGAAACGAGTTTCCAAACTCGGCACGATTCGTCGCAAGTTTATTATTCAGAAGAAGATGATAAGAAATATTCTTATCGTAGAATAATAAACTAACAATGCGACTAGGAAGTGGTATGGCTGACAACCGTATCACACTCCGAATGTAGTTGTCTTTGACACGTTGATGACTACACACGATAGTCATTAACGCACCACGCTCCGCTAGGAGTTACGGTAATGAAGAGAGACAAGAAGGCGTACGATTCCTACCATTAATCTCCCTTGACTAGCAGGCTTTTAACTTGAGTTCTCTGACACCGCGAAATTTCTTGGTCTTATCTTTGATAAGGAACTAAAATGCGAGTCCAACATCGCTGAAAGGGTGAATAAAGCTACTGTAACACTGTATTCATGTAGGAAAGCTATCGGGAAGAGCTGAGGCTTGCAGCCAAAAGTTGTGTATTGGATGTAAACCGCTATTGTGCGGCCTGTTTTGCTGTATGGAGTTAGTGTTTGGTGGATGCGTACTCAGCACCACTACCTATTATAATTTGCTCGCCAAAGTTCAAAGGTTGGGTTCACTTCTCATAACAGGAGCTTTTCGAACTACACCTTCATTCGGATTAGATATGGTGCTGGCACTGCTCGCATTGGATATTTTAGGCCAACGGATGACTGCATACACGGCCTTGTGCCTACGTGAAACTGACCTGTGCCGATCGCTGGACTATATGGGCGATACTTTGTAACTTTAGCCTGCCCCCAGCGACTGACTACATTGTTACCAACTACTTTTTTGGTAGGAACTATTGTAGCTTAATCGCGTCAAGGGAATCTTGGGGTAGTAACAGGCACTTGGTTAATATGGACTCATTTCAATCTATACTGATGGTTCCAAGGCGGATGCAGGAGTTGGTATAGGAATCCATTCCGATGAATTGAATATTAATTTGTCTTTCCGCCTGCCTAATTTCTCTGGCATCCTCCAATTTGAGGTCTCAGCATTTTTGCAAGCCCTAACTTGGGTTCTTTGGGTTGTCACGTCGTCACTGGTAGGCACGTCTTTTTATTTGCTGATAGTCAGGCTGCAATTCGATCACTTGATTGACTGACCACATCAAGAACTATTGAGAAGTGTCGCTCAGTATTTAGAGAGGTGGGTGGCTTCTTTAACATTACGCTATGCTGGATACCTTGCCATAGTGGCTTTGTAGGTAATCGCAATGCAGACGACTTGGCCCGGCATGCGTCAGCAGCTAGGGTTGAAGACGGCTACGCCAATTTGAAAACACCTATTGTTGCTGTCGCATTGATAATAATAGAAGCCGCTGCAGAGCACAGGACCAATGCAAGATGGATCCATGGCTGGACTTGCGCAACGACGAGGATGATCTGGCCAAAACTAGACAATGTTCGTTCTACCATGCTACTGTTCTTGGACAGAAAGCATACCTATTCGCAGTGTGGTGGGGGTAATAACAGGGCACTGTCCCATTGGGCAGCACGCTAGAAGACTCCGAATTCCTCACAACGACTTTTGCAGAATTTGTGATGACGAAGAAAAGAAAGTACACACTCTCACCAAGGGGTGGCACTCAGTACATAATTTTTGTAGAATGGGATGCATGATTCCCAGCCGCACACATATTTAAAAAAAAAAATTAAACGCAAAACTTCATTGAACAGAATAGGACGAAACCATTTTAATATCAGCTGCTTAGCCCATCTTTAGGAAAGTATTGGTAGCTTAGCTATCGCTTTTATGGATGTATTGACGTTTGCTAAATTTAGTGTTGCCCACATCCCGAAATTGGAGAATTTTCGGGCTGCCAAATACAAAATTGAGAGTAAAACGAGCAGTTTGCGAAACGCTCCAGTTGTTATTCTCTTTCAGATTTACATGATCATTGTGAACGATTATATGTATGGTGTCTCTGTTTCGCAAATTCTCAACTTGAGTGTGCACGGATAGAAAAAATTGAACACAGGCGTTTTCTGGGCTCAAGTTTTTTTTACGATACCGATGATCTTTGGGATATAAGCGCAATGGACCAAATTCTGGTCTATGTGCGCTGGGTGCAAATCTGGCGGCCCCTGTACCTAACCTAGCCTTATGGTATTTCGAAACCAAGCGAAAAAAAGGAATATGTATTAATGAAAAATACAATGTGCAGAAGTTGTTATACCCTTCGCTCGTAGAGTGAAAGGGACCATGCCCCCCCCCCAAATTGAGTTCTTATTAGAAAATTTTTTTATTTGTGCACCAATTTCAATCAAAAATTTTACGCAAATATATTTCTAGTGATGCTACAAAACATATGTGAAAATGCATGGAATCGGACCATGGGGCCATGGGACTGCCATACAAACCCCATCCCCCAAATTAGGTTCTTCTAAGAAAGGCTTTTATCTGTGCACCAATTTCAATAAAAATTCAGTCAAATGCTATTGCATTCATGCCACAAAACATTATGTAAAGTAGATCGAATTGCAGAGTGGGGTAATGGGGCTGCCGTACAACCCCCACCCCCATTTCATTATGTTTTTTGTGCACTTATCCCAACCAAAACTCACTCAAATAATATATTGTTTCATCGACGTCATTGAGCTTATGCGAAAATGGAAGGAAAAAACAAACAAGTCATAGGTACGCCCAGAAAAATATTAGCCTCTTGCAAAACAAATTCAAATAACACAACCAGGGATTTGGAGCGACACATTTTATCGCTCCGCTCCGCTCCCGCTCCGACCAATTTGAAACCGCTCCGCTCCAGCGCTCCGCTCCGACTAAAATGTTTTCGCTCCGCTCCGCTCCACGCTCCGCTCCGCTCAATTACAAAAATACAACAAAACTTCATTGTTCTTAGTAAATATTTATTATTTTCCGCGAATTATTCAATTTAACGTATATCTACTCACGTATTACAGAATATGACTTAACAGGTGCGTTTTATTCGATCAAGTACAGAACAGGATAGCACCAATTTCGTAATCCGGATCAATTATTGCAAGGGGTAATCCGGATCATTGGAACATCCGATTAGCGCAATCACTTTTTTCTAGGAAAAACAATCCAAACAAAGAAAAAGGCGGAACAAAAGTCGATAAATGTTTTATTTGTAAGAAATTAGCCAGCATCATGTCAATTGCTAAACAGTCCCGTAAAAAAGTACTAGACCAAATCTACCATTTCACACTGAAAATCTCAAATATCCGGATTTTAGAGTCAATATTGCTGCCGAAATCCGGACTATAGAAGATAGTGGAAATATTTAGTCGTCCGGATTAGCGTGATATCCAGATTAAAGGAGATCTGGATTACCGAGTCAAGACTGATTATTAATTTCATTTCCAGCAAAATAGGTGCTGAATTCTTAACTCCTTAGCATTTAAAGATTTTCCAAAAATGCTACCACTAACACCTCCGTGGGAAAAAAATGTATATGCAGTAAGATCACAAAATTTTGTCTTTGAAGCTGTGTAAAACTGTAAAAACTAAACTGCTTATCCAATTTTTATGGGGTTTATTCTTAGGAAAAATTGTTGGGCTCAACCGAAAGAAAATATGTATTATGTAAAATGTTAAATTTTTTAAAAATCTTTAAATGTCTGTGGAAGCTGAAGAGTTAATAATTTTTTTATACTCCTTTTTGCTGGAAATATCACGAGGAATCATATTTGGGTGCTTTTATGCGATAGTTTCCGGACATCCCGTATAGAACTAGATCTCTCAAATGGTTATGAAAGCTGCGCTGTTCTGTACTCCATCCAATAAAACGCAAATAATAACTAATTTAAATTAAAAAGGGCGTTTCATTTATCGAGTACAGGACAGGACTTTTCTGTCCTGGATGATCTTGAATTTCTTAATAATGAAGAGTGATGATTATGACTAAACGCAAAACATCTTTTATCACAATGAATTTCACAATAATACGAAATTTTGCAAGTCTCTCAGCGAATTCTTCGCCTTTAAATAGCCCAAAATCATCAATTCGTTCCATAAAATGAAAAATTTCGTCGAAAAAAATCCTTTTTTTTTCTCGGAATTTTTTGATTTTTTACATCGGAGCGGAGCGGAGCGGAGCGATCTTCAAAGCAAAATTCGCTCCGCTCCAGCCTGCAAAAAATCGCTCCACGCTCCGCTGTTTCGCTCCGAAATTTAAGGTCGCTCCGCTCCGCTCCATCGCTCCGCTCCAAATCCCTGAACACAACCCTTTGTAGACTTTTCTCTTTGTTTGTCCCACGACTAGAAGCTTATTAAATATTCAAGCTCTTCATAATTCAGTTCACTGAAAAATTCCATTTTACTTGCATTTCAGGTGACGTTGTTGCTGCACTGGATATGACAAACGAACTGCTTCAACTCATCCCAGAACATGAACGGGCTCTCGGCAACAAGGGATACTACGAAAAGGAAGTGGCCGAACTGAAACGCAAACGCAAGGGTGACGATGGCAAATCACCATTTGCCGACATTGTAAGTTACTACATACCATGCAAATCTGCTAATGCAATTTTCACATCTTTCCATCTTTCTTTTTGCACTTGCAGTCAATCAGCATGAACAGCAATCCGCTCGTCTACGACGAAGCCGAGAAGAAACGCTACGAAATGCTTTGTCGCGGCGACTTGAAACCAACGCCTGCCCAACTGCGTCCGTTGCGTTGCCGTTACGTTTCACATAAAAATCCCTTTTTGAAAATCGCTCCATTCAAAGTGGAAGAGGCCAGCATTGATCCCTACATTGTCATCTATCATGACGTGTTGTTCGACGAGGAAATTGAATACGTGAAAAAGTCGGCCAAACCACGTTTTCGTCGCGCGACTGTACAAAATTCCAAAACTGGCGAATTGGAAACGGCCAACTATCGAATTAGCAAATCGGCCTGGCTCAAGGATAGCGAACATCAATTTATCAAAAATATTGTTCAACGTGTTGGCGATTTGACGGATCTGAATATGGAAACGGCGGAAGAATTGCAAGTGGTGAACTACGGCATTGGAGGTCATTATGAGCCTCACTTTGATTTTGCCCGGGTACGTTTCGTCCTTCAAGTCAAGCGGCTTGTTACTTGTTCATTTTTCCATCTCATCGATTTTTTCGGATAAATTGAACGAGGCACTGCCATTATCCCGACGTAGCATGAATTTCACTTCAATCTCTCTTTCGCTTTTTTTTTTGCAGAAAGAGGAAACAAACGCTTTCAAGGATCTGAATACCGGCAACCGAATTGCTACCTTGCTGTTCTATGTAAGTTCATCTGAATTTCATACTGAAAAAAAAATCAATTTAATCCCATGCTTGAATGTGTGTGTTGTGAATATTTTGCAGATGAGCGACGTTGAGCAGGGCGGTGCAACCGTATTTCCAGCATTGAAACTAGCCTTGTGGCCTAAAAAGGGAACGGCAGCATTCTGGTTCAACTTGTATGCATCGGGCGAGGGTGACTATCGTACAAGACATGCAGCTTGTCCAGTGCTCACTGGATCGAAATGGGGTAAGTGGCTCTTGTTGGTTGGTTGGTTGGAGGGTAGGATATCTGTCGGCTCCTGTAGATTGTTTATTTGTGCTCGGAACTTGAAAATGAGAGCGCACAGACTTGTTAAAATGTTATGCTATGTTGCTTGCAAGGCGATGCGAGCTCCGGAAGTTTAATGTGTTCATAATGCCGTTTCGTGTTTTTGACGGGAACAAGAGGCAGAATGTACTCGTATGCATTGATATGTCGAGTACGAATCTTGTAGCTTCCAATATGAGATAGTATTGTTCTCGAGTTAGAACTTGAACATCTGTGGACCAACCACTGGTTTTCATTCCTGGAATGAGTTAATTCAACCTTTAATTGTTATGCAATATGTTCAGTAAAATTGAAATTGATATGCATGCGACATGAATTTGCATTGTTTATCGAGAACTTGTGAATGAATTGTTAAGAAATGGAAACTCTATAACAGACTCAATTTACAAGGAACACATAAATAAATTATTACTACAAATATACAATTATTTCAATCAATTTTTTGTGTGACTTTTTTTTTTGTTAAATTTCTTTTTTTTTTCGCCTTTTCAGTATCCAACAAATGGATTCATGAACGTGGCCAAGAATTTTACAGACCTTGCGGCTTGAAACCCGATCATCCCGAAGACTACTAAGTTACAAGCAATAAACGTGATATACATAGAATCTCGACTACAACGACTAACTAATCCACTTTAGATACCAAAATCATTAAGAGATGGACACACGATAATATTATAATGGAATTAGCAATATAATTAATGCCCGAACAATCTAATTGGAATTGTTTCATTCATTTATCATAGGCCGAGCACACCACTAGGTCCTGTTTAGAGAAAAACTCTATTAAGATGTTTTATTAAAATTAAATTCATAGACATCTGCCGAAAATGGTCACATTTAAAATTTTCCGTTTCTGGTTTTAAATCATCAAATATTAAAACTGCATTCTGTCTAAAATATTTTGAATATTCGATACAGACTTCTCGATGTCGCTTTTACTTACTTTTAATTTCAAAAATGTTTGAAATGTTAAACTATTACAGTTATATCTCGTTCGATTTATCGTAATTTGTAATTAAGATTTGTACATACATTTTAAGTGAAAAAAAAAAATAATAATAAAAAGTTAGTAATTTTGTATAAATTTTTTTTATTCAGATAATTTGAAGTGTTATTTTTGGAAATTCCGTTAATGTGTCCGTATCAAAATAAGGTTAAGTTTGTCCAGTGCGCAGGTAGCATTCTCGAGGAATAACAAATTTATTAGTTGTTTAACGAATCATGACATCCAAAACTTACTGATGCACACCAGACTTAAGGTACATTTTCCTCGGCACGACCCCAGCGGCTCTAGCGACAGCGGCTCGCTCATTCCATATTAACCCTTAAATGCATAGCGTACCTTATATGGTACTTGGCTAGATTCCTGTAAAAGTTTAGCGATTATTACATTTTTGAATTTTTTTTTTACTTTTACCCCAAGTAGACAAAATAAGCTTTCACATAAATTCAATTTTGGCTTCCTGAAGCTTTCCTTGAATTGTCTGTGCGTCGTCAAAGTGGACGAACGTTATTTTTGTGAGATTTTCAAAGCTAATCTTGACAGCTAAATAATTTTGCGAAATTTACCGTTATTCGGAAAAGGAAAAATACTGGTGAGTAAATTGGAATATGTTCTTGAGATTCTTTTGAGACTTTGACCAAAAAAGTCACAAAAGCTAGTTGTTTGCAACAATTTTGCCACGTACCATATGTGGTACACCATGCATTGGGGCACATTCAGAAATTTCTATACATACATTCTGATCGTTCTTAGTTGATGAAATTTGAATCCTTTAGCCTTGGGTAGGGTAGGATATGCTCATAAAATTTTAACTATCAGCTCTTTCAAAATGATGGTGCGTTTTATTGGACGCAGAACAGGTTCAAATAACCTAAATTTTCAAACTAATTATGTCACCGATGCATTTTTCCATGACATTTGCTGCCATTTTTTATGAAAGCTAGGTTTATCAGTCCTGATCAGGATCCAAGGAAACGGAGCTGTCATAGTTGATTTAGAAGGATTTTTTTTGCCATTTTGTTTTCACACTGGTCAGGGCTTAGTGTTTCTGTAGCTGCTTCTTATAATCCCAGTCTTTTTAGCTGGCAAGTATACTGAAACACATATTTTGTTTTGTCCTTAGGACATGCCACTAAAAAAACGAGCCTCTGTACTTGACATCTCAGTAAGATATTTGGACTTTCACCAAACTCTTAAACCATTTAATTATGACAAGTACTGTCTTGGAAGTCCACGGTCAGGATCCTCAGAAAATGTGCTTCTAGGGTCAACCATTTCATATGGAAGACTATGTGGGGTACCACATTCGATAAACAAAAAATTACATGGATGTAATTCTTGTGGACATGTCCTGGGACCTGCACAAATTTGGGTTATAAAGCAGGCAGCAATTCATTTCCACATTCAAATCCTAGCAAAGTCAATCCAATCCATATACTTTTCAAGAAAGGAATCCCATGAGCTATGATAAGTCAAAAGAAGTCTCGAGATATACGTTTAACAGTGGAACATGTTTATAACGAACTATTATATAAAAGATTTATTTTAAAACAAGATCGAGTTCTAATCGCGCTAATAGCATGATGAGTGCATTACATACCCTATACCCATATACAGAGCTAGACGGCAGGCAAGGCCCAAAATAATCGAATCCATGTTTTTTTTTGTAGGGGAGGAAGGGGTACATGAGTCGGATCTGGCGCCCTTTTAATATTTTATAAGGACAGCTACCACTTGACACACATTTGAAGTTTTTCGCGACATTCTATCAAAAGACATAGCTAAATTTTAATTTGTAGGGAAGGTAGGGGTAGTAAAACCTACTCCACCTTTCATCAACTTCCAGGATATGTCACAAATAGGCATCGATACAAATTTGAAGAAGGAATAGGAAACTAGTCACGCACCTACCCGAGCTGCCTTTTAAAAAGCTGAATATTCGCGATTTTCAATAGAAATGACAACCTTTCCTTTAACGAAGAGGAGTTCATTTTATCGAGTTTCCACTATAATTTCGACCAACACTCTCAATAACCATTATCCTTTCTTTTTTACACTGTTCCTATTAATGTAAGAGGCAGATTAAATAAAGTTTGAAAAATGTCTTTCATCCAACATAATGGCCTGAATGCATGGCGTACCATATTTGGTACACAATACAAATTCTACTATTTTCGCATTTTTGGGAAAACGGGCTATTTCCTGGGAAAATAAAGGCTAATTCCGTGTTCAGTGACAGATTTTACATAACAGGAGGTCAGTAACGAATATTTCAGACCCCATGCATTTAAGGGTTAAAACTAATTTTTCTCTCATTCTAGGGGGCACTTTTACTATTTATTTATTTTTCTGCTTCATTTCACTGTCATTAGCTATTCAGTATTTGTTGCACTGTCGCAACTTGTAGTTCATATCACTTCTGCTTTATTCTACTGTTTTTTATTCATTCATAATTTTTATTACTTGAAGTCCGTATAATTTTTACCACTTTAATTATTTGAAGAAAATGTAGTCTGGCTGGTGTAGCGGTTAGTGCGTGCACCTTCGGTGCACAGGGTCATGAGTTCGAATCTCACCGTGTTCCATGGTGTTTTTCGAACTCACGAGCTTGTGACGGACTATGATCTCACTCAGATGTTAAACGAGTACCCATTTATGGGGATAAATAACACTGCTGAGCGTGATGCTGATCTCATTACCTCAACAAAAGCAGATAAGATCTTGGAAATATGATGTCACTAACACATCCTGCGGCCTTAGTCCAATGCTGGATTGTCGCGCCTGTTATTTATTTTTAATTATTTGAAGTTCATATCATTTCCTTCTTTTTTGATGATTTTATGTTCTCCTCATGCTTATTTTCAGTCGCAAATTATTGACCGCCCATGGAATAATAATTGAAGCATTCGGAATTTTCTTGCAGAGCATTGAATATTACGTGTCTTTATATTCAACATTTCATCGCAATCACAAATATTGATTCCATTTCACTTATTTAAAAAAAATATTATCAGTTAAAACAAGAGAAGGAGCAGAGCAAAAAGATTGGACTTGCACTGGTTGCTGCTTAGGCCAGCTGTAGTTGCTGCATACTAGTCAAAGCCATCTTTATACAAAGCCCGGAAGCAGAACACGTTCATATACTTAAGCGCCAAATCATAGGCCTGTTCAGATCGAAAATTTACATTGCGGTAAAGGCAAATCGGGTTGGGTCGCGACAAACTTTACACGAAAAGTATTGGTTCCCGGTCGATTTTCGTCGCGAAAAGTGCAATGTGTCGTGAATTAAAGTGTCTAGAATGCAGTGAAAGAACAAAATCCCGACAAAAAGTGAATTTTCCACATGTTTTCGCGATTTTTATCAGAGCAGACACGGTTTTTTTACATGCGCTGTGCTTGTGTTAGTGCATCGTGCAACGTATATACGACATGTTCATAGGCTCGTTTTGTGTGCATGTATTGCTGCTTCCCGGCTTCTAGTGAAGGTGGCTTTGATACTAGTGGACATTGGATTCTCACTAAGACTCTTCTCTTCACTCAAAGGTATGCAAACGGTTTGACAATCTTGGTCAAGAAAAAAATTGAATGTTTGAAATCACCGCCATCTGGATAGACAGACCGGACTGTCGAAATTCGATTTCGAAAATTTGGTACCTTAGCGCCTGTGGTTGTTGCTATTGCTATTGTTGTAAATAAGGTTCCTTAGCCACATGACAGCTAATTTTATCAGCTGATAATCTGGCTTGTATATCTAGATGGCGTTGTTGAAATAGATTAGACCAACGCCGTCTAGATATTAAGGCCGCAATGTAGAATCTTAGTCGTCAAAATCAGCTTATAATTTAAGGTTATGTTCGCCAATGTTGCACTGTTTTGTTTTTGCTTTTTATTACGTCACTACTTGTTTTTGTTGTTTGTTCGTGTAAATAAAAAATTTAAGAGCTAAGCAATAACGTCATTGTACAGCTGAGTTGCGGCTATGATATTTCTAGATGGCGTTGATTAGACGCGTCAGCAGAAGCATCGGCATCGTGACACGTCAAGCCCAATGCATTTTACATTGCTGACAAAAATGTTGAGCAGAAGACTTGGCATTCAGCATATTTGTCAGCTATAAAATTCTGCCGATGCCTCTGCTGACGCGTGTAATCTATTTCAACTACATAGAAGAAATCCTAACAAACTCTGAAGTTGCTAATAAAGCACTCACCAGTCAGCTGTGGTTTTGCGGACGTGTCAGGTAATTCTGTGGTAGATCCCTCATTCCAACTTATTAGAAACTCCAAATAAAAAAATGCTAGCTGATCCACCTGCCATTTTTTTTATATGAAGTTTCGTTACCCAAACCTACACGGCACACGGGATAACCAAAAAAACACAACTATTATTTACTGGGTACGGTACCGTCACCGGGCACTGTCAAAATCGAAGGCAATGCAGAATAGGCTAACTGAAACAGCATGCACTACACGTGTTCCCTTCTGTGACATGCTCAACATTGTTTCTAGAGAAGACAAATTGTAATGGAGGACGCTGGACATCCGAAGATGTCCCATGGGACGGAGCCAAGGCCTCTACAACCGTGCAGGTTTGGCCAAAGGAAGGGCTCCTCAACGAGTGAGCAGCGGCATGCGCTTGCTGTAGCTCAGAGCGGTAGTGTTGGGCTGGGTTTGTGCTGCCCGTTGCCCCTTGTCCTCTACATTAAAAAGGGATATCGCATGCCTAGGGAGAGCGATGACAAACAAAAGGATTGAAAATTGGAATTAAGTGGGGAAAAAAGGAAAGCTGGTGACAACGAGAGCTGGTGACGCTTCATAAACGATCATCAACCGACGGAAGCACTAACGTCTTCCCGTGGTGCACAAAGGACTTGGTTCCGCAACCCATCTTTCTACTATGGGAAAACTATCGCAGTGGCAAAAATGAAATTAACCGCGGGAATATACAATGAGGAGGAAAGTCTCCTCATCCCGCTCTTGCTGTCACCAGCCTGAAGCAAAAATTACGTAGAAAAATTAGATGCGGCCATTCAGATGTCGTTTTAACAGATAAGGCTCTTACGGACCCAGATTTTGACGGGTCCTGGCCATAAAATTAATTACGCCCATCAACTTACACGTCGGTACTTCCATGTGATGGGGGGGCGCCACCCATAAATTATTTGTTTGGGGACGGTGCAAGTGCCTTCCCTAACCCATCATCTACCCTGAAATGGGCCCAGGGAACATAACCTCTATTTAGACACTCATTTTTGTTTGCAAAAATTCAAATTGAAATGGAAAGGCGGTCACGTTCTGAATATATTCAATGAACGAAGAACAAGATTTATCTATCAAACAAAAAAACAATACGGACATATAACTACATATTTCAATTTCTAACCTCAAAAAAATTTTACCAAAACCAAAAAGAAAACCTTATCTTTTTTTTTGTTTTTCCTTGCAGGTCCAAATCATCACGTCACATCCAGGGATTCTTCGTTCCGCAAGCAAGCACAATAAATGCCATGAAAGCGGTTTAACGTCCGTGCCTACCGTAAAGGTTTACCAGACGGCCTCGAATAGGCGAACGGATTGAATACGTCAATCAACGGCCCATAAAGGTAGCAGTTTTTCTTACCAAGTGATAAGGCTTGGCGTTTACATACTGCTGGATGCGAGCCCTTCTACTACCTCTGCCGTTCTATGGGTCCCGGCACCCGGTTGTAGCGCAACTCCACGCCGTTGTGAAACCACAGCCCGCACGATACTCCCCTCATGGGGGCCTACCTCATGTGTCGGATAGGGGAATTGCCGCCCATCGGTGCCCCTTGGCTCTTATCTCGACACCCCGTGCTAACAGATATAGGACCTCTGCTCCGGACTCGCAGTGGCCTTATGCCACTGCTGCAGTGTGGGCGCCTTGCACACCCACATAGGACTGGTCGCCTAACTATTCGGGTAGAGCGGGATAGTCATTTCCCGTGGGTCCCCACTGGTATCGACGTATAGTCTTTCTCCCAGTGGGGGGTCCCCCCTGCTCATACCGGCTACGACCAAGTTGAAATCAAGGTGAACCCTACATAAACAACGACATCGCCAAGGGCAATGCCAGACAGACCAGAGCTGAACCGTTATACAGCATCCTGATGAAGGTGCCTGTGGCGGCGACTAAATGCCTCCTTGGCGAAGGCATTTAGAGCCAGGACATA
This sequence comes from Microchrysa polita, assembly GCA_949715475.1. NCBI lineage: Eukaryota > Metazoa > Arthropoda > Insecta > Diptera > Stratiomyidae > Microchrysa > Microchrysa polita. The sequence continues at coordinate 87,931,517 of OX454417.1, forward strand.
TTCTCGTCTAAAGAGACAGCGAGTAACGTTCAGAGAACCATCCTTGATAGTGACGCCGAATGCGTCAAAATTCCGGATATCCGCGTACGCCGGGCAATGGCATAATACATGCGTCCAATCTTCGGTAGTCTGGCTGGTCTAGCGGTTAGTGCGCGCACCTTCGGTGCACAGGCTCATGAGTTCGAATCTCACCGTGTTCCATGGTGTTTTTCGAACTCACGAGCTTGTGATGGACTATGATCTCACTCAGATGTTAAACGAGTACCCATTTATGGGGATAAATAACACTGCTGAGCGTGATGCTGATCTCATTACCTCATCAAAAAAGCAGATAAGATCTTGGAAATAGGATGTCACTAACACATCCTGCGGCCTTAGTCCAATGCTGGATTGTCGCGCCTGTTATTTTATTTATTAATCTTCGCCGAGATGATCACACATGGGACATGCAGCATCATCAGCTAAATTGCGCGAATGAAGCCATGCATTGAGCGATCCGTGACCAGTGATGAGGAATCCTAGACTTAGATTGAAGTCTAAGTCAGGATTACCTCTCACGTCACTAACCTGCCTGACGTACTCGTACGTAGTTCTCCCATGCGACGCTGTTTCCCATCTAGATTGCCATCTAGATAGGACACACTCCTCCAGCAGACCGGCGATTTCTCGTCGGCCTTTACCAGCGACACTCTCAGGGGACAACAAACTACTAGGGGGAAACGAAAGCCCTCTCCGTATGTAAAACGCCGTTGCACGACGTAAGATCTCCAAGTCAAGAGGGGGTGAGCCCATCAGGATTTGGAGAGCCACGGTAGAAACCGTCTTACATATTCGGAGACATTTAGTCAGCGGGACACGTTGACACGTTTCACATAAATCCCTACCACCAGGGGTAGAGGCGAAATCCATAAGAGCCACGGATCCATACGCTGCACAGCCAACGAAAACGGATTCGTAGATCTTCTGGATTGCGCCTCTACCGAGACCCCAATCCTTCCTAACAATACGTGTCAACCACTTACAAATATCAACGAACTTTTCGGTTACAGCTGTGAAGTGGAACCTGAAGTTCATCCTCTCCCCCATAGTTATACCCAAGTACTTGACCGGGATCGTCGAGTACTTGAGCCTAACTTCCCCCATCCGAACCACTGGGGGCGACCACTATCAAAACTGCCCTTAAGCATCAATGTGACCGTCTTAGAGGATGAGACTTCAACCCCCATCTGGGATCCCCATTGATGGACTACGTCCATGTATGAAGATCCCAAACGCTCTAGCGCAGCACGCGAGTTATCCTCAACAAGGAGGAGTAAATCGTCTGCATAGGCGCAGCACTTGCACAGCCGGTCGAGAGACTTCAGCAGGTCATCCATCACTAGGTTCCAGACAAAAGGGCCTAGGATGGAGCCCTGCGGACAGCCACGTGATGCGTGTTTGCGCACCACGCCATAGGCCCCAAAGACAAAAGACTCTCTGTCCGAGAAATAGCTCCTCCATAGAGCTATTTCCGGACAGCCAACTGCCTCGAGCTTTCGCAGAAAGCATCCCACAGCAGGTTGTCAAAGGCACCCTTGAAATCAATGAAGATTCCAAGGATGTATTTGGACGAGCTGCGGGATACTGACTCCCTGATAAAGAGCCACGCATCGTCAGTACATCTCTCTCTCTCTCTGGTTCCTTTTAACCCCTAGTGGGGCATAGGGCATTGACTACGCCTCTTTTCCACCTCTGCCTATTTGCAGCCATCGCCTTTAGCTGGTCCCACGATTTGCCTATAGATTTTCCCTCTGCCTCTACAGATCTTCTCCATGTATTTTTGGGTCTTCCCACACGACGCCTTGCATCGGTTCCCTGAGGATTCCAATCTAGAGCCTGTTTTGCAATGTTTTGTGGCTCTTTTCGAAGTGTGTGACCTATCCACTGCCACTTCCGCCTTTTGATGTCGATGCCTATCCTATTTTGGCCAGTAATTTGGAGGAGGTCCTCGTTAGAGATTACCTCAGGCCAGCGAATTTGTAGGATGCGTCGAAGGCACTGATTCACGAAAGTTTGTAGTTTGGTTGTTATATCACTGGTCACCTTCCAAGTGGAACACCCATATAAAAGCACGGATTTTACATTGCTTTCGAAGATCCGGAGTTTGGTATTTCTGGAGATGTTTTTGTTTTGCCAGAGAGGAGTCAAACTGAAAAATACTGCTCGGGCTTTATTTATGCGCGACTCTACATCAGCATCAGCCCCACCATCCGCTGCTACTACGCTCCCAAGGTAAGTAAAGTTCTCGACTTTTTCTATCGGCTGTTCGGATATAGAAATGTTTCTTTGCCTTTCTGATGTCAAGCTCAAATATTTGGTCTTAGCGGCATTAATTTTTAAAGCAGCACTACGACTCTCACGATGCAAAGCATCCGTCATTTGAGACAGATGATCTGCTGTGTTTGAAAGAAGGCAAATGTCGTCGGCATAGTCCAGGTGCTGAAGGTGATCAAATAATTTCCACCTGATACCCTTACTTTTATGGTCGCTTAGAGCGTCGCAGATTACGTCGTTGATGGTAATAAGGAACAGTATTGGTGATAAAATACAGCCTTGTCTAACTCCATTATTCACCTCAAAAGGACTAGACAATTCGCCCTTGTGCAAGACGTGACATTGGGCTCCGTTATAGGACTCCTTTATGATGGCAATAAGTTTCTCTGGTATGCCTCTCCTACGTAAGGCTGTCCAGATATAAGCCCGGTCAACGCTGTCAAACGCCTTCTCGAAGTCAATGAACAATAGATGTAACGGGGATCTCCATTCAGCGGATTGTTCAATTATGATTCGGAGGGTGTTGATATGGTCGCTACATGAAAAACCCTCACGAAAACCAGCCTGTTCATTGCTCAAAGTGCGATCGATCGTTTTCTTGATCCGGTCTAAGATTATTTTGGCCATCAGTTTAGAGACTGCAGGGAGGAGACAGATTCCACGCCAATTATTACAATCCTTGAGACTTCCTTTTTTGGGGATTTTAATAATTACGCCCTTTTTCCATTCCTGAGGGAGAGTCTCGGTTGTCCAACACTCTTGGATCAGGGGAAGAAGAATATCCGCTGTAGCGTTGATGTCCGCCTTCAAAAATTCCATCGGGATACCGTCTGCCCCCGGGGCCTTACCCGCTTCCAGTGATTGAAGAGCCTTAGTTATTTCCAGCTTGGATGGTACGCCGGTGTTAATTCTGGCCACTTGCGGAAGACTTACTGCCTCCGGTGGAGATGCGCTTGAAGGGTTAAAGTTGTTATTAAGAACCTCCATGAAGTGCTCTCTCCATCGGCGCAGTTGTTGTTCATCTGTGACAAGCAGAGACCCGTCTTTATCCTTTACAGGATGCTCATTGGTGAAAGATTTGCCAGTCAGTGGCTTTATGAGTTTGTAAAGGGTTCCACTGTCACCACGGTAAGCCGCATCTTCTGCCTCCAAAGCTAACGTGTTGATGTTCTTGCGTTTATCACGTCTAACGCTCCTCTGCACTGTTTTTTGAAGAGAACTGTACTCGGTCCTCAGTTGTTGCTTAACTGAATTATCAGTAGCCGAGTTTATTTGTTCTTTAATTCTCTTCCGTGCAGTTATCAGAGACCATGTATCATCACTGATAAATGGTCTTCTACCTCGCTGCAGTCTGCCCACAAATGTTTCGCCACACGATAGAAAAGCTTCCTTCACAATGGTCCATCTATCATCAATAGAAGAAGCATCTGGTGTTTGTGCATTAGCTACCTCGCGCAATGCGCTAGAAACTGCTCGTATTGTTGATGGTTCTTTAAGCTTTTGCACATTGAATCGTGGCAATACACGCTCGTTTTGTGTGCGACGAATAGCAGCGGTCCGCAAGCGAATTTGTGCGATGACAAGTTGGTGATCGCTGCCTACATCAGCACCACGCTTAGCCCTGACGTCCATGAGACAATTCCTCCATGTTTTGGATATGGCTATACATCTGCCAGTTCGGAATCCGTACTGACTGTCGGACATCTGACCGACAAGCCTCTCCTCCATCCTCCGAACAAGAATCCCTTCCAGTACTTTGCCAAGTACTGGCGCCAGCAAGCACAGGGTAATTCTTTTTATTTTATCTCAAATTTTCACACTGTAAATATTTTTCACACATGTCGGCCACACTACTCCAAAAATCGCCCGCCAAAACTCACTAACTGTCCTCGCGGTGTCAGTTGTCATTCAGACCGCCGCGCCGGCCGTCACCAATCCCCATTTTTCCCATGGCCGCCAACTGAAGTGGCGAAATTTCTCGTATGGCAATGCCACTTCATTATGGCCGAACTGTCAAAAGAGCTGTTGCCTTATGATTAATTCACACGCATAAATGTCGATTTTTTAATTTGAGCGGGATTTTTGCATAGGCTAAGGATTTGAAATAAATCTGATCAAACACATGTGTAGAAACCAAGCGAATTCAAGGATTGACACTTATGTGTCTGAATTAGTACATTACAAAATGCAGCGGCTAAAAGCTATAGTTCCGCGAACTAGGAAGTCCTCCTAGTCGCGGGGAAGCTTCTCGGTTTTTGTTTTTGAACGAGCTTCTCACTTAAATTATCTCTGGAAATGGTCCAAAACTCCACGGAAAGTCTCTTTTTGAAGCAATTTATTTGATGATGACTTCTCATTGCCGAGTAACGAAAATTAGAAAAATCTGTTTGGTCATAATTGATTATCAACATTTTTAGGACGTCGCTGGCGGTGTTGGGGCCTCCACAGCAACAGATGTTGTACTAGCAGTTACCGTTGTACTTGCTGCCGTGCTGCCCGATGCACTTCCATCAGACGACGGTGGTGTTGGATCCTCAACAGGAGCAGCAGTACTTGTAGTTGTTGTGCTGGATGTAGTTGTAGAGCTACTAGTACTAGTACTACTACTTGCTGTTGTAGTTGAAGTAGTGGTTGGTGTTGTTGGGGCCTCTGTGGTGGTCGTACTTGTTGTTGTAGTAGTTGTCGTTGAAGAGGTGGTTGTTGAAGCCGGTGGAGTTCCTGCCTCGCACTGTTCCGTAACACTTGAATAGTAATAGTCGGTTGGACATTCCAATAGAACAAAAATTCCGGGGGCCAAACACTTGTAGTAGTAGTATGGAGTGTCAGGATCAAGAAAAATTTGCCCGGCATCAGTACAATCTGGAGTAGTTGTAGCGCTGCTTAGGTCCAGGAGAACTACAGCAAAAAGTGCGAGTGCGATAAATGGAACTGAAAATGGACACATACCTACTCGTAATGAGGGAAACTATGTTTTGAATTGTATAAGAGTTCCTTACCTCTCATGGCAAATTTTTAACAAGTATGTACAAGCCTCTGTGTATGCTTGAATAATTCTTAGAAATATCGACCTATTTATAAGTAGTATGAAGTAGTTTGTTTATTTTTTGTTTGGTCCATATTCAATGTCTACAAGATGGATGGAAGATTCATGGGGAAGATAGGTTTATCAAAATTGATGTTTTGTCAATAGTGCAGAAAAAAAATTGTCTCGTAATCACAAGAAACGGAAATGTATGTAATTTTTTGTTCATGTCATATAGAAAGAATGAAAACAAACTTTCTCATTGATAAATTGATATTCATTATCAATATTTTTTTTGTTGTTTGACAAATACTTTTACAACAATTGTAGAAAGTCGATGAATGAATTGAGCTGTGTGTTTGTGCTTCAAGTTTAATAAAGTTTAGTGCAGAACATTTAGGGAACTTTTGTAGCTGTTCGATTTTGAAATCTACATGGCCGTTATAAATCGCGTAATCTTATAATCATTTGAAACGAAATGTAATTTTTACATATAGACGTCATTAATCCAAAGCTTTGTTTTGGCTTGGATATGTAACCTAGAAATCGATTATAAGTGCTTAGCTTAGCTTAGACTGAAGGAACAATAAAGAAATTACGACTTCCTAACAATTTATATAAAGAATATCATTATCATAATATAAATTTGAACCTCATTGATCGGTTTCACCGCTGTTTGTAGCTTATTTTGAATTTGTATTAATCAAAAACACTTTTTCCTTACTACAATTTATTTTTATTTTTGCAAATATATATTTCGAATGCAACTTGCATTCTTCTTCAGTGCGAGTGTTTTGATTAATATAAATTTGAAGAGCTACAATATTATTATCAATAAAAAATACATAAATTCGTAAAATATCCAATGAACAAACAGTAATTAGAACGCTATGGCAACGACAAATTGACTGAGAATCCTCCTATTACACAACTTATCCGATTTAAATTATAGGTGTGTTTTTTTGGTTATCCCGTGTAGGTTTGGGTAACGAAACTTCATATAAAAAAATGACAGGTGGATCAGCTGGCATTTTTTTTTAAATGGAGTTTCGTTACCCAACCTACACTGGATAACCAAAAAAACACACCTTATGTAATGAAATGCATCGGAAGGATATACCATATACAAATAATACATATATGTCCAAATTGGTACAAAATGTTGTTCCTATGAAAATGTATCTGAAATTTCCTAGAGCTTTCAAGTGAATCGCATGAGCCTGTGTGCGTGTGAATTTGAGATAACGTTTTCCAGTTCAAGAGAGTCAAGAGACTCTTTTTATAGTATCTTTTAAGAATCACTCATCGCTTTAGACCTAGAGCCAGCGACACTTCAAATGTAACTATTTCCTGGCCATTCTGTTACACATTATCGCAAATTTCATGATTGGCGATGCCCTAAAACGATAGTCCCCCTCCTGGACAGTGGGGCTAAAGGGGTGGCAGACAACTTCAAAGCCGTTAATAGTTGCAAATATTTGCAACTATTTCCTGGGCTTTGATTCATATGCCATTTCATAGAGGACGAGTCCCCGCATATATACTCCAAAAGGCAGACAAATATTGGGGGGCTAACATGGTGGCAGACACGCTCCAAAAATTGAAATTTGTATGAAAAATGGGAAGTGCTTCTACAAAAATAGCACTAACTCCATCATGCTAAACCATGTAGGTACAGTAAGAGCCTAAATATTTTCCAGACACTTCCCCCAGCATTTAAGCCAAATTTCACTTTAAAATACCAATTACAACCCGGTTGATTTATCAATCGAAATTTGACTATTTTTTAAGTAAATTCACAGGCAATATAGTACAGCAAATAGTAGCACTTTCCCCTAATATCACACAGATGGCCAACAGCAGCAATTCCTTCTGAATGGGATATCATTGAAAACACCGTGCTAAGCTTATATTTCCAAAGGCAGACAAAACCCTTTAAAAGGACGATCAGCAGACGAGCCCTTAAATGGGACAAAAAGTGTAATTTTGCTTGAATCAACAATTATCTCTCGTGACAGCATTTTCCCCTAAAATCAGAGGAATGGCCCCCAGCAGCGATTCTTTCTGCACGGCATATCATTTAGGACACCATGCTAAGTAAATATTTCCAAAGGCAGACATAATGCATTAAAAGGACGATCAGCAGATGATCCCTTAAATGGGGCAAAAAGTGGAATTTTGCGAGAAACAACAATTATCTCTCGCGGTAGCTTTTCCCCCTAATATCACACGGATGGCCCTCAGCAGCTTTTCTTTTCGAACGGTATATCATTCAGGACACCATGCTTAGTATATATTTCTAAAGGCAGACATAAAGCATTAAAAGGACGATCAGCAGACGAGCCCTTAAATGGGGAAAAAAGTGGAATTTTTCAAGAAACAACAATTATCTCTCGTGGCAGCATTTCCCCCTAATATCACACGGATGGCCCTCAGCAGCTTTTCTTTTCGAACGGTATATCGCTTAGGACACCATGCTTAGTCTATATTTTTAAAGGCAGACATAAACCATTAAAAGGACAATCAGCAGACGAGCCCTTAAATTGGGCAAAAAGTGGAATTTAGCGAGAAACAACAATTATCTCTCGCGGCAGCTTTTCCCCCTAATATCGCACGGATGGCCCTCTGCAGCGTTTCTTTTTGAACGGTATATCATTCAGGACACCATACTAAGTATATGTTTCGAAAGGCAGACATAAAGCACTAAAAGGACGATCAGGAGACGAACCCTTAAATGGGGTAAAAAGTGGAATTTTGCGAGAAACAACAATTATCTCTCGTGGCAGCATTTCCCCCTAATATCACACGGATGGCCCTCAGCAGCGTTTTTTTTTAACGGTATATAATTCAGGACACCATGCTTAGTCTATATTTTTAAAGGCAGACATAAACCATTAAAAGGACAATCAGCAGACGAGCCCTTAAATGGGGCAAAAAGTGGAATTTTCCGAGAAACAACAATTATTTCTCGCGGCATCTTTTCCCCCTAATATCACACGGATGGCCCTCAGCAGCGTTTCGTTTTGAACGGTATAATATTCAGAACACCATACTTAGTATATTTTTCCAAATGCAGACAAAAACTTAAAAAAGGTCGATCAGTAGACGTGCCTAAAGTGGTGGCAAAAAAGTGATCATTGTTGTTTCCCGCTAAATCCCACTTTTTGCACGACTTAAGGGCTCGTCTGGTGATCGTCCTTTTAATGGTTTATGTCTGCCTTTGGAAATATTTACTTAGCATGGTGTCCTAAGTGATATGCCGTCCAGAAAGAATCGCTGCTGGGGGCCATCCGTGTGATATTAGGTGGAAATGCTGCCACGAGAGATAATTGTTTTTTCTCGCAAAATTACACTTTTTGCCCCATTTAAGGGATCGTCTCCTGATCGTCCTTTTAATGCTTTATGTCTGGCTTTCGAAACATATACTTAGTATGGTGTCCTGAATGATATACCGTTCAAAAAGAAATGCTGCTGAGGGCCATCCGTGTGATATTAGGTGGAAAAGCTACCGCGAGAGATAATTGTTGTTTCAAGCAAAATTACACTTTTTGCCCCATTTAAGGGCTCGTCTGCTGATCGTCCTTTTAATGCTTTATGTCTGCCTTTGGAAATATTTACTTAGCATGGTGTTCTAAATGATATGCCGTCCAGAAAGAATCGCTGCTGGGGGCGATTCCTCTGATATTAGGGGAAAATGCTGTCACGAGAGATAATTGTTGTTTCAAGCAAAATTACACTTTTTGCCCCATTTAAGGGCTCGTCTGCTGATCGTCCTTTTAAAGGGTTTTGTCTGCCTTTGGAAATATAAGCTCAGCACGGTGTTTTCAATGATATCCCATTCAGAAGGAATCGCTACTGTTGGCCATCTGTGTGATATTAGGGGAAAGTGCTACTATTTGCTGTACTATATTGCCTGTGAATTTACTTAAAAAAATAGTCAAATTTCGATTGATAAATCAACCGGGTTGTAACTGGTATTTTAAAGTGAAATTTGGCTTAAATGCTGGGGGAAGCGTCTGGAAAATATTTAGGCTCTTACTGTACCTACATGGTTTAGCATGATGGAGTTAGCGCTATTTTTGTAGAAGCACTTCTCATTTTTCATACAAATTTCAATTTTTGGAGCGTGTCTGCCACCATGTTAGCCCCCCAATATTTGTCTGCCTTTTGAAGTATATATGCGGGGACTCGTCCTCTATGAAATGGCATATGAATCAAAGCCCAGGAAATAGTTGCAAATATTTGCAACTATTAACGGCTTTGAAGTTGTCTGCCACCCCTTTAGCCCCACTGTCCAGGAGGGGGACTATCGTTTTAGGGCATCGCTAATCATGAAATTTGCGATAATGTGTAACAGAATGACCAGGAAATAGTTGTAAATAACTTCCACTTGGGCTCTTAGACTATTGCCATTGCCTGCGACTTCCGTGGTGTGTGATGGATATCTCCGTACTCCGTGACGCATGACAAGTGGACCGAGTGGGTCCGAGGAAGAGAGCAACTTGCCGTTGCGGACAATATGTTATGTTACAGCCCTTATACACCTGCAACTTGGTTGCCAACCTAAGTTGGCAACACGCAAAAAAACTGGAAATTAAGTGATTTGTAGGCATGTTGCAGGTTGCAGTACCAGGTTGCAAGAACGTGAATGGCGTGGTTGCCGGAATGTTGCAAGTGTGTAGTAACGTACCTGCAACCTAGGTTGGCAACCAAGTTGCAGGTGTATTTGGCCTGTTATGAACACAGAAATGATTATGAAATTCATTCACTGCCACGTCCCGCCCGCGTCTTGTGTGGTGTGCGATGTATGGCACCGCGGCGCGGCGCGCGCAAGATAAGTGGACCATTTAAAATTCGTCTGTGGCACGTGCATCTATATTTTGAGGTTCAGATTATCTGAGCCGATGTCAAAATGAGAAGTCTCTATTGGAGACGATAATTAATATAAATGTAGGTGAGTTTTAGGGTCAAAGACATGGAGTTTCTGAAAAAATACCTTCTTTGTTAGTCCCTTCGGGCATTTTACTCACTCCATAACTTGTGACAGAATAAAGGAAGTACAAATTTTGCACATATTATTTTTGGAAGAAGCTGTTCCTACATGTTGGGACCACTTTATTCAATACCTTTTCTAAATTTGCATTTATGCGATCCCGTCTAGACAGCTCTAGATTTTTCAATTTATAGTATACATAGTATTGTTTCTTGATATGCCGGCCGCAACAAGCATAGCAAGAATTAGCCAAAACGAAAGCCCGTATTTATAAACATACCTTACCTTAAAATAAATGCCATTTTCATTAGTTTTCATTGAAATAATTTATTTTCTCGAGACAATGCATCCTTGACTTAAGGCGATTTCAAGGACACTTTGAAATTTTGCAATAGTCAACCTCACTTGAAGTCAATGTAGCTAGTTACCTACCTTGAGTTATTATTATATTACACTTGTATTAAAAGCTTAAGGTCTCCTTGAGTTTCGCCTTAAATCAAGGATGCATTGACTTCTAAATATAAATTATTTCAATGAAAAACTACTGGAAATGACATCTAATTTTTGAATTTTGGCATACTTGACTAAAGGTTGCCTTGAGTTAAGGGACATACATATGTCCTAAAAGTATAAATTTCGGTATCAAAACCAATTTTCCGATAGCTTTTTTTTTATTAGTTGTAAGTTAAGAAAATATACAGGGTGCCCGGAAACTGCCGCATAAACGAACCGGATTGTGCTTCCTCTTGTGATTTCCAGCAAAAAAGTTGTACGGAACATACCCTCTTAGCTTAACCCTTTAGCTGCCACAGGCATTTGAAGATTTTTGAAAAAATCATTTTCTTTTACGACTAAAACGTCATTATCTCAAAAGCTAGACTAGGTAGCATAGCAAAATAAGATGATTATTAGGTACAGATGATTATTACCCAAAAAATGAAACTAACCGTACTAAAATCGGATAAGAGGTTTGGTTTTTACGGAACTTCAAAGTCAAATTTTTGTGATTTGACCCAATAACAAAATATATTTACATCTCAATTTTCTCCAACTTCTGCCAAGGTGAGGTGCTTGTACGATTCTTTTAAAAATTGGCGCATAGTCTAAAGATCATTTCTTTCTTACATCATTTTATTTTAACTTTGTTATTTCTAACAGTTTTAATGCCTTGCGGTCCATCTACACTAGCAGCCAAATGGCTGCGCGTCCAAAAACTGGCATCGCGTGCAGCCATTTGGCTGCTCCTTAGCAGCCACACTGTAGCAGCCAAATGGAGACAGGAAATGACATAACCAAAATTTCATTTTGGTGATTTTTTAAAATTTAATTATCAAAATCGGACTCTGCGCGTTTGAATTATTACATGGCCATTCAATAATTATTCAATTTCACACAAAAGATCGAACAAAAGTTGTAAAATTGTCACTTTGAAATTGACAATCGGTTGGTTGAGTTGCCATATTGAATATCAAAACTGGACGCATAGCCAAATGGCAACTAGCTTGGATGGAATTACAACAGCCATTTGGCTGTACGTGTCGCCATTTGGCGACTAATCTAGATGGACCTTTAAGTGCAGAAAACTAGGGTTAATTTTAGCTCTATTTCAATTCAATTGAAACTGCCCCTAAAGATCTGCAATTTGGTAAAATTTATTCAAATTATATCAAAATCAATCCAAAATTGAAACTCATATTCCTTACTCTCCAATAGAGACTTTTGCGTTTTCAGACTTCTGATACAAATTTCGTTAACAAACTTTCATACTAAAGTGGGCATTCTGATTTGTTTCAAACAATTTAATCAATATGATCTTATTATAGCCGAAGAAAAAAAATATGGACGTCGAACGACAAAAATCTTACATTGATGGATTTTTGGGGATGGCCTCCTGATTATGGGGAGTCCCAACAGATTATAGGTTTGCAGCCGTGAAAAGGAGGGAGGCGTACTTGCGTTTTCAGAGGTTGGAGGTTTTTAAAAGAGTCTAAAATGAAAATATTCTAATTTATTTTTTAGTCTAGCGACAAATTTTTCACTAAAATCCTAATGTATTATATACAATCGCAAGGGTAATTTTATGTGTTTTTTTCGTTCTCAGACCATTTTTCTGTATATGTATTTTGTCGGTTTTGAAATGTTTGCTAAAAAGTAAAAAAATACTCCCCTATCCCCTTTTTCCAAGGTTGGAGCCCTCCAATCGTTGGGGAGTTTTTTTTCCATAATCAGGACGCCATCAGCATCACCAACCATCCTGCAAAAATCCAGCGATATACGATTTTTGCCGATCAAATATCGTATTTTTATTTGATCAATACTCAACTCATTCTCGTTCTCATATCCCTCTAATTGAATCGAGTACAGAACCAGACAGAACAACCTGCATACAAATTTTCAGTTGATGTTCTGTATAGAAATATAACTCTTTTCAAATGTGTATGGAAGTTGTGTTACCTTCTCCTGCACTAAATCCACTCACTCTACCGCATGCTACCACCACATTGCATTAACAGCGCGGCATGCAACTTACGAAATGCACTAATGAGGTCAATGAACGCATGGCTACCTGTTCCGCAACCTCAAGAAATGCATTGTGATCAAATCATCTTTTTTCAATACGCAGTTTTCGCAGGCGCAGATACTTTTGCGTAAGCCACCCCGACCCATGGCATATGGGACAGTGGAAGAAGATACATTCATGAAGTCGACAAATGCACGAAAACCTGCTCTGGCAGAGTATCTAAACTCTCTTCAACTTGAACTGTGTAGCAAAAGAGCAAATAGCTTTAATAGCCTGTATACGTGTATCTGTATTGTCGGATTTGTGACATTGGGTGCCGATCGGACTACATGGCCAAAAAAATGTGTACCCGATTTTGAGTGAGCTTTGGACATATATGTATTATTTGTATATGGATATACCCTCTAATTACTAACGATATTCTCCAAAATCGTTTCAAATGACATCTCGTAGCCGTAAAGCTCGTAACATTCATTTCCAATAAATTAACTGGGTCATTACCAATAATAAATTCGCATGTAACTCAACCATGTATAATTACTTGGGACGGTAGGAGATCTTAACCAACATACAGTCGGATTTCATTTAAATCGCATGACATTCGTATTTGCAGGACGAATACGACAGCACAACGACTAATGATTTGCCGAGCTTGTTAATGGCAATTGACCTAAAAGCACGTACACAAGTTCCTTTCTAATGTATATATTCTAATGTATATATGTTATATGCATTGTTCAATACATACAAAGTACTCAAATACACTATGTATAATCTCGTCTAACCACCTCTAGTATGTAAGTCAGTTCATTATCAGTCAGTCTATTATCAGCAGTCATCGAATAAAGTTCATTAAAACTATATAGTACAAGTCTAGTCTAATTATTACAGTCCAGGTACTTTACATGGTGTCAGGTGTTACAAGTCAGGAAATTTAAAATAATGCCGGAGGATAACAAGCCTGGGATGTCAAAACAGCCAGCAATTAAGGAATCGGAGCCGGGAGCTGTTTTAATTCCCAACCCGACGTTGAATACAAGTATCCAGCAGTTGGATTTCTCCTCGACAAATTTGGGACACACGTGGAAAACATGGCGAACAAATTTCAACATTTTCATGATAGCAACGGGCCTAGATGCGCAAAGCGATCATCGAAAAGTAGCGATAATCCTTCATCATATGGGGCCTGCAGCCATCGACATCTTCAATTCATTTGACGAGGATTTGGAGAAAATACCTTACGCAAAGCTGATCAGTAAGTTTAATGATTATTTCACGCCCAAAGTTAATTTGGCTATCGAACGCCACCATTTTTTCTCGCGGAAACAAGCGGATTTCGAAACGATAGACGAGTATATAACTGTGCTTAAAAATTTGAGTCTTACGTGTGAATTCGGGGAACTACGTGAAGATCTTATAAAAGATATTTTCGTATGCGGTCTTTTGCCAAAATACAATAATATAAAGGAACGTTTGCTTTCCGACGGTAATATGAAATTAGAAAAAGCAATTGAAATTTCCAAATCACTCGTGATTGCTAAACAACAAACATCGGCCTTAAATGAAACAAATAATACCCAAAGCGTCAATTTCGTTTCAAAAGCATTTAATCATAAATTAAAACGACAAAATACAAATAATATACAAAAAAATAATAAAAATATTAATCAAAAAACACATCAGTATGGAGAATCGAAGTGTAGTCGATGCGGTCAACAGCATCGGGTGCGCTGTCCAGCCATTGGAGTAATCTGCAAAAAATGTAAAAAACCAAATCATTTCGCGGCAATGTGTCGTAATAACGATCAATTGAGAAAACCGTATAAAAGTGTGCGTGCCGTTTATAATGAAAGCGAGGATTCGCACTCCGAAAATTTATTTTTGGGAGAATTGAGTAGTACGGATTCGAATAAGCTAGTGTGGGTTCTACCACTGAATATAAATGGTGTAGTAGTAGAGTGTCAAATAGACACCGGAGCCCAATGTAATTTAATCTCATCGAAATTATATCAGAAGATTAGTTCAAACAACTGTATAGAACAAGCTGAGTCGAATATCATTTCATTTTCTGGAGAAAAAATACCAATACTAGGGAAAATAACTTTGTCATGTAATTACAAAAATAACATACATAATGTCAGTTTTTATGTAACCAGTTTAGAGTGTAAATCAATTCTAGGTCTCGCTACTTGTGTCAAATTAAAATTAATAAAAAAGGCAAATGATATTGTAGTGGCATCTATTAAGAAGCAAAGCAATAATTGTGAAAAAATAATAGAGAAGTATAGTGAAGTGTTTAAAGGAATCGGGAAAATTAAAGAAAAAATTGAATTGAAATTACGCTCTGATGTGCAACCTGTTGTTGACAGTCCAAGAAAAATTCCGTTTTCGTTGCGTGATCAATTAAAGAAAGAGTTAGACCGTTTAGAACAATTAGATGTTATAACAAAGGTGGAGCAGCCAACAGAATGGGTAAGCTCAATAGTCTTAGTCAAAAAAGAAAATGGTAGCCTTCGTTTGTGCCTAGATCCCCGCAATTTAAACAAAGCCGTCCAACGACCTCATTTTGTGTTTGCTTCTGTAGACGAATGCAAAGCCAAATTGTCTGGATGCACACTGTTCACTAAATTAGACGCTCGTTCTGGATTTTGGGCCATTCCGTTAAAGGAAGAATCGTCCTTCCTATGCACTTTTATAACTCCCTATGGCAGATACCGCTTCAAACGAATGCCTTTTGGCATAAATGCTGCACCTGAGATTTTTTATCACCTAATGATAAAATATTTTGGCGATATTCAAAATTTAATAATTTGTTTTGATGATTTTTTGATTTATGCTGACACTGTCGAAAAACATAATCAAACACTAGATCAGGTTTTATGTCGAGCACAAGAAGTTGGGTTGAAATTTAATTTGGAAAAATGTGTTTTTAGTGTAGAAGAGATAAAATTTATGGGCCATATTTTTAATCGCCAGGGTGTCAGTCCAGATCAGGATAAAGTTAGAGCTATTGTGGAGATGCCCCGTCCCACAAATGTTACAGAATTGCAAAGATTTCTTGGGATGATAACTTACATTTCAAGTTTTATGAAAGGATTTTCAATGGAAAATGAACACTTAAGGGAATTATTGAAGAAAGAGATCGCATGGCACTGGGACGATCGTCACGAAGAAGAATTCAATAATTTAAAGACACTTATTTCAAAAGCACCTGTTTTGGCATATTACGATCCTGAAAAACCACTACTTTTGTCTGTCGATGCTTCACAAACTGCTTTAGGTGCTGTAATATCGCAAGACAATCATCCAATCGCGTATGCATCCGGTACGTTAACGCAGAGTCAAAAGAACTATGCACAAATAGAAAAAGAACTTTTGGCTATTCTCTTCGGGTGCACGAAATTTCACCATTATATATATGGTAGAGAGGTTGCCGTTGAAACGGATCATAAACCTTTAGTGCCACTTTTTAATAAGGCACTATTCAAAGTCCCTGCTCGTCTTCAAAGACTAATGATGCGTCTTCAAGCTTATCGCCTCGAAGTAAAATACAAACCTGGCAAATATTTGCATACAGCAGATGCTCTCTCCAGAGCTGCTTTATCAGAAGCGACTTTGCCTGAATTTGATAAAGAGGCTAATCTTCACTGCAATCTCCTTATGACTAATTTATCTATTTCTGACGAAAAATTAAAGAAGGTTAAAGACGAAACTAACACAGATTCGACATTAGTTAAAGTCAAAGAATATATACAGTCTGGTTGGCCTAATAATAAAAAGTCAGTCACTCATGATTGTGGACCATATTTTGCTGTCAAAGACAACCTACATGTCATAGATGATGTCATTCTATTAGGGAATAGAATAGTTGTGCCTCACTCATTGAGAAAGGATATTTTAAGCCGAATTCACGAAGGGCATTTGGGTATTCAACGATGCCAAAGTCTTGCGAAAAGTTGTGTCTACTGGCCAAACTTGAATAATGATATTCACAATGTTATCAGCAAATGTGAAACGTGCCTTCGCCATAGGAATGCACAGCCTAAACAACCACTGCTTCATCACGAGATTCAAATGATTCCTTGGCACAAAGTTGGAATAGATCTTTTTGAATTGAATAAGGTGATGTATCTACTGGTAGTTGATTATTACTCCAAATATGTGGAAGTCGAATGTCTGAATAGTGGCTACAGTAGCAGAATTGTTATCCAAAAGCTGAAATCCATTTTTGCTCGCCATGGGATACCTCAAATAATAATTTCGGATAACGGACCTCCCTTCAATTCGGAAGAATTTCGCAATTTTTGTATGAGTTGGGATATCGAAAACAAAACCTCGAGTCCCTATATGTCTCGTTCGAATGGATTGGCTGAACGATCCATTCAGACAATTAAAAAATTGTTCAAAAAATGTCAAGAAGATAAGTCAGATCCTTTCATTGCTCTTTTGCATTACCGTACAGTATCGAAAGGAAATCTGCCATCACCGTCAGAGCTTTTAATGTCACGAAAGCTGCGTACTAAAATACCTTCGTTGTCAAGTAATTTTCACCCGGTTCAAATTAATACAAAAGAATATAAGAAGAATATACAAAGTAAAAACAAGAAAGTAGAACAATATTACAATAGGTCAACAAAACCTCTTCAGCCCTTAAAACCGGGGAGAAACATTTATTTCAAAAAAACTCCCACTTCTTATTGGACCTCAGGTACAGTAGTAGAGGTATGTAGTGACCCGCGATCATACATAATACGCGATTCAGCAGGAAATACCCTTAGGCGAAACAGGGAACATATTATGACTCCTACTTACGATTCACCTCCATCTAGTGGTAATAAACGGTCTCCCTCTGAAAATCTGAATTTAAACTCTCCAGAGTCCCCAGGGGATGATGTACCAAGAACAAGATATGGAAGAAAAATTAAACCACCGACGAAACTGTCTTATTCCTAATTTGTTTTTCCTTTTAGAAGACACATAAATTCACTACACTTCTAGCTATTTAATAATAATGAATTTATTTGGAAAATTAAAAACATTTTTGAATATACATATTTTTTGTATTTGTATTAGTCATAACGACATCGTAATACATTATATCCAATTTGAATAGTAATGAATCAATGAATTATTATATAGATAGTAAGTTTATTTTTAAGTTTATTACTTTAAGTATCTGGATAAGATCACATGCATTTGTACTACACACTTAGACATTTTTTATATAGCTATTTGTTTTATATAGAAATAGTTTTTAAATCAATTTTTATACACTTAAAAAGGGAGATGTTATATGCATTGTTCAATACATACAAAGTACTCAAATACACTATGTATAATCTCGTCTAACCACCTCTAGTATGTAAGTCAGTTCATTATCAGTCAGTCTATTATCAGCAGTCATCGAATAAAGTTCATTAAAACTATATAGTACAAGTCTAGTCTAATTATTACAGTCCAGGTACTTTACACACAGCCATATTGGAAGAAGGCTACATATAGGCTGCCAATGCCGCATTCAGTCATGGCAATGCTCGTATTTTGATGTGAGTGGTGGGTATGAAGGAATCGTCGCAAATTGACCACAAAATGATGGATTAGGCATTAAGGGATTGTAATTTGTAGAAACCTCGTTATCCGATTTAAATATGTTTACGGACTTGGATTTGTCATACTAACAACGGCAACGAACATTGAATACCAAGAAGAGGCACTAATAATAAGCGGTTGCGTATCCCATATTTATGCATGTGTTTATTTCTTCTATCCGTGCACATTAAATCTGTGAGAAATTGCGAAACAGTGACTGATAATATATACCTTTCAAATGATGTGTGTAAATACGAAAGAGAAGAAAAACGAAACTGAACGCATTTTTCTGGATGTTGACAACCCTAAATTTACGAAATGTCACACCAATACATCTATAAAAGCTAGAAAAGTTACCCATACATACCTAAAGATGGGATACTCAGCTGATTTCGGATTATTTCCGTCCTACTCTGTCTAATGGAATTTTGCGTTTAAAATATTTTCCTAATGTGTGCGATTGGAAATCGTGCATTCGACAAGAAATTTGTATGGAGTGCCACCTCCTTGCTAACGGGTTGTACATAGAATGAACGGAGAGGTTTATGTAATTTGAATAACAAACTCGAAGCATAGAGGCAATAATGTAGCCGATTCAATTCACACTCGTTTAAGAGGAAGAATATTTCTTATTACGCATTTTTATTCTTTGGTTGTTAATATAATGATTATATGACACTAGATTTGGGGACATTATTGTGTGTATATGTGTTACTTTATTTTTTAAAGGTTCCGATTCCGAATATGCTCATATTTTCTCTCTCTTTACTCTTGGTTGTTTTTTTTACTGTGACTAGCCTACGATGACCAGATCCCCAAGGGATCATTGCTCTTCACCAATGTTGACCAAAACCAAAACCAGAGCATCGTAGCTTGGTAAAACAATGCACCCTCCTTATGGCAAAGTATTATTTTCAATTATTCCATAATTAAGGGTGTCCCAAAAAGAAGGCTTTGTAAAGTACACAGAAAAGGTTTTTGTATCAAGTAACATTTTGGGCTAAGGGCCTTCAGTTCACAGCTATGCTGGCACTTGCGCTTTTTGTCGGAGATGGACGAATGGGAACTCAAATCAAAGGACTCGAGGAGTATATTTTATATCAGTTACTTTTTTCCAGTTTCGAGTAATGGTAACGGAGTTATAGGCGTTTGAAATTAAGCTTACGTTTTCACCTCGGTTTTTCTAAACTGTTGTAGGTACTGATATGTAACTTTGCACAAAGATTGGTAAATATGAGCTTATATACGCAAAATACTGAGACTGCTGCCATTTGCTAAGAAAAAGTAAATAACAAATAAATAAATTTGTGAAATTTAAATTTGTGCGTGTGTAGCCCTTCTTAGATATTCTTCTTCTCTATGGCAAGATAGCCCGACGTCGGGCCATGGCTGCCTGGATTGAAGACCTCCAATTGTCGCGGTCACGCGACCTTGTCCTCCAGTTTCGAAAGCCTAGCATCTGGTGGGCGTTCTCCCGTACAGAGTGCTTCCATTGGGCTCTCGGTCGTCCACGCAATCTGGCTCCGTCCACTCGCTGCGCGTTCATCAACTTGTTGGGCCTCGTTCACGAAGGGCCCCGAAGATTCTTCAGTGAACCTTTCGCTCGAATGTGTCCAACAGGTGTTCAGAGTTTTGGGTTAAGGTCCATGCTTCGCAGCCATAGCATAGCACAGGTCGGATGATGGTTTTACACATTGGAAGCTTCGTGTTCCTGTGCACCAGCTTCGATTTCATAATTGGGCGGACCAAAAAATAACACTTATTAGCTAGTTGTATCCGTCGCTCTATCTCATCTGTTTTGTTGGCGTCCTTTGACAAATTGCAACCCAGGTAAGTGAAGTTGTCTACATACCCTATATTGAGGTCCCCCCTGTGATGTTTGAATTTACTGGCGTTCTAGTTTTTGATTGCATCATGATCTTAGTTTTAGATTGATTGATATGTAGTCCAACTTTTTTGGCGGCGTTAATGAAGGCTTTCTGCATCATCCAATCTTCGAGACATGATGTTGATATCGTCGGCGTACGCTACTAGTTGAGTCGACTTAATGAGTAGCGTTCCGCTGCTGTTCAAATTCATGGCTCGAATTACATACTCCAGAGCCAGGTTGAAGAGCGCCGGCGCCAGCCCGTCGCCTTGCTTGAGTCCAGTACGAGATTCAAATAGGTCAGTGAGTCTGTTCTGAACTCTGACCTGCGAGACGGTATTAGACATCATCCTCCTTACGAGTCGCACTAGCTTAGCCGGTATCCCAAAATGCAGCAAATTGTTGTACAGTACGCTTCGATCGATACTGTCGTATGCCTGCTTGAAGTCGACAAATATCTGGTATACGTCGAGGTTGTATTCCCAGCACTGCTTGAGTAAAAGCTTCACTGTAAAAAGCTGATCTGTCGTCGAACGACAAGGTCTAAAGCCGCCTTGGTATTCGCCAATGATTTCTTCTGCGTACGGATTAATTCTATTTTCGAGAATTATAGATAAAATCTTATAAGTCGTAGAAACTAATGTAATTCTCAAATTTCAACTTATACACTTTTTTGTGGATTGGGCAAAGGAAACTTTTGAGACAATCTTCCGGGATTATTTCGTCGTTCCATACTTTAACGATAAGTGTGTGTATAGCCTTAACAAGGCTCTCCCCACCATGCTTCAGCAGTTCAGCTGGAATCTCGTCAGCGCCCGGGGCTTTATTATGTTTTAGTGCTTGCATGGCGAGATCAACTTCTTCTGCTGTTAGGGGTTGAACGGGAGGGCCTGTTTCAGCCATCAGCTCCAGAACTTTTTGTGTGGGGTTGTTCGGTTGAACATTGAGGAGCTCTTCAAAATGTTAGGCCCATAGCTTTTATTAACGCTATCTGTGTCACTAATGAATGATATTGCCATCCTTATCCTTACAGAGGCTGGTCCTGGGTTGGTATCCAACTTTAATCGAATTAAATTGTACACTTGTCTACTGTTCCTACTAGCTAGTCTTTATTTATTTGCATCAACTGCTCGTCAAGATGCTTACGTTTCTTACGCCTAATTAACCTATTCGAAAATCAACGAAGCTCGTCATATTTGTTTTTTTTTTTAACTCTAGTTGCGCATTCGGTCCATTGGCGATATGCTTCGTTTTTCGCATCTACCGAATTTTGAAATTCATCGTCAAACCAATCATTTCGGGCTCTCCGGGCTTTGTAACCCACAACCTCCTCTGCGATCCCTTTGATGGTGTCTTTGACTGTATCCCAGATTTCAAGGACGCCTTCGTTTGCTGATGTTATTTAGCAAGGGCGTAATCTTCTCCTCAAGAGCAGTCGCACCGTGGCATCATCCGACAATTTGTCAACCGCAAAAATTTTTGCCGGGTTGAATCTCGAATGATGCACCTAAGAAATTCTGCACCTATAGGTCGCCTTCACCATATAGTGGTCAGAATCAATATTTGCTCCACGTTAGGATCGACTACAATTAGTCGTTGCCATTGTCGTTACAGTCTTCATGGTGGCAAACAACGGACTGGAATGTTTGACACAAGTACTAGTTTACTGATAGATGCTTGCTCTCCCGTGTGTTAGATTCTCGGCACATTTTCTATCTGTCACTTTGTATGGAATTCGTGGTTTCGCCCACTCCTTCTACTAATGCCTACTGACAGACCATAACCAATTTTAGACGAAAGTCCACATTAGCACGATTATTTGCTCCGATTGCCTCTCCCCGTGGTTTGATTTTTATGAAATTTGGCACGCACCATCTTTTGATGGACCTAACAGGAAATTATAGTGCGACGTTTCAATCAACTACTGAAATAACGGTAAATAACTGTGTAAAGTGGACGAAACGATTTTTTCCCATTGCATCTTCTGACTATTCCTGTGACAACTTTTTTAGATAATAAATAAATATACAGGGTGTCCGGAAACTGCCGCCTAAACGCACCGGATTGCGATTTCTCATGTGATTTCCAGCAAAAAAGTTTAACGAAACATATCCCCAATTCTTAACCCTTTAGCTGCCACAGGCATTTGAAGATTTTTGAAAATTTTCTTGCCCGACTTAAAACTGAATAAGAGGTATGTTTTTTACAGAGCTTCAAAGTAGGGATGTCAAAAACGTCCCATAACCCGGTTTTCGGTTGTTTTCGGTTTCTTGCAAAGCCGGTTAGACAGTCCGGTTTTAACCGGGTTCAAAGTACCGGTTTTCGGGTTAACCGAGTCTTTTTATTGACTTGCTTATAATTTTAGTAAAAAAAAATGCATACACACTCGTATTACTGGAATTCAAATCAAAATGCACGTACAGGGTGCGCCAGAGAAACTTACTTATTTAAAAAAAAAAAACCCCGAGCGGTGAGTTGGGTGGGTAGAGGGGTTGAAGGGGGCGCATCTGGAGGGGGAAGTCCCCAAGTTTGTTTCCCATTCCCAGCCTCGATAGCTTCTTTTCTAACGGTCGCTCATTTGGAACATGATCGATGATTTTCTTCTTCCAAGCCTCGAAGAAATGAATGTTAGGGACGTGTGGTTTGAGCAAGATGGAGCCACAGCACACACAGTACGGGGCTCAATGAATTTGTTTCGACATCATTTTCCCGACCGCCTCATCTCTCTTAGAGGCGATCTCGCATGGCCGTCGCGCTCTCCAGATTTGGCGGATTTGTGGTTATTTGAAATTAGTGGATTGTTTCGATCGACCGCGGACCATAGCTCACACAGCAAGGAGAGTGTTCAAAAATATGTTTAAGGGCTGAAATTAGAAAACGAAATTTTTCATAGGGGCAATTAATAGAATTGCTGACTGAAAAGAAGAAAGAAGAAGAAAATATAAAAAATTGTATGAATTTTGAAAGAATTTAACAGTTCTGAAAGGACCAGTTTTCGGACACAACTTTCGGCTTTAGACATCCCTACTTCAAAGTCAAATTTCTGTGATTTGACCCAAAAACCAATTATTTTTCCATTTCAATTTTCTCCAATTTCTGTCCAGCTCAGGTGCTTGTACGATTCTTTTAAAAATTGGCGCATAGTCTTGCAATCATATCTTTCTCGGATCATTTTATTCTAGCTCCAATATTTCTGACAGTTTTAATAGCTTAGAAGCGCCACAGACCCTCGATTGGCGAGATTTTTTGATTGCGAGATAAATCGGAAGGTGTATCGGAAGGTGACCATCGGCTTCAATTTTTTGATTTTACGTGTGGAACGTATTGTAAGGTGACCAGACTCCCGAAAGCCCAATGCTGTACACATTGCGGAATTCGGTTTTCAGGGAAACCCTCAATCATACTATCTCCTATTCCCCCCATGTCATAAAACGACCACATTATTCTCCTTCCTTTCATAAGTGATATCTACGTAAGCAGAATTGAGGAAGAAAACGTATAGTAGCCGATATTCTGTGATGTATCTTGGGAAAACCACGTTCTGTTGATACTAACAGGACACATAAAGAAGCCCAAAATTTCTCAGCGTCCTCATTTATAAAACATGATCTGTATTTGAAGAATAAATGTATGTTTTAACGCTCAAAGCTATAATAAGCAAGTGCGTAGCGTAGCGTAGAAGGAGCAAGATCAAAATCTGTTCAACACCATGAGCCCGGAATTGTCCCATTTTGTTAGAAAAGATGTTACAAATTTTAAAACCCTATTTTAAGAAAGGACATTTGAGAGTGACCTTTGTTACATTTTAAAGATAAATTATACTAAAATTTTGCATTTCAGGTGTTAGAGACTGTATTGTGCGGATGATGATGACTCTTTCCCTGTCTCTGCCAATCCGAGACCCGGAGACAGGAATCGTGTAGTTGTTTATTTGAAGTATGGAAATGTTTGTGCCCTGCTAGGAGTTGAACCCATTTTTTCACGGTCGTTGTGCAGAGATTTTTTATATGGTACAGCAGTGACAAAAAAAAATATCGGGATAACTTCGTTTTGTTTCGTTTATTTCAATAGGTTAACTGATACTTCGTTGGGTAGACAATTGTTAGGCGGTTGGCTGCTTTCCTGGCACATCTACGGAGTGGAGTCCGAGGAGAACCTGCAGAGCGATGGAAGCGTGTCTTATCGAGGTTGCCATGTTTCTGGAGGAGACTATCCATGGTTATTTTAGTGATGCCATACCGGTGTTCTGGGATCTTAGTGGATCTTTATTGGATTTTATGGATATTTTTATATTGAGCGAAAAAACTTTATCTGGAAATCTTTGAAGAGTCTTATAGAATGCATTTTCGTATAGAGGTCGATAGATGAATCAAATGGAGCACAGTGGTTTTTCCATCGTTTTGCGAAAAATTATCATTTTTTATTCCACGGCTTCTGAACCTTGGCAGCTATAGTGGCTTAACATTTTGCCGTGCTCTATTCTATACAAATCTGCCAAATTTGAAAATTTTCCGCTCTGAGTTATGGACAATTTTCGATTAGAAAACACAAAAGTGCAGATATGTAAGATTTTGAAATTTGGAGGAAATGTAAGCTTCAAGTAGCTCTCCAAACAACAAAATGCTAATTCGGAAAGATCGGTAAAAGTGTGCCTGAGTTATCGAAAATGAACTATTTCTAAACATAAAAGCGCGATTATCTTGCTAAATATCGATCGTACAGGAGTCTAAGTTTACACCTTAAATTGCATCTTTCGACGGTTGTAACTTGAGAACTTTGACAACTAGAGCATTGACATTTTCACCAAATATGGACAGTGCGGTGCTCCACAAGTTTGCCATTAGTACCAAATTTTTTAGACGATTTTCGATTAGAAAAGACAAAAGTGCGATTTGGGCAGCTGTGATGCTGGAAACAGAAACAGCACAATGCAGTTTAAATGGCTGACATGTTTTTGCTGTTGTTGTTGAACAGCAGCAGATCGACCACCCGAGTTATTGAAAATGAACGTTTGCCAAATGAAAGTGCGATTATCTTGCTAAAAACACTGGTAAAACAGACAAGACTGATCACAGGCCTTACCGAAGAGCTTATTAGATTTAGGTTTCTTTGTGTGGCATTGGGAATGCTGTACATTTTGCTGTACATTTTCTAATGCTGTCCGATAGGTCAAAATGCTGTAGGCAGGGCCGGCTTTAGGTGAAACAGCGCCCGGGGCGAACTTGAATAAGCGCCCCTTATTGTAATAGAATGGAATGTGAACGAATCTAAAAGAAAATGACACTAGGTCTGTATGGCTTACGTCCGGAGTGCAATCAACAATAAGCGAATAATATTTTGCCCTTTGTATTCTTCTAATTATTTCATTTGAAACGTTCTTTGCAAAGAAGTCTATTAATTAATTCATCTTGGATCATTTTCCCACAATAGTGATCACTAATTTTCTTCGTTGATACTCTACGATCTACGTAAATGCTTCCGCATAACGTCGTCGAAATTTCCCAACAACTCCTCCAAACCAAGGAAATTACAACTATCCTTTGTAAAAAGCCTATCCGATGAACCGCGAAAAGCCAAACTGTGTGAAGCAAGATACATTGTGATCATCAATAAGCGTTCCAGGACTCTTTTCTAGTGATTAATTTAGTTTTTCATTATCTTATCTATCTAACGCATGCTTTGATGTGGTCTGCTAATCTTTCGGGATTTCGCATAGACGTTCAGATACATGGTTCCAGTTCTGGTAGCCCGTTGTTGACAATACGGACTTGGCTTCCGCCGAAAATAGCCTGCAGCAAAAAGAAAACCTCCCTTTTGTGCTTTTTGAGTAAACTAGCCACCTTCTTTTGATTTCATCGCCATTCTCTAGCATTCTCGAAGGGGCGATTCAGACTATCGACAAGATTTACTAAATCCTAGATTTAGTTGACAGTTGTACCATATTGTACTGCAATTTGAATAATGGAAGTACATCCTACGATGCATATTGAATTTAATGACATACGATTTAATCTAGTAGGCGGGTTTCGACTCGATTGATTTAGTGGTTTTAGTAAATCCTGTCCATAGTGTGAATCCCCTCTTAGTTAATTTTAGGGAAATGTGTCTGTTCTGACTATCAAGTACAAATGATATTTTTTTCTTTTTCCGTTGTTCCAGTTTTTAGGACAGCTTCTGTTCGGCCATTGTGTTCAGAAAACGATTCAAGTTCGGTATGTGAAGAACGTTCAAGTTACATCAATGGGACACAAGGCGACTAAATCAGAAGGGAGGCTGAAACCCTACTAATCTCATCGTCTCATTGATGCAACTTGAACGTTCTTCGGAAATATTTTTCTCCATTGCCCCGCCGCCGTTGGAAGAATCCCATTTAACCGTTTGGCTTCCATCTTCTAAACTCAAATTTGAGTCTATTTTTTCATTAATTGAAAGGAATTACATACTTGGCGGCTGCTCTTTTAAATCGGACTCAGTCGCAACTTTTCAAAGGAGTACTTTTTTATGAATAAGCAAATTTAAATCAATGGCCATGTTCACATTTCTGCAACTTTCGTCTTCCCTATTGTCTTCACTTCACGTTCATTTTCCCCTGTCATTGATAGAGTAAATCGAAGACAAAATAATGCCTCTTTCCATTCACATTTGTTCATAATTCGTCTTTAGGCAGACCACGGCTTAGATCAAAGCGGGAGATTGGAAAATGATTCTTTCGTTAATATTATGAAAAAGCGAGGTGTTTTGTATAAGCAGGAGTAGATCCTGCAAAACTAGTGTTCATTTTTCAATTTTGAAATCAAACCACAAAATACTTTGTGAATAATTTTTGAACTATTATAAACACTTAAAATATCAAAGGACCTCTGGAAGCCTGTACAGTTAAGAATGAGTCAAATACCGTCCATTCCCACTTGCAATGGAACTTTACAGGCCTCCAGAGGTCTTTTGATATTTAGGATAGGAAATAGATATTGCTTGCAACATTATATCCACTCCGAAATTATACGCAATGTAACGTTGACACGAAATTGCCTATAAACGGCTGAGTTAACGCACCATGGCCCCACATTGGGGTAATATGGTACTGAGAAGAGAAGAATAGAATATTCTGACTTCAATCGGGAATAACGAAGCAAACGTCATACCGTTCTGAAAACTAAAGACTATGTGCTAACTATTAAAATTACCCCCCGGAAGGTCCCGGTGCAATTATTTACATTTTACATTTATTTGAACTTAGACGAAACGATGAATTTGATCTCTCGGTTCCACAATAAAGGTCACATTTCTTTAAAAACAAAAAAAAAACTGGACTGATTTTTTTTTATATTTTTACCGTAACGGACACTATCCCGGTGTCCGGGTTATCGTTGCAGTTGTGGACACCTGCATTAATATTCTTACATCATACTCAATTCAGCAGTTAAAAACAAAAAAATAATTTCTTAAGCAACATAAAATTTGTAAAAAAAATTAAACTAAAACCACAGGTTTCGGCGCCTCTAAATCTGGCGGCCGGGGCGATCGCCCCGGTCGCCCCACCCTAAAGCCGGCACTGGCTGTAGGTACTGTACAGCAAAATGCTGTACGTCTGGGTCTGGTCAGCTTAACGTATTGCCATGCAATTTCCTTCCGTATAAGCTGTCATGCCAATCATGTGTTCTCAATTACTGATTTTTTGACATAAATCTGTGGTCGTTCTTAGTTCTTAATGCTATAGTTGTGGCGGTCATCTCCATTAAAAGTAGATCCATTGCTACTTTTCCATGTCCATCTTCCATCGCCAAAAATGGTATAATTTTCGCTATTTTGTGTTGTATCTTGTGGATCGAGACTGCCAATTCCATGTTGCCGATAAATTGCCTAGTGTGTGTGCTGTACGGACGGCAGATCGATGGTGGGCAATCGATTGACCAATAAATCGCTAGGTATGTGGCGCCCTTTAAGTGTAGAAAATTTTAAGCGGGTTAATTTTAGCACAAATTCAAACTGCCCCTAATGTCCTTTAATTTGGTAAAATTTATGCAAATTAAACGAAAATCGAGCTAAAGTGGCCGAAATTGGAGACAATGAAGATGGATCAATTTTTTTTTGGTCAAATCACAAAAATTTTACAATTTTAATAATACAAGTATATTCCACGATGCACTTTGAAT
The DNA here is from genome assembly GCA_949715475.1 of Microchrysa polita. Lineage (NCBI taxonomy): Eukaryota > Metazoa > Arthropoda > Insecta > Diptera > Stratiomyidae > Microchrysa > Microchrysa polita. The sequence continues at coordinate 87,959,975 of OX454417.1, forward strand.
TTAACTTTACTAAAAAATAGGTACTGAATAAAGCATTAGTCTGTGAATTTCAACTACACAAGTTACTTCTAATTCTTCGAAGTGGCTGATTTCAATAAACGATTATATTCTACCATCTATTTCATAAGATCATTATTGTTTTCCCATGAAAGCAATCAGAACCAAATCTTTTCAGTAAACATTCTTGTCCGACTTGTAGATATTAATAGATTGATTATGAAAGGTACATTTTAGTGAGTCGTTGAACATTGTGAAAGGATAAAAATATGTAAACTGAAGTAATGTCGATACTGCAATATTATCGTTTCCGGAAATCTAGACACCAGCAACGAGACGACGACGAAAATGCATGTATAAATATCAAATGCAATGTTTTTTGGTGTCATTCAAGCTATACCTTGCATTCTGTATAGACACAGCAGAAGAAGAGTAGACGTAACATGAAAGGTAATATTGAATTTAGTATTTTACAAACAAATATAACCTTCATCCACTTTTTCAGTCTTCTTTGGTATACTGATTTTATACTCCATTTATGGTGAAGTGTTGCCGTTTCGGATTGTACAGCTGCCGGGCAATTACTTCCATACCCAGATGATCCCACATACTACTATAAATGTTTAGCCCCTGGTATTGCGGTGATCCTAAAATGTCCGTTAGGTCAATATTACCAACCGAGTACACAAACATGTGTAACCGGTACTCCACCCCCTGTCACGACGACTTCAACAACGGAAGAGCCGACGACT